>OY744532.1:96641664-96644164 GCA_963556195.1 Sepiola atlantica
TATACTCCTCCACTTTATAACAAAGATCAATGTATATTTATTTATATCTATATAAATATACAGTCAATCACGCAAGTGAGTAAACAGATTGCTGGAAGAAACCATTGCAAGTGTGTAGGGGACAAAAGAAGGCAGGAGAAAATCAATCAGACAACCACTCGTTGTCTGAAATGATTTTGTAAAGAAATCCATCACTCTATTTTCATAATGTCCGGGTTAGCAATTTATTGTCCCCAATATATCGTGCGTGCAGTGCCTTCCCTAAGATTTTAACATTTACTTCGTGGGGTCTGCGTTCTTTCCGAACAATCATAAGCAGCACATGATTCAATAGTTCAACGTTAGGACCCGGAATTTCTTAAATATACTTTCCCGGGCAATGTCGGGACACGGGTTCTCTTAGCATACATATAAATACACTTGTCTTTCTTATTATAGAGTGTATAAGTTATGTGTTGTTTTTTTCAATTCCATCTGATTGGATGTGTAAATAATTTGAATGATAATCGTTTAAACGGGTATAAAAGCAATCATTTCAACACTCTGAATTGCCCTGAATTTATTTTTTATTCGTCATGTGATTATCGACCGTTTTATTATTACCATAAGTGTGGCACAACGCATTAACACGTTTCGGCGAGCTGGTGCTCCCTGTTACATTTTGCAATCCCTTGCACCAGACTTGGTTTGCAAGTGAAATAAATTCGCTGTACTTAAAATGTCAGCTCATTAATCGATGTCGCTGATGATGATCCAATATGTTAAATATCAACGATGCTGGAGACACCAGCCAAGTTCAAGGGGTCAGATCGCTGCTATCGAGAGTTGGTGAATTAGCCGTCACCCGGGCCCTGTTGTCGTTGTATTCTCTCTCTCTCTCTCTTTCTCTCTCTCTCTCTCTCTCTCCATCTCCCTTCCCACCTATCTCGCTTATGCTACAGCGAAGAGATAGGGCAGTCAGCGATTTGGAATCAACACGCGATGCACACGTTTATCGCGCTCTGCCATCTCTGAATTGTAATTATGTTTCTTTTCGAAATATAATACATGACATTTTTATCTAAAAGTAAAAATGCCTTGTTGCATCATTTACAGAGCATTCTATTCCAGCTCAGAAGTCCCAACAGTTCAACATGCCAGCCGATAAAGAATTTCCTAGAGAGAGTTACAACAAGCTGATAAAATACCCAGCCGGGTATGAGCCCCTTTATGTTAAAAGGGGGCGTGCCTATCGTTACCTCTCTGGGAACTTGGTCCCGTACCAGGACCACCAAGTCACACTCCCCGGCAGTGACTATCGTCAAACGATGATTGCTAACTGGCGATCGTTCCTAACTCAGGCAATAATGATTCTTACATTGATTTCGCGACAAAGATCGCCCTCGGCAAACGATAGTGTCACATTACAAGAGGGGACTGTTTTATTTTCAAGAGAAACTTCACTTTATTGTTGTAACTTGTAGATATTTTCTTTTTAGAATTCAGTTGAAAATACAACGGTTTTATTTTCATCCCTTTTTCATTAAGTTTCTTGTTAATTAGACTTGTTCAAACGGTTCCATTTAATATCAAACCTGGAATTCGTCCCCGGCGATCATGCTGTAAACATAGGGACTGCCGTGGCAACACTAGAATCGTTTTAGGTCGTAATAAAGTATAGCTCGAGCCTACGAGGTGCAACCTCCAAGAAATGACCCTTTTTAAGTTGCTATTCACAATAATCTAAGGATCTTCTATAAAGAAATGATCACGCATCCGTTCATAGCTACATTGAATGCGTGCCAGAGTGGCCCTTTGAGAGAGCTGACGTTTTTCCACCTTCCTAACTCGTGTCACATCTTGATGCAGTAAAATGCAAGTAAATAGCCTATCATTGTTGAAGTTTGACATTTTGTCTCCCCTGAAGCCGTCGATTAAAATCCCGTATATTTGGTTTGTGCTTTATCCCATGTTTGTTTTTTCTTCGTTTGTTCCTCTCCTAGGATTTGCTTGACGGCATATAACCGACTTTTTATGCATTGATCTTTTTATCTCATTTACGGCATATCGCCCTCTTTTGATAATTTAATGCCACGGCGCAATTTTATCGGCATATCACTTTCATTCGATCAATATATTGGTTTATTTTATCTCTTTTATGGCATATCATACCACTTTTGAGTATGTAATACTAAAACACAATTTTATCTATTTTACGGCATATCACTTTCATTTGATCAATTGATTGGTTTATTTTATGTCTTTTATGGCATATCATACCACTTTTGAGTATGTAATACTAAAACGCAATTTTATCTATTTTACGGCATATCACTTTCATTTGATCAATTGATTGGTTTATTTTATCTCTTTTATGGCATATCACCAACTTTTTATTATTTAATGCTAAAACACAATTTTATCTATTTTACGGCATATCACTTTCATTTGATCAATTGATTGGTTTATATTATCTCTTTTATGGCATGTCATACCACTTTTGAGTATGTAATACTAAAAC
>OY744532.1:96654164-96701664 GCA_963556195.1 Sepiola atlantica
CAAGATCATAGGAAAGTACTATCCTCAAAATCCTATGAAAACACGTTATTCAAGATAAGAGGAAAGTACTCTATTCAAGATCATAGGAAAATACTCTGTTCAAGCTCCTATGAATATACTCTATTCAAGATGCTAGAAAAGTACTCTATTCTAGATCTTAGGAATGTAGACTATTTAAAATCTTTGGGAAAAAGCATTCTTTTTTATGTTTTCAAGGCAGACACATTCTCCCTAATTAAAAGACAGTGTCACGCAACACATCTTAAAAAATAAAAAAGCTATCAGAAAGTTTCGTAAACACTCAAAGACCACTGTAATCCAACGCCATGTGTCATATTTGAAAGATTAAACTTCTACATCTTATGATCAGTCTATGAATGATTGCATAGCCCATTTTAACAAAAAATAAGGAAATTCTATGAGGTTAGAGAAACGTTGGAGACCAGGTAGAAAATACTTGATATTGATGGGCGTGGCAGACAGTTGTATTCGTATGGGTTTGATAACCAAAATAAAAACTGTCATTTCTTTATGTATGTGGTATATCGCTTGGAATCGAAAGCGCAAACAAAATTGATGACGACATAACAGCCTATTACAATGCAGTTTATTACCGAAATAAAGTAAACCTGGTTAAATCGCGTACTATAAATTTGGAGATGAAAACCGAAACGAAATTGTGTTTCATGTGCAATGGGAACCCCTATCCTGACACCCCTTGCTTCAAATATGCCGGTTGTTATTTATGTAACGAAACCTGTCACATTTCAGCAGCTTCTGTCACCCGGAAGCACGCGGAAAGGATAGGATCACCACAATATCAGCAACGTTTAATAGACATGTGAAGCTACAGAAAGTGAATTACTCTCAAAATCGAGGCGCTTTAATCTGTACGTAAATAGCAGGAGTAAACCCCTGATAGTGTTGGTATGCATCAATGGTCGCGACGTTTTGATGGCAATAATTAGTTTAGGCTTTTGTTCCACTCAGTAGTCATAGTTGACAAGCTATGGTGAAAACCCGATCAGCCGAAACTTTGGGTCATTTTACAAAAAAATAACCACCTACACGGGAGAAAGCATCCCACAATGCGATAGGTTCAACTTTTAGTTGATTACCATAGTCAACAGTTTCGTTCACTATGAGTAGTTCTCTAAGCTTCTAGTCAGAAACTCATGTGCAACTTAGCTTATAATATCCATCAATGCTACGCTATTCATCGACAGTACTATAGCACATCTGGATATTTTCAAGTATATATTAGGCAAGCCGAAGGTGTCACGGAAAAATTAGGGTTGGCCAGTAGCAAAATCCATATTGTTCAAGGCTCGACATGTGCCCTTTGCCTTGTGTCAAAAGGTGGACAAAAATTAAATCTGATCTACTGCGAAGAGGTTGCTTCTATAGTAGCATTGTTTCAGACTGATCAATCGATTCGGTTTTGTTGCGACTACAAAATAACAATCCATAAATGTTTGAATATCAACCAGTACCCCCTCTTCAACATCGATGGCTTGTATGCAAAATTGAGGCGGGGCAAAGTTTCACAAAACTAGATCTAAGATTGGCGTTCCTATAAATGTTGTTAGAGAAAAAATTCAAAACATTAACACACAATGGGCTCTCGACAGGTTCAAACGCTTGAGTTTAGGAGTAAAGTCAGCTGCTGGCCTCCGCAAGCTCTGTATGGACAATCGGTTTGCGAACGAACCACTGCTTTTATGACAACATATTAGTGATAGGTTCAAAAAGCCTCGAAATATTTAAACAACGTTAACAGCGTGTTAAGAAACTTTGAAGATCTGGCCCCCGCATTCGCCTAGACAAATATTACTCCATGGCATCACGGGTCAAAAAATAAAGTCAGTGGATTGACTTGGCAGAAAAAAAGATCAGTGTCATCTGGCATTCACCGGACCATCGCAACAAGATAGAACTCAAGGCTTTCATACCCCAATTACAGTTTTATGATATAGTTAAGACGAAGGCCTTGGCCCATAATTTTGTATGGTGTATTGGTATAGATGTCAATGTTGAGTAGTAAGATAATAACTGCTACCCGTGCCAAAAGTCTAGAGGCTTACCTGTTAAGGTACTACTACACTCTCGGAACTGCAAAGTGGAATTCCGGCATCGCGTTTATATTGAGTTCGGAGATTATTATGGCGAAAACTTGCTTGTCATCACGGAATCATATTTAAAATGGATCGGCGTGCACACAGAAGGCACAGCTACATCATTCACCACAATTCCACGATTATGGCGCTGTTTTGCAACTCACTGTCCTCCGAACATTTTTGTATACGACAATGGTTCACCAGTTTTAAATTTGTGGAATTAACAAAAAAGATACAGTATACAACACAGACTTGTCAGTCAATATCATCAGGCTTAAAATTCATTTGACTGGTCATGAACCGAGTTAAAAAAAAAGTCAGAAAAGGAAGAACACTAGAAACAAAGTTATCCCGTTTGTACTGACATACCGGATACACAAAAATAAGAGAACTACCCTAAAAGAATTGTAGACGAGGCGAAGATTACGCACCAATTTGGACCACATGAGATCTGCCATTTCGACTATTGCATACAACAATCAAAAAGACTATATACTCAACCAGGATAGATTTGTTAAAATACGTTGTTCCATTGACGAAAACACAGCAGTATTTGCAAAATTTTGGTTATTTGTCCATGTTTTTTTTTGCTGCACGTATTGTGGAAAGAGTATCATCTTCTCCTTTTTGATCAGACTGGAAAACATCTGAGTTGGTTGATCACCAGCAGAATTAAGTAATCTCGCCATTTTCTCACCAGGCCAGTTTCCCACCCCGTAACTGGATGGATGCGGAACTTAACATGCCTTCAGATGCAACACCCCAAGATGTGACAGGTCGATATAACCCCCTTCCACAGAGATATTAACCTGCCTATCTATGTCCCGCCTCAATTTCGACATGACAAACCTTACTGGTCGTAAAATAAAACAACCTAATCGTTTCAATCATGACTAATAGCGTGAAAACTCACTGATCTGAATTTTAAACGGTCGATGTTACTCTGTTCTCTCTTTTTTTGAATTTTAATTGGTCACACAGATGCAGAATTTCCTCGGGCATATTAAAGGGGTCACGTAAATACATTGATCGTAGTTACTCACTCTTCAAAAAAGAGTAACCATCGTATGTTTTCCACAAAATATCAAGAATACTTTTTGTCATCGCTCGAAAGCGGTAGAAGTTACGTAAAGATGAACACTGGTAACAGGTGACAGTGCCAACACCGTCCAAAAAGCGGGTATAAACTACTAGTAAATAGTAAAATATAATTCAAGCTATCGGTATCATGTCGACGCGTGAAAGACATTTAGACACGTTAACTTGTCTCATAATTTTATTAACATAGCTTAACCTTTACTCTGTAGTGTGTCCGTAAGATTGCCAGCTAATATTATCATTAAATGGTTTCACTTTGTTGCCAAGTACAAAAAAAGAACGTTGACACGAACTGTTAAACAGAGTAGTTTCTAATTAGGTTTCTGTACGCACGTGTTCTAATTGCGTGTTGTCAAAATTATCTTAGATTGAAAATGTAATTGAGTAACTGGCAAGCAGAGCATTCATTACAACCGTTAGTTACGAAACAGAGAGGACTTTGAAACAAAAGAAAATAAGCATGCGTTTAGTTTTTACGAATATAGTGTTGAAATAGGTCATCAATATCAGGCATTTATTCAGGAAATATAGTTAGCTACGTAGAAGCCATATATTCTAATTATATTATTTGCTGTAAATGAACAGGTGTAAAAGAAGAGTGATTGCTTTCAAGCGAATCTGAAGCTCTGGCGTAAGAGCACAAACAGCCGGACTTTCAAAAATTGTTTTTAAACTATTGTTCACTCCAAACAAGGCGGGCCGCCACTGTAGACGTAAGGAGCTACTGAGAAAAAGGGTGAAAGTTTGTGGGGTCAACCTAAATTGGGAGCTCTGCAGCGAGATGTCTGTTTACATTAGTTTTTCATTCTTGCGTGTCAGTACCGTCAGGTAAACAGGGAGCAGGGTGGGAGTTCCAGAGTCCAGCAGCACGGGAAAAGAAGCTTTTGGAGTAGAAAGCTCTTCGGAATCTGGGGACTTTCACAGTGAATTGATGGGATTTGACAGATTGTCTGGTTGGTCTAGTGAATTTACTTCGTGGGGGCACCAGAGCAGCAAGCTCATCAGAGCACAATCCATTGAAATACTTGTAAAACAGGCACAAGGAAGCAACATTGCGGCGATGGGACAGGGGCTGAAGCTTCGTGGGTAGTGAGTGACCAAGTAAGTTAGAGGCTCATTTTTGGACCTTGTCTAAGAGAGAGAAACTAGTGGATGATGCCCCAGCCCAGATGTGGCATGGGCGGGTCGTGGCTTTATACAGATATAGGATAATGTCAGGTGTGAGGAGTTTACTAGCACGGTAGAGGAACCCCACCTTTTTGCAGCAGCCCTGGCAATGTCTTCAATGTATTTATTCCAATTCATGTTACCTGTGAAAGTTAGGTCGAGGAGTTTGAATGATGAACTCTCAGGTAGGGTGTTATTTGCCATGACAATCGGTGAGTGAAGACGTTTCTTGTATTGAAGAAAAGTTGCTTTGTCTATGCGGCATTAAAAGTTACCATCCATTTTTTACCACAATCCACTACTGACTGGATGTAATTTTCTAAGGATTAAGCCATTGCCTCAGATATGTGCGCGTCGGTTTTGCTCACATCATGAGAGTAGAGCGTTGTGTCGTCAGCAAATATTCCTATCTCAGTCTCAATGACATCATGGAGGTCATTTATGAGAATCACGAACAGTAGACGTCCAAGAATGAATCCCTGGGGAACACCAGCATTTTTGTTATGTTGCTTAGATGAACGGTCATCGAGGGTAAGCTCAATCTTTCTTTTTGTTAGGAAGGATAAAAATATATTAAATATTTGTCCCGTAATACTATACGAGTTCAGTTTTAGGAGAACCCCTTCATGTCATACCTTGTCAAAAGTGTTGGATATACGAGTTCAGTTTTAGGAGAATCCCTTCATGCCATACCGTGTCAAAGGTGTTGGATATATCAAGCCCTACCGCTCTAGCTTCATCTGCCTTGTCCAGTGTATGATATATGCGCTCAGAGATGACCGTTAGGATATCTGCAATATATCGTTCTTGTCTAAATCCGTATTGATGATCAGTTTAGCATTAAGTGTCGAACTATCGCTAGATTGATTAATACTTCAAAGATTTTAGCAAAGATGAGAAGATTGATTGGGTGGTAGTTTAGAGGATCAGTTATATTTCCAGAATTCTTGAAGACTGGTACCACAGACGAAATTTTCCAACTATTAGGAAAACGAGATTCAGCTAGACATTTTTTGTATCGTTTGGAAAAGGCAGGGTCACGCTCAGCAGATCATTTCTTTATTACTATTACGGGTATAAGATCAGGCCCACAGGCTTTGTAGGTGTCTGGTTTTCTTATGATGTCTCTGACTTGAGATGAGGTGATAACCTGGTTTTCAAGTTTGGCTTCAGTCCGCAATGGGAATTTAGGGAGGGGATGTTTTGCTGAGTCCAAAGTAGAGTTACAGGGGACACGCTGGGCAAGTAGTTCACCCTTAACAGTTGCCGTGCAAATACAAGAACCGCCCTATTTCTTTGCTCAAATCGGGAGTTGGAGCCAGTACACCGACTGTAAAAGGTGGCATGCCTCACTTTATATATACTCGGTGTGTAGCTGTTTAATACTTTTTTGAGTACAGACCAAATAAACGTATTTTCATTTGAAACTTCGATGTTGTCTATTTATGGAGTCAGATACCATACACCATGTTGATAGGCTCATACTTCTATTACAGTAATTATAATAGAGAACGCTCATCCCCTTCATAGTTATAACTGTATGAGTATGGATGCCCCGAAAATCTATAAACTTTTCTTCATCTCACCTTAAAAATATTATCTTCTAATGACACCCACAAGCGTCTAATCATGCACATAATGCATGCATAGTAACAGATACCTCTTGTTTCTATCCGTCCTCCTTAAATAGCTCAGTATAATGATACTAAATCTACAGTGATAATGAAGATATATGAAAAATATAGGATTTAGACTGAAAAAAGAGGTAAGCTGCCTTCAAAAACCATGTGTTGGATGCATATATTGTTTATTAAAATCAAAATGTTGTGTGGACTAAAGGTGTAAAGGTCTCTTATAAATTGAAATAAATTCGCGCATGGTCGCTGGTATGGTATAAATTTGGAAAAATTCATTTTTTAAGCATATTTAGAATTTTAAACTTAAAGAAAGAGGCAAAATTCTTCAAAAAACCATGTGTTAGATGCAGATATTTTTTATTAAAATCTAAATAAAAAATAAAAACATTTTTTTTTCATCTTTAATTTTTTATCTTATATTTTGCTTGATATAACAAGCCTCGACAGAGCTTTAGACAAATAAAAAATATTAACCATATTTTCTTTCGTAATAATCCTTCCTGGTCTTCTAGAAGTGACGTCTGATATTGTGTGGATTAACGGTGTAAATGTCTCCTTATCAAACGAAATTTCATATAAAAATCTTTTTATTTTTTATTTTAATTTGAATAAAAAATATCTGCATCTAACACATGGTTTTTGAAAGCATTTTGCCTGTTTCTTTAAGTTTAAAATTCTAAAGATGCTTACAAAAATGAACTTTTCCAAATTTATTGAATTTAGATTTAAATAAGTGTTATTATAACACAGTTCGAAAAAAACGTTACATAAAAACAGAGATACTGTGTAATAGGGATGGTAGATATATGCGATTCAAAAATAAACGAGTAAAAAGAAATTTGGATCTTTCATTTGAAGTATAATAATATATAAATACACAAAACTATGCATTTTAGCATTATAATTTCCCTACGGGGATGAAACGCGGAAACCTATGTCTAGCTTAGTTGCCATAAATAGGTTTTCATAACTTACTACCTAGCTCTACCCACGTATTGAGTACTGTTGAAGTAAATACTGGAAATTGATTCATAAAAGATTTTATCTCCTTGTAACATTTTATGTGGATACATGAAATAATACATATATATATATATATATATATATATATATATATACATATATATATATATATATATATATATATATATATATATATATATATATATATATATATAAAATAAAAAGAGATATATAGATAGATAGATAAATAGAGAGAGATATAAATAATTGGAGTCCAAGGGATAGACTTGAGTAGATTACAGATGGGCAAGCAGAAAGAAAACGACCTGAAATGTTAAAATAGAATTTATAATATTCTGTACTCTAAGCACTGCAGGTATTTAAATCAGCTCAATAACTGAACCTTCAGGTCATAAAGATATATTGTATAGTAAGCTGAAACAAATCAATTTATAACATTATATATATAAGTTCCAATAATTGAAGATTATCAAAGTCTTGGCGTACGATCGTTTTTAGGCCGAAATAGAATTTTTATTTAATTGTTTAACATCTCAAACAATTATTTCGCATAGAAGTGGATATACATTGTTGAAAAAGATAAATAATGTTGGTATTTCTGCTTGACGTTTATTCATGATGTTGTGAAATAATTAACCTAAATAAAAAAGAAAAAGAAACCTTGAAGATTACAGAACGTTATAAAAATGGAAACATAGGACTCAAGGCAAGAATCAGCAATACGCGTTCCAGTTAAACGCTGAGAAAGACTAAAAAAATAGAATCAAATGATAGAGTTACACTATACACATTATGTATGTCAATAAAACAGCTGACACATTAAGAATAGTCCAAGGGTTTGCTAAATAACCCACACAATCAGGTTGCATTGATCATACAACAGCATGCAAGTTGAAAACAATGTCACTAATAACGAACCCAACTAGAATTAAAATGTAGCACGATATGACAAACTCAAAAGATTTAATCGATAAATATATAAGAAAAGAGAAAAATATACACTTACACGTTGGACTGAGCTAAAATGCGTGCCCCCCCCGTAAAACATTCACAGCAAGAACTCGCTTTTATAGAATAACGAAAAAGAAATGTTTATTTTACTCCATGTGCCTAGCATCATGCAAAAATTACACAAACAGGGATTATTCGTAAAGATCTTCCAGTCTGTTAAACACATTGCCGCGGGCTTGCTGTCCTGTAGATTACAACATAGTCGTCTTCAAATCAAAAATCAACAGATTCCCCACAAGTAACCAAACATAGTTGATTCCGTTAATCATACGCAATCTTCTAATGAGGTTCTTCACTTTTGAAGCTACTATCATTCCATCGTTACGTTGAAGTAGCTTTCGGCTTCCAACAATGGTGAATCATTAGTAAATAAGAACTTACACCATAACAATCTAGGGTCAAATCATCGGTTGATTCTATGAACAGTTGCGAGGTAGTTTCAAACAGGCTGGAATGAGGGATATAACGGTGTAGACATTGAACGGGAAGGATACGAATATCTAAAGGGGGTTTGTCGTGACTCAATTCCCATGGTAAATTGCCAGCTCTATCAGCAAGGGATCATTAATTAACGGCTTGTCGAGAATGCATGTGCGATGGTAAGAATTAGGAATCACTCAAACTCCACATATACTGATCGACGAGAGATCACTGATAGCAATAGGTGTGAGAATCATTGTCGGTTTGAAATACTACTATTACTACAGTAATAATAATAATAATAATAATAATAATAATAATAATAATAATTTCCCTTGGGGAGGCCTGTTGCCACTCGGGCCCCGGAGGGTACCAATGGCCCTTATCAGCGGGAAACCGGTGATGGGTGGCTGTTGAGATACCGCAAGGTCATCAGCGGTGATGAACGAAAAGAGGTGAAGCATACTGGAAGTCTGAGGAGACTTGTTGTCACTCAGACTCCAGGGAATACCACAGGTTGTTGGCAATGGGCGATCACTGACGATGACCAGTGTGATAACTCCTAGTGAGTAAATAATAATGATGATGATGATGATGATGATAATAATAATGATGATGATGATGATAATAGCCGAAAACTGTAAGGAATATGTAAACTAAATAAAGTCAGTGTAATACCAATAATTGTGGCGTATTAGGAACAATATCGAAAGACCTTGAAAAAAGACTAAGAGAAATTGGAATCAAAGGAGAGATTGAGAGATACAATGAATGTCAATGATAAGAAAGGTCAAACTTTTAAGGAAAATCTTCGAATGTTAGAACTAACCCCACATAAAATGTGTATGCTAATGAGCCACACCAAAAGTGTAACTAGACATAAATCAATGGAATAAGAAGAACACACGAGTCAATTTAGCAACCAGACGCCTCATAATATTACCCTCCACAAAAAGGCACTAACCTCGACTGATACTGCACAAAATTATCGTTTAATTATGTTTTTTTTAATTTAACGCACGCCTTGTTACCTATAGCCACTTTTAAGCAGATCGCGATGCCCCGGCGTGTCACACTGCACATTTAAGTCAAATTATAGAAACACGACTAGTTCTGAATATTATGGAAACACAACTCACTCAAAAATTTTCGAAACACGACCAGTTCCGAAAATTATGAAAACACGACTAGTTCGGAAAATTATTGAAACACGACTAGTTCGGAAAATTATTGAAACACGACTCTTCCCAACATTATGAAAACATGACGAATTCCAAAATTATGGAAACACAACTAGTTCAAAAAATTATGGAAACACCACTAGTTCAAAAAATTATGGAAACACAACTAGTTCAAAAAATTATTGAACCACAACTAGTTCAAAAAATTATGGAACCACAACTAGTTCAAAAAATTATGGAAACACGTCTAGTACTGTAAATTATGGAAAGACGACTAGTTGCGAAAATTATGGAAACACGATTGCTTTAAAAAATTATGTACACACAACTAGTTTCGAAAATGATGGAAAAACACGACTAATTGCGAAAACTGTGGAAACACTAGTTCCTATAATTATGGAAATGCGGCTAATTATGAAAAATATGGAAAGAAAGACATCACAATCAAAATGTAAGGCTCAAACCTTAAAAAAACATACAACTGTTTAAGCTGAAATCATAATAAACACCCTCAAGTTCGGAAGCTAACCCACATAACAAGGTAACACTGACCAACCACAGGTTTAGTTGGAATAAAAATAAACTACGTAAACACAAACAGGAACTTCCAAAAATTGTTAGGAAAATCTTGTAATCTGACAACATCTGCCCTAGAAAAAAAAACAGTTTCGGTTCGTGCGAATGGCTGTACGTGCGAACATGGGGGGGGGGGGGCTAAAAGACAGAGGAGGGTAAGCAGCATTAAGGGAACGAAGACTACTTTATTCAGAATAGACTTATTGTCACTCAAGAACAAAACAACATCCGGTATTAGATTTGGTTGGATTCATTGCTCACAAAGAAAAGTAAGTGATTTGATGTTTTGTTTATTTTTTCTCACCACTTGTCAAGGCGAAAAGCCACTAGAAAATTAGCGTTAATAGGAAAGAATAGTTGTTAGACGAAATTGATAACTCCAATGAACTAAATTTAATTTTTTATTCAAAGGTTCACGTCAAGTAGTTAGTTACATTGCATTTGAAGACGACGCTGTCGTAGTCTACAGAATAGCAATCCCGCGGTAATGTGTTCCACAGATAGGGGTATGTTGCAAAGATGCGCTGCCCATGGAAATTCTGCCGGACGTACAGCAAAGGGAAGAAAAAGGGGAAGCATTATTCTGTTGTGGTAGATATACGAATTCTTTGCTGTGAATATGTTTTACGGGCAGGAATCAGAGATTGGAACCCAGTCGAACACCTTCTATGGAAATAACGATTAAGTCGAGAGAGACTAGCAACACATCTGAAAATCATACGCAATGCATAGTATTATAATAGACTAAATCACCTATGAGGCGTTGGGTAAGCATTTGCTATTAATATTATTACACATTTGAAAATTAAAAATTGTCTCCATAAATATTTACAATTTCCAAGCTATCGCTGTAGATTTTACTTTTAAACTAGCATGTACGAGAATCCCAGCCAATTTGGGGTGTAACACGAGGTCTGGGTTACAACGAGGACACAATAGAAAACGGCGAGAATCGAAAGTGATTTGCAACAGTGACTGAAAAGAAAAGCCAGTACTAGAAATCTGAGGAGGCTTGTTGTCACTCACACCCCAGGGAACATTACCTGTTTTCTCAGTGATCGACGAATGCTAATTAGTAATAATAGTAATAATAATATTATTAGTATTATTATTAGTAATATTACTAATAGTAGTAGTAGTAATAGTAGTATCAATAGTATTAATAGTGGTATTAATAAAACATTCGGGTGCTTATTAGCATTTTTTTATCAGAGCCATACTTGTTACGAATAAACATTTTTTTTTCAACCAGCCTATTTCTATTTCATGGTGTGTCACACAGCGATGTTCTCAAGAAAATAATAAATTCTAATTAAACTCTACGGAAGTCAGTCGTACTATTACCGCCATCTTTTGAAAGCGAACAGATTTCTCTTTCAAACCATGCATTAGTGAAATAATCCATCTTAAAAATAACAATACAAATTCCACCAGAAAAAATATCTTGATCTTAACTTCGTATCAGAATTAAATTAGATTCTATTTCACTTCGAAGACGTTACAGTAGAAACATGTCATTTTATGCGCTTGAATAAGAAAACGTCTGGAAAATGTCGCATTCTAAACAAATGTAAAAAAAAGGTCTCAAATTAAAATCTATCGCTAATTAGGACGTAGCTTATGAAGTAGTGTTTATTCTAATTTATTAACCTAATTTAAAACTGGCTCCAAACTCATATAACTCATATAACTTGCTAAGTAGTTATCGATAACAAAATAACCCAAAGTGTGAAGGTCTTAAAATAGTATGGTTTATTCCAACGTACATATCTTGTACAAACAATAGTAACTACAGGTAGGGTAGTGCAATAGGATTTAACAGAATACAATCTACTTCCCCCTACACAACTGTCCGTAGTCGTATTTATTGTCCAGACTAGTTCACTTATTTAGTGCCTTTTCTGTTCACAAATATTCTTTTATCATTCACAGATCCTTAAAATACCATAAATACAAGATTTTTAACAAATTGAAACTTTAAAGTATTATATATTCCATGAAAAATATTTGTATACTGAAATCATATGCCCTTAATAGAGTTTAGATGAAAATTCATATACACTAAATGTACAAAAGCAAGGACATTCCCAATTTTTTACACTTTTATTGTCAATAAGGGTATGCGAACACAACAGGGCTATTTATTTTACTGGTAGGAACTTTTCTTCAGCGCACCTCACACACTTCATCCACTCATGCATAGAGATTTATACTGTAGTGATGTGATAATGAAATGGTTTGGTTGATATGTAGTCATACCCTTAATGACAATAAAAGTGTAAAAATTTGGGATTTTTTTTGCTTTTGTACATTTAGTGTATATGAATTTTCATCTCAACACTATTAAGGGTATATGATTTCAGTATACTGGCATTGTCATGGAATGTCACTACTTTTGTAAAGGCTATGCCTCAATACAATGCCTTCTCACAACTGATATAGTTGGTAGTTTGACTAATAAAGGTATATGGTAAACTGAAATTAAAATACCATCAACTAGACACTAGAACCTCTATCTTTGCCAAAAATCAGCTGAATCCGTCAAATGTTCGATAAGATATAGAATAATGTGTATGAATACTGGTCATTTTAAAGTTTTTTTTTTATTTACTGGAAAACTAAGGTATATGGTAAACTGAAATTAAAATGCCATCAACTAGACCCTAGAATCTCTATCTCTGCCAAAAATCAGCTGAATCCATCAAATAGTTGATGAGATACAGGATGGCACATACGTACGTACACACACATAACATGATTTCATGATTGAACTTTCTGGATATTTGGGTTGCCTTGACTAATGATGCTGAAATTCTAAACACTTATAGAACCTATCAAATACAAGTTTTAACTAATTTGGTTTATTGATTTTTGAGTTATGATTGATGAAAGAAATGAGATTTCCAGCATAAGCCATTCTTGAGTCTATTAAGAGATAGAGCGCTCTCGCGCCTCCCTTGATTAAATCACATGGACAAAATACGAGGTAAACAGTTATTTTTTAACAAGATGACGACTAGAGCATGCACAACTGTGTTTATAAACTATTCGGAGGTATAATTTTATTTGCATACGTAATTTTGTAGTGATGTGTTTCTTCTTCTTTCGTGTGAATCAGATGATTCTGGTGTTGGCATTTGTTTCCCCGCTGTTTTTCTAGTTAAACATCTTTCTGAAAATACATCGGGTACTTACTGGAAGGACCACAAGAAGGTTGCCAACATCCCTAAGTGAAAGTAGTACTGTGAAACCGACTGGATTCGAACTTAGAACACCCAGGTCTTTAGTCCGTGTCGATATCCACTAAAATACTGTCACCTCCCAAAGTGATATGTTTCTGATACTATTTTTTTCTTATATATATATATATATATATATATATATACAAAACATTCTGGAAATACTTTATTTTATTTTTTACATTATTTTTAAAATTAACAAAGCTACTCCAAAAAGTCACTTCATCAGGGCCTTTGGCACCACGTCTTACAGAAATTCAACGAAAAAATAACAAGCTCGTCGTAGAGGAACATCTATTGACAGGAGGAGCCACAGAGACACATATTAGAAAAAAGGAATAAGTTACAAATGTAAAATAAAATAGAAAGATTAAATGATAATAATAATAATAATAATAATAATAATAATAATAATAATAATAATAATAATAATAATAATAATAATAATAATAATAATAATAATAATAATAATAAAAATTGTAAGAAAATAAAAAATAAAAATAAAAAATAAAAATAAAAATAAAAAATATAATATAACATATAAAAATAATAAAATATAAAAAGGGAAAATCAAATAAAATGGTTAAAAAATAAAAAATATATATATATATATATAATCAAGGTTTAGTGTGTATAAATAGTGTGGAAAATGTTCAAAATTTTTACCGCTTTTATATAATGAGACTCAATAATAAATATTTTTTATTTATACAAAAAAATCATGGCTAAATATTCAGGGGGAGATGTTTTGATCGTCTCTTTAATAAGCAACAATCTCTTCAGACCCCCCAAAATATGTTCGTTCTCTAAGATTTCATATCTATAACAAAGCGTCTGTAGGTGTTAATAATTAAATATTTATTTATAAATATGATAATAAACCCTTTTAAGAAATTAAAGTTGAGAACTCTCGGGAATGTTAAAAATATTCTGTCTAAATACTCTAATACAAAGTTCCGAATACGTCTTCTATCTGTACCCGCTTCTAAGTACATATAGATCTTAATTGCACTAAATTACGTGACAGTTACCTGTGGCCGAGTAGATATGGCGACTGCTTGCAGATTGTAGGCTGACTCTATGAACCGAGTTCGCGCCTCTCGACAGTCTGTAATTGTTACTTTCCTGCACTGATGAGAGCAATAAGCTTTAAACGCATGCGTCTGTAGGTATTGATAATTTACTATTTATTGCTGAAGAGAGCCGGATGGCCAAATCCTTCCGTGCTTGAAACCGACGGTACGAATGTTGTACTAATTTTTCTGTAGCATAATATATATATATATATATATATATATATATATATATATATATATATATATATATAGAAGAGTCTACTTCCGCGATGTTAACGAATTTAAAAATGAACAAGAAAAAGAAACCTAACAAAAGCTATAAAATACAGATTTTAATTTGATGGAATGTTTACATTTTTATAATTTCAAAGTTTGTGTCACTGCAATCTTGAGGGCATAAACGCCTGCACACTGATTAACACATATAACACAACAGAATCCTCTATATACCTTCCATATACTTCTGTTCGGTGAGGTTATTCCGCAATAATTGACATTTATTCAGGACTGTTCATCGCTATATTCTGTGAACATAAATTTATATATATATATATATATATATATATATAGTGTTGAATACAAGAGACAACTTATGTCTAGATATCCTTTGGTAGATCCTTTCAATAGTCCGAAGCAGGATCTTAGTTTTGAAGGGGAAGGATCTACTAAAGGATATCAATACATAAGCTGTAAAAAGTTGTTTGTTATATTTAACAATACCTGCCTGCAAGAGAAGACACACACACATACACACACACATATTTATATATATATATATATATATATATATATATATATATATATATATATATATATATATATATATATATATATATAGCGAGAGAGAGAGAGAGAGAGAATTGCATAAACAATATTATATTGTTTATGTAATTTTATATAGCCTCTACTTGGTCCCATGGCCTTTTGGCTAAGATCAAAGTGTAGTATCTGTTCCGATGGATACTGCCCCCCATAGACTGGTATTGTCTTGGCCTTCGGGTCTTGATTTACGCCTGCCTATGGGTCTGTCCTGTGCAGTTCTCGGAGGTCCACCCTCCCAGGCTTCGCCTTCCCTCTTTGGGGAGGAGTAAGTTTATTGCTTACTGCCTGAGGCGCCCCTACCGGGGAATGCCGGTGGGGCTGCCCAGGCAATTTTTAAACCCCATTTTCCCGACCCGACCTTGGGTCATATCTTACTTGTGGGAGTAAGTTAAAAACTGGCCTTGTGCCTAACTCCTGGAGAGGAGTAAATCAATACTTTGTATTGATCACTCTTGAAAAAAATGGTTTCATATTTACTTTATTGACATATTTGACCTTGATCAATTAATATATATATATATATATAGTATATATTGTTATTTGCTTAAACATTGTTTACATATGTGCATACATGTTTCGGCTGTACTATTTACAGAGAGTCAACCTCTTCAGATTAAAGAACACGGAGAAGTGAGATGGATTTGGAAAACTTTCCCTTTAAAAAAATCTTTTTGGGGGATAGGCTATCTTTTTATAAAATAGTATAGGATTACATACTTTACTTGTTAACTATTTCAATTAGTTTCTATCTTTTTTCTTCTTTTTTATTACCTGCCGTCTTATTCTTTCCTTTTTCTGTTGTTTTATTACCTAATTAGCCTGGGTTCTGATATTCTTATAAAATACATAAGTGTGCACAAATTAATAGATACACAAGTACATATATAAACTATGTATAGCTGTGGTATTTGAGTATTGAATGTCATCATTTTATTGCAGCTTCCCTTACATTTGAAGATTGTTTGTTTTTCTATGGTTTATCTTTACTCTACTTAAGTCTACATTTTTGGCGTTAACTCATATATATATATATATATATATATATAAAACATATATATATATATATATATATTTCTGTATTTAAACAGTGATCACTAGATGAGTAAGAACGTAGAAAGACATTTACTTTGCGATTTTGGGATGTGCAGCGTAAACTCTGACCTAACGGTATTATTTTAAACAAAATACTAGTACATAATTATTGCCACTAGTTTATTACTGGAAAATCAGATGTGGAACAGTTCTGTTATCTAAACATAGTTTTTTTTTGTAATATTTTAAATTGCGTCTCTACTAATGGATTATTGGATTCAATATTTGATCCCAAAGAATCAAAATAAAATTTTAATTGTGGCAATGAATTTGTTGACATTTTTAAAATCTTTATTGAAACTGATTTGAATGTTATTGATTTCTGTAACAGCTAAACAAACAAACAACATGTGTATGTGTGTGTGTATTACACGCGATCGAAGGGTCGTGCCTTCCGTTGTTACATGAACATGAAACCACGGCGTTACAGTGGAGATTCACTGGCTTAATCGGCATGGATTGGCTTTATATTAATATATGATTAATATTACCTTCACATGACATTTTGGACATAATCCATAATGCATAACCGGAATATTTCTTCGGTGTTCACCTTCCTTCTGCAAAACGATTTGACATATTTTCAATATTCAAAATTCGAAGTTGGTTCGTGAAAAATGGGAAGCGTTAAAGTCGTCTTAATGTATAATTGCGGTTTACGCCCCGAGGTGAAGCTTCAGAAAAGACCCATCCCGGCTAACTGCACGCTATAAAATGCGTTGTCATACGCACCTCACTATTGGGTAATAAATCCTCATTGTGTGCAACGTAATGATAGATGAGTTTACATGTCTTGAAGGTTAGATCTACCCTGTTTGTTTATTTGACAGTTTTTCACGTCCTCATTCAAGTACGTCTAATATACAGGCTCCTCAAAAAGTCATTAACGATTTTGAAATGTTAGTAACATTAAAATGATATATCGGATAATAATAAAACTCATACACTAAAATAAAATAAAATAAAAATGTTTTTTACTGAAAAATTTCTATTACGTCATCTTCTTTGGCGCCATTTTGTTCTACGCCATCTTGTTTGACGCCATTTTGTTTGATGCCATTTTGTTCTACGTCATCTTGTTTGACGCCAGTTGTTCTACGCCATCTTGTTTGACGCCATTTTGTTCTACGTCTTGTTTGACGCCATTTTGTTCTACGCCATCTTGTTTGATGCCATTTTGTTCTACGTCATCTTGTTTGACGCCATTTTGTTCTACGCCATCTTGTTTGACGCCATTTTGTTCTACGCCATCTTGTTTGACGCCATTTTGTTCTACGCCATCTTGTTTGACGCCATTTTGTTCTACGCCATCTTGTTTGACGCCATTTTGTTCTACGTCATCTTGTTTGACGCCATTTTGTTCTACGCCATCTTGTTTGACGCCATTTTGTTCTACGCCATCTTGTTTGACGCCATTTTGTTCTACGCCATCTTGTTTGACGCCATTTTGTTTGATGCCATTTTGTTCTACGTCATCTTGTTTGACGCCATTTGTTCTACGCCATCTTGTTTGACGCCATCTTGTTCTACGTCTTCTTGTTTGACGCCATTTTGTTCTACGTCATCTTGTTTGACGCCATTTGTTCTACGTCATCTTGTTTGACGCCATTTTGTTCTACGCCATCTTGTTTGACGCCATCTTGTTCTACGTCTTCTTGTTTGACGCCATTTTGTTCTACGCCATCTTGTTTGACGCCATTTTGTTTGATGCCATTTTGTTCTACGTCATCTTGTTTGACGCCATTTGTTCTACGCCATCTTGTTTGACGCCATCTTGTTCTACGTCTTCTTGTTTGATGCCATTTTGTTCTACGTCATCTTGTTTGACGCCATTTGTTCTACGCCATCTTGTTTGACGCCATTTTGTTCTACGTCTTCTTGTTTGGCGCTATTTTGTTCTACGCCATCTTGTTTGACGCCATCTTGTTTGACGCCATTTTGTTCTACGCCATTTTGTTCTACGCCATCTTGTTTGATGCCATTTTGTTCTACGCCATCTTGTTTGACGCCATTTGTTCTACGCCATCTTGTTTGACGCTATTTTTTTCTACGCCATCTTGTTTGACGCCATTTTTTTCTACACCATCTTGTTTGATGCGATTTTGTTCTACGTCATCTTGTTTGCCGCCATTTGTTCTACGCCATCTTGTTTGACGCCATCTCGTTTGACGCCATCTTGTACAACACCATCTTGTTTTAGCTGTATTGCTATTTTGGTAAATACAATACAAGACGGTGGTAGAATAGGTATAAAATAGTATTGACTTCTGATTCTATCTTGTGGGCTTCTTAAAAAGGAACTTTTCAAAAGAAAACCGCAAACTATTGATAAATTAAAGTCTTTTGTTGAAGTAGACACTAACTCCGAATATTTTAGAAGATATGATTTAATTATTTGTGAAAAATTTGAAACAATGTGTTGCAAGTAGTGGACATTAGGTTGAATGACATACATTTTAAATATAGATTGTTCATTATGTATACGTTTTGTTATTATCAGGAATACAGTGTTGATGTTATTAAAATAGAAAATTGATGATGACGTATGGACGACGCTGTATTTTTATCCTCCATTTCTATTCTCATCGCCGGCTTTTAAACAACTGGACTCGTATCTTTCAGTTGTATAGGAGATGAACGCGTGATTCCCCTGCCTTTTTTGTGCCATACACTCTTCATCTAATGATCTAGAGAGATTAAATATGCAAATAAGCCATCAATGAAGATGATCAGATTTTTACTATTGCATACATTTTAAAAGTATACACACACACACACATATATATATATATATATATATATATATATATATATATATATATATATATATATATATATATATATATATATATATATATATATATATATGTATAGGATCAAATATAAACCAAAGTAAAAACTTTTAGTGGATGGAACCTATTGTGAAGAGGATTAGCTCAATATACGAGATAGAGCAATTGTAGAAATAGAAGAAAAAAGAGTGATAAATATGAGACGATTGTCCAAATTCATTTCAAATTTCTATTGTTTAAATGCAAGGTGTATTCAGTAATAAACTAGTGTAATATATATATATATATATATATATATATATATATATATATATATATAATATTAGTATTTCGGGTATCCACATAACATTTTATAAGTAGCCTGAAAATTCCCTCCGATGATGAAACGCGGGAGCCTCTGTGTAGCTTAATTGCCATACATATATTTTCTTAGCTTACTATAATATATATATATATATATATATATATATATATATATATATATATATATATATATATATATATATATATATATGAAGAGACCCAAAACATATGAAGAGACAAAATGGTGCCACACCACAAAATAAATAATGAATTGTATGGGGAACATACTATATAAAATGAAATAGAAAAGAAAAGAAAAAATATATTAAAATAAACCGTTATGTATGATGTCGGAATTCACGAATAAAAAATTCACGAATAAAAGCAAAAGTTCACACATTCGCAATTTAAATAAAAGCAAAAAAAACCAGCTTACAGTTCCCAAGGCGCCTTTCGTCCGACTCTCGTCAGGGGAATCGTCGGTAGAATAAATAAAGTACACGAAAACCATGAATTGGTGTGAAATCCAGTTGCAAGCAGGTGGCTACAGGTGATATACGTGCGAAATTGTATATATAAATTAAAAAAACGCAAGTAAAATGAAACAATTTTGAATCAACCTGCGGACGACCACGAATCGCCAAATATCTGTAGAGAATGCTTTAATTGTCTTTGTCTACAGAGAGAATGGCGTCGGGAATTTATGATGATGGCTTCCAATATGTCCAGATGGAAGAGGTACGGTGCTCTGTGTACAATGGAGAATGTATTATCAGAATAATGATCACGACATCTTCTTTTGTCCAGAAGGTTGTCGCCTATGGCAGACTCCTGAGCTTGTGGACATCCGGATAACGGGACCGGTTCATGTCGGCGAACACATCCGGACACAAGTTAAACCACTCTAACCGACAATCGCTGAATGGTCTTGCCTACATAGTCAGCGTCGCACTGACATTGAAAATGATGAATTACGTAACTTTGCTCACTGGTAGGCAAGACGTCGTTGCGAAAGGAGGAGAAAGCGGATCGAGTGGAAAAAATAATGCGCATATTGGCAGCATTAAAGCAATGTGTCACCGAGGAAGATATCTTATCTACCAAAAGTTGGATGCAACAGGCAAATCACGGAAGTTTAAGATAAATACGGCATCGAGGAGGACCAAATACCTTAGTTCTTCTAAAGTTGCTTCGGATGACATGCGAGACGACGTGCTCGGGGTATCCATTAGAGAGCAACATTTCCTTGATTTTATAAAGTTCAGACGTCAATTTAGCACTAGAACAGATCATCAAAGCTCGATGGGTAGGACTTTTAACGAGCTCCTTTTTTCTACGTTTAGGGGCAAAAGAATCTCAACTAAGGTAAAGTCCAGTAAAAATGGGCTTCCTATACACATCATAACATCATACATAACCGTTTTTTATATATATATTTTCTTTGCTTTTCTATTTCATTTAATATAATATGTTCCCCATACAATTCATTATTTATATATATATATGTATATATATATATATATATATATATATGTATATGTGTGTGCGTGTATGTATGTATATATATATATATATATATATATATATACACATGTATATGTATATATGTATATATATATATATGTGTGTGATATTGATGTGTTATTGAACTACATCAAAATACTGAATAGAGCTTAGCGCTAGCTTTAAACTATTGAGGTATTATAAGAACTTTATGCTACAAAATACCCGCACACACAGACACACACATATAAATATATATACATATATTTCTATATTATAAATGTTTTTAATAAATATTAAAGTGCTTTTCACTTCCAGACAACGTCTTTTCAGGCTCTCTTACCCTCATCAGTGTAAGAGTGGCGGTTGCAAGTGGTCACATGGGTCCGAAAGCAGTTCATAGATTCAGGTTAGAATGACAAGACAAATGCTTAGGACAACGCGGCCGCGGAAAATCGACACAGACAGTAATTGAAATTTAGATACACTTACCCAGAATGCGGGGTGTCATCGTCCTATACAGTGATCAATGCCCGAGCGGAACTAGCTTATCGCAGATGACAACACACTTTTCAATTTCAAACAGTGTTTTACTTTTAGACCATTACATCTTTAAATGTGCTTTTAACAATACATTTTATTTATAGATGTTAAACTGTTGTTTACCTACAGACGACGTCAATCTAGGCTATCTCTCCATATATACATTCCATTAATTAACTATATATACATTCCAAAAGGACGCCTTGAAAATAAGTTCACTTTATATCCGATGTTTGGGAGGGGTCTCTAATAATATTCTTCAATGTCAGTTCTGTATGTTTTTTCTTGGCTATTTAAAAAAATTATTTTCTTCTTTTTTGCTTTGGACCAGTATGTTTATTTTAATAATTAAATCAAGGTCTCTGATGAGCAGCGTGTACATACTAAAGACTGTTCTTTCCTTTACATGCTGCGAAACGTTCGTAAGACGATAAAAATATAAGAATTCGAAAAATTAAAATTAGATTCAACAAATCTGCCCTTCTTTCTTTCTATGTATATGATATATATTTCGAATCTCTTTGATTGAGTCTGTGGTGACCATGGTAAAGTATGTTTGAGCACAACAGGTATTACACGTCACAGTCGAAGTCATCTCCTTAAAGAACATATGCACTATTTTCTTCAAGGGATAGCAACCTGAAACTTATGCGGTAAAGCGTGCCAATCTGTGTCAGATGTGAAACGACAAAAGGTACTCCACAAAGATAGGACCCAATCAACAACCTGTATGAGACAGCATGTCTTCAATTACTATGCCAAAAAGTGTAAGAGTCTAGCAGGTTTGAAAAGCTATATTCGATATGCTCACATGTGAATAAAATGAACAAGGGATAGCAATACTCGATATTGAGTTTCGTGACAATATATGTACATATTTCGGCCGTCTATTCGATTTCGAATATCACCACTTTGGCGTATATATGTAATATTAGTATAAAGGTGCCCAGTGAGAGAGGCGGATATGGCTCTTCAGGCCTGACACACTTTTACAGACCATACCACAGACGTGGCAAGTGTTGTGATTATCTGAGAGGATGCCATAAATGAAGGGCCATCTTGTCTGTGCTTTATTTTGCAAAACATGCACTTGTTGGTCATTCAACAAACCTGCACGTGATATAGTGACCAAGTTGCAATCTGGGCATCTTAGGTGTTCCATGTTTCCTACATGTGATGGAGGTGTCACGTTCCGTCGCTTCTTCGCTGCTTGTTTCTGCTGCTGTTGCTTTTTTCTATTCTTCTCAAAAAGATTGCTGCCTTCAACAATCGTTTTCCCCCACCTCGACCAATCTACAGCCCCCCCTGCCATCCTCCAACATTAATTCAAAAGCACTTCAAATCGTCTTTGATTCCATCTTTGAATCGCTTACGAGGTTTATGCTGTGGGATAGTATTTCCAGTTAGTTACCTATAAACCACCTGCTTGTCACCAGGCTGCCATCAGTAACACGAATAAGATGACCACGTTTACTTATACGAGACTCGATGCTTGAAACAGCAGCTCGTCCAAACACTTCGGTGTTAGGGGTGAAGCCATCTCAACGGATGTTAAGCAAATGCCTAAGGCAATTCTGCTGGAAACCCTCTAGCAGGCGAATATGACCTCTGTAAGTGATCCATGTCTCGCAGGAAAAAGTTGATATACACAAGCCTCAGACACAGAGATCTTAGTTTCAAGCCTGATATGACGTGATTCTAACACCTGCTTCTCTAAATGACCAACATACACATCAGCCTGTTCAATACGTCCATTTATCGCAGTATCCAACATCCTGTTTCTTGAAATAACACTACTCAGATACATTAAACGATCCGCAGCAGACAGTCTGTGGGTTTCAACAAATATATCCGGTTCCTGATACGGATTGCCATGGGCTGGGGCAAACATAGCCTTTGTCTTGCTCAGGCTTATTGTGAGACCCATGCTTCTACATACCCAGGCAAAGCGACTCACGATATCCTGCATATCATTCTGCGAGTGGGCTACGCGATCAACATCATCTGCATAGAGCAGATCTCGAACAACAGTAGAGAATGCCCTTGACAAAGTTGTAAATTGCTGTAAGTTATACAGCCGACCAAATGTGCGAAATTGAAGATACACACATTTGTCACAGTTAATGAAAGCCTATGACAGAGTTCAAGCAAAATAGATGTAAAAAAGTAGGTGCATGTATATCACCCTATTTAACACCATTGTCAACTTCAACGGGGTCAGAGAGACAAACAATGCAGTTAACACGTGCTTTCGATGTTGCCGTGCAGCTCAGGAAGGAGTTTAACAAAGTTATGGGGACATCCCAACTTACACAAAACCTTCGACAGCGCATTCTGATTAACTGTATCGAACGTTTTAGTCAGATTAACAAAGATCTGATATTGGTCTTGACGATGTTTAATTCACTTTTTCTTTCATTTGACGTAGCGTAAAGGTCATAACAGCGGTACCCCTATTTCTTATAAAGCCATAGTGACTCCCAGTACGCATAAAAAAGAAAGATGTGGGCATTCAGACTACTCAACAAGATTCTGGTAAGTACCTTCTCTGTCACATTCAAAAGAGACATGCCTCGATAATTGCAGCACTCATCTTTCCTCCCTTAAACCTTGCACAAAAACGTCATACATAATGGAGTCACGCCAATCTTAGTAAACAAGCCCGTCAAACCAGATATTGTCAATCAACCCTTTATTTTGATCTGTCAATGGTCTTTCATCACAAGGAAGGACTAACACAGGTATACCATCTCTACCGGGTTCCCCATATCTCAAACTGCCATATAGCCTCCTCCACTTCATTGAGAAAAATAACAGAATCTATTTCTGCCATAATATCCCTCTGAAGCAAGCTATTTATCGCATCTGTTATTTAAGTAAGATTTAACTCTTTTTATTTACCTTAATTAGCTGTTGGCGTCTTGGCAGTAAGATTCACCTCCCGTCTAACATCATACACTCTATTATTATTGATGAAAATAATGAGTCATAGTATAAAATAATAAACTATTATTCTATAACTTTGTTGTAAACACGAAACATTACTATTTTGGTAATTTCGAAACAGATTTATAAATCTTGTTACTGTGACCGAGAATAAGGTCATAATATTCCAAAGTGTAACGACGTAAAAGGTATCCGCCTTCTAATAAGAAATATTGTTAAGAAAGCAACGAAGAATTAAGATAATAGAGAGGAATATTTTATGACATTAATCAGGAATCAATACAGCAGATTAAGAGGAAGAAACGCGAAACCAGTATAGACAATAAGCGCAACAATCAAAACATCGCTATTTGCGAAGGACGAAGTCAGCCATATTTATAACTACTGTATTAAACTTGTGTTACCTTACGTACGCACAGACACAGGCTAGTAATAACAAGTAAAGCTATATGTTCATGTAGCAAACATGTCTATGTATACACACATTTTTATCATATGTGCAGGACATGTGTCGGCTATACCCTTGTTTTTGGTTAGTCTCGTCTGGCCAAGTTGTAAACATGAAACTAGTCTCTGTATGTATCGGTTCGTGGTGATAGTCTTTTTATGTTTTTTAATCGTTAATGTGTTGGTAAAGGATTTCAATTGTATATTGTGTAAGGTTTTGATGATTATTTTTTAAAACGTAACATTTTGGTCCGAGATTAAAGAAATGTTTAAATATTTGTCAGTAGTGTATTTGAGGTAGATATTTTCCGTGTATCGTTTTTATAATTTTCTATATATTTATTCGTTTTGTTTGAGTTGAAGTGATTCAGAGATTTTTTTTGGGGGGGGGGATGTGAAGTAGAGTTTTGTCGTTAATCTAACGTGTTTAATAGTCATGTTAGAGTTCTAGATTACTTTTTTTAAAATTCGGTTTGATGGTAATATTTGCCGTGTAATAAATCGTTTCCTGGCTTAGTTAACTTGTTCTGCTGGCTATGCTGATGGGTCGTAAAGCTTTATATATTTATATTTTGGCAGCGCAACTTCATCACAGAACTTCTCTAAGCTAATAGGTCCAAGGCTGCCAAGCTCCTGCCCATGTCTCATCACCGCAATATTGTTGTGTAACAAGTGCTTCCACGAAATGTGCTAAACGAACTTACGTGTATCTACCCAACGTAAATACCCCCTATATATCCGACTAGCAGCCAAGTCCCCACCTATTTCACTGTAAAAGTACCAAGATGCTAGTAAAGTTTCTAGTCTGATAGCTCCTTTATGAAATTCGCTTCCTGCTCCCTTTTTCCATCTTGACAACATGCAGAAACTTGAATTTAATTTGAAAAAAGACCTGGCTCATCTAAATCTGTCTTCTAATCACAGTAGCCCCCTTCTTAGTTACAATATGCCTCGTCCGGGTGAATAACAGTAAAAAAGAAGGTTTTTTGTCGACAAGTACAGAGTTTTCTTTTGTTTATTTAAACAATTTTTTCTAACATTTAGAAGGAATATTCTGAGTATCGGAAATAGTGTAGTATAGTTCAAAGATCGTTTCATGATCACTCCCCAGTTCTTTGTACGTTCGATATCGGCGTCAAAATGTATTTCTTGTTTATTAAGAATATTTAATTCAGTGTTTTAGTCAGTCGTTTTGAAGAAGACAGATATGTCTCAATCTATTCCTTATTTATTTATTTTAGTTAATATTTATTTACCAACCTTTGGACTAATGTCTCTTGTTGTTGAGTTAGAATATTTTATTTATTGCTTGCATCTGTTTGTATTCAGGATCTAGGTTAAATTTTATCAAGTCACCAATTATTTAGGTTTTTATTTATACGGTTTAAAGTTTATATATTAGTTATTAAGCACATGCGCACATATATATCACAGCGATAAGTGTGTCGAGGCCTGACGAGATTTGAAACCGTGACACAAGTAACTAGCGTTCGACGTTCGTCTAATAGTAGCTGCGATAGAAATAGATCTCATTAGAATTATGTAATTGATGTATTTTTCATTTATTTTTTATGATAATGCAAAGTATATATAAATGTATATATAAAATTATAGTATATATATATATATATATATATATATATATATATATGTATGTATATATATGCGTGCCTGTGTGTCTGTGCCTGTGTATGTGTGTCTGTGTGTGGTCGCACATATACACACATTTTTATTTAGTAATTATATAATGACATCAACATTTGGCGCCCATCACTCTAAATAGGATGTGGGATGGTGTGGTATCGAGAGAAGATCGTTTTTCACCTTGAGTGCTGCAGTATCAAAGCCCACCACACCGTGCGACCCAGAGGCCTCGGCATCGTATTGTTCGCCTCATTAAGTTCAATTGACTAAGCATTAGCACACTGCATGACAGCACTAAGGTCACGCCAATCCAGGGTGAGAGAATCCTTTGTGGCGCCTAATTTTTACTCTCGGCAAAAACAAGAAACTTGTTCTCCCTATGTTGACCCCAGAGAGTCAAAAGCGAGGATGCCGAACTGGAAAATGGGATTGAATGTAATTACTGACGACGAGGTATACGGCTAGGTAACAGTATGTGAAAGAAAGAGGGAATCTTGCCATATTATTTGTTGGCGAAAAAACATGGCGTCTTTGTTTGTATGAGGTCAGAGAAAGGTGATCAAGAGATATAACTATTGGAGTGGAATCTAGAATTGATGACCCATCTGAATTAACGCCAATACTGGACAACGGACGAAGGAAAGAGAACAGAAACCTCTAGGAGACACATTTTAAAAGAAACCATGCACACAATATACCACCCTCACACTATAACATACGTACATAATACCACGAACCCACATGCGTATACATATACTGCCATAACAATCTCTGAAGACCATACACTCAAAATCACGCTCACAGACTAAAACGCACATATATACACACTTAGTGACTAAAATCGCACACTGGATATCAAGCATACACTAAATATAACACACACATAGATACATTCAAACCGAACACATATATACACCCAGAAAAAACAATATGCACTCGAAACTACACACACTTGACACATAACGACCGACCTCCGCGCACGTTCTAAGAAGTAAGCACATACGCACACTTTAAAAGAAACACGCATATACACTAACGCACACACATACGAACATATCGTTAAACAATCAACTTCGTAAATATTCTTTTTTTATTTAATGGGTCACCACTTATCAAAACCTAGATCCACCCGAGGATCAGGATTAATGAGGTGTAATCATTGTAACCTGAAATCTGAAAAACACTACAATAGATTTTTATGGAATTTTCGATTAAAGAAATACATTATAATTACTGGTGCGTTCGCGGTGTGCGCAGATGGCTAAAACGTAAAAGCGATGGCTATTGTAGTAAATGTCGGGTTTCGAATCTTAGTGTAAAACACTCACACTCTCTAGCTACACTTAGGAGCTGTGACCCGGCCAAATAGCTGTCAAGATTATGGTATATATATATATATACTTATCATTATCTTCCTCTGATTATAAGATTTTAATCTTTGAAAAGCCTGGCTTAAGGAATGAAAGAGAAGAAAAATATATATATATATATATATATATATATATATATATATATATATATATATACTAATGATAATAGAATTAACGATAAGTAAAATATCGTAGAGTGATCTATCTCGATAAATAGAAATACGTTGAGTAGAGCAATCAATTTTAAAAAAAGAAAGATGAAGATACAAAATTGTACAAAATTACATAAAGTTACATAAATAAATACAAATTTTATTACATCGAAAGTTCAGATGCAAGGAGTTACATTAATCCTTAAACCATGGTTTTCCAAAGATAACACTTTTCTCGTCTGAGGATAACATCTGGTAATATGGTATTGATAACAATTAAATATTACCTAGTTCCATTTCACTTTGAAAAATTGAAGAATAAAAAACAAAAAAAGGTTTGGGATGAAGAAATAAATGACCGGCAAGTAAAAAATTAGCAGCATTGCGTAGTCATGTTCGAAGACGAAACGGACATTATGGTGTAGATAGTTAATAGTAAAAGTAACAATTTGTAGAACTGAAGAAAGTTTTTTAACAATTTACAAGTATAAGGTGGAGAGTTCAAAATATCTCACTTGGTCCGTATGGATTCGTACTCTGAACTTTCAATGTAATAAAATTTGTATTAATGTATGTAACTTTATGTAATTTTATACAATTTTTAAAAACTTTTTTGAAATTTCGAATATTGACTGTCTTCATCTGTCAACTTACTCATCATTAACTTCCTCTGATTATAAGATTCTAATCTTTGAAAAGCCTGGCTTAAGGAATGAAAGAGAAGAAAAATAAATCTTGTTATTTACTAAACGTCCTTGTTTTGAACAACTTAAGATTATGATTTGCTTCCCTTTGCAGGTCTAATTATTTTCATTGACTTATCATATTGTTGGTCTATCCAGTATATTGAGCTTTCCTTACCTCACAATGGTTCAATTCTCTAAAAGTTTTCATTTTAGTTATACACTTTCATATATATATATATATACATATATATATATATATATATATATATATATATATATATATATATATATATGATTATTCTTATTTATAAAGACATGCACAAACTCTGCGACAGCTGTTATACACTGAGATATCATCAGATAGAGTTAGAATCTGATCTTTACCTCAAATTATTTTTGGGAAGAATGAAATAGGGAAGAAAAGAACAGTAAACGAAATTTAAAATTTGGAAAGTCACGTGGTTAGATTTGACACCGTTAAGAATCAAATATAAAATGAAATAAAATAAAATAAAATGAAATTGACTAAATTGAAATATAAGATAGAATATAAAATATAAATTATAAATTCATTGAAGATAGAGTAAAAGAAGGAGAAAGGGAAGTTGGGTGGGAGAGAAGGGTTGTGAGGGAGAAAATTAAAAAGAAAAAAGGGGAAAGAGAAAGGGAAGTCAAGACACACACAGTTTATGTCTGAATTGTTAGTAGCTGTTGAAGAGGCGTCTATATTCGGTTGATGTTTCTTCGTGTAACGAGACACGCTTCCCGTCAATTTGTGGTGGGATGTTAATACATTAGGCTGTAATCTTGTTTTTTTTAATTTTTTATTTGTTATTTGTCTGAGTTTTTTTCTATTAATTCTAAGGTTTACTTTTTTCTTCTAGTTTCGTATTAATTAATTTGTTTTATTAATTTATTTGTTTTATTAATTTATTTAGGCCGAGTACACACACACACACACATACACACACACCCATATATATATATATATATATATATATATATATATATATATATATATATATATATATATATAGTCATCCACATACAGATTGTTTCGCTGTTTCACAGCTCATCAGTGCGGCTAGACCAGTTAGTGCCTCAAGCCGGGATCGAAACGCAACCGTCGAGCTGACAGTCAGCGATGTCAACCTACGCCATCATACGACACTTACTGAATGTAAGTTGTATCTCAATGTAAACATTGCAATTGCCGGAGCTCGAATTAGTTTTTACCTAATGAGCATTGCCTATTTTACGCTAATGGCAGTTGGCGATACCCTTACACACATAAGCTTTACCCGGGGGGGGGGGCTTTATATAGTCATCCACATACAGACTGTTTCGCTGTTTCACAGCTCATCAGTATATATATATATATATGTTAATTTTCAAATTTATTTAATGTTGAATACTCTTGCATTTTATTCTAATATAGCTTTCCAATCGATGATTTTAAGAATCTGGAGATTAATCACTACAAAGACTTTATGCTCATTTACGCATTAACTTTTTGCTTTATTCGGTACTCATAATTGACTGTCAAAAATGTTGAAGTTAATAATATTTACCAATACTTAATAATTTATTCGTGTTCTCCTTCTGCTAATAGGATCTATTTCTTTTGAAAATTCATGGGTTAAAAACTTTTAATCTGTTTTAGAAACTATTCTTTATTGTAATATTTAGATATTATAAACTTGTAAAGTGTGTAACTTTACCTTTTTTATGGAACTCGCTCCAGACATAGGGATGAAGCCGCTTGATGTAAGTATCTAAAAATGGTTCCACTTGAAAGTCATAAACTACTTCAAAAATGTAAATTATTTTTATTTTTAACATAGGTCACCCCAAACAAGGCAGGACGCAACTGTAGACGTAAGGGGCTACTGAGAAAAAAGGGAGACGGTTTGGGGGAGCTAACCTAAATTTGGAGCTGCGCAGCGAGATGTCTGTTTACATCAGTTTTAGGTTTCTGCATGTCAGTATCGTCGTAAAAAACAGTGGGCAGCGAGGGAGTTCCAGAGGCCAGCAACACGAGGAAAGAAGCTATTGAAGTAGAAAGCTCTCCGGCATCTCGGGACCAGTGAATGGATGGGATTTAGCTGATTGTCTTGTTGGTCTAGTGAATTTACGTCGAGAGGGTACCAGAGTAGCCAGTTCATCGGAGAATAATCCATTGTAAAACAAGCACAAGGATGCTACATTGCGGCGATGGGACACGGACTGGAGCTTGATTGACAGTGAGGGACCTATTAGGTTGGCGACTCTTTTTTGGACCTTGCCCAGGAGGGAGAAACTAGTAGATAATGCACCAGCCCAGATGTGACAACAATACTCCATGCATGGGCGGATGGTTGCTTTGTAGAGATACAGGATAATGTCAGGTGTAGGGAGTTTACTAGCACGGTAGAGGGAGCCAACCTTCTTTTGCGGCAGCCTTGGCAATGTCTTCAATGTATTTGTTCCAATTCATATTACCTGTGAAGATTAGGCTGAGGAGATTGAATGTTTAACTCTTAGGCAGGGTGCCATTTGCCATGACAATCGGTGGTTGAAGAGGTTTCTTGTAGTTATTGAAAGAAAGGAGCTTTGTCTTTACGGCATTAAAAGTTACCAACTATTTATGATATCAATCCACTACAGCCTGGAGGTCATTTTCTAAGGATTACACCATTGCCCCGGATATGATGGCGTCTGTTTCGCCAACATGAAGAGAGTAAAGCGTGGTGTCGTCAGCAAATAAACCAATCTTAGACTCTATGTCATCAGGGAGATTGTTTAGGAAGATCAGGGACAACAAAGGTCCAAGGATAGATCCCTACGGTACACCAGCATGTATGTCATGTGGCTTAGATGAACGGCCATCGAGGACAACCTGGATCTCTCTTTTGGTTAGGAAAGATCTAATTATATTAAGTAATTGCCCAGTAATACCGTATAAACGTATTTTCAGGAGAAGCCTTTTATACTATACATTGCCAAAGGCATTGGATATATCAAGCGCTACTGTCCTAGCTTCGCTTGTATTGTCGAGTATGATACATGCATTCAGAGATGACCGTTAAGATGTCTACAGTAGATCGTGCTTGTCTAAATCCATACTGACCGTCAGAAAGAAGTTTAGCATTAACTAAGTGCCGGACTATCGCTCGATTGATTAAGGGTTCAAAGATTTTTGCAAAGATCGGCAGTAGACTGATTGGGCGGTTGTTCTGAGGACCGGTTCTATTCCCAGAATTCTTGTAGACTGGTACCACAGAGACAATTTTCCAGCTATCGGGGAGCAAGATTCAGCTAGGCATTTATTGTAGAGTTTGGACAGGACAGGGGCCAGTTCAGCAGAGCATTTCTTTATTACTATTACTGGTATGAGATCAGGCCCACAAGCATTGAATGTGTCAAGGTTTCTTATGATGTCTATGTGTGGCTTCGGTCCGCAATCGAAATTTGAGAAGGGGGTGGTTATCAGAGTCTAAAGTGAAGTGACAGGCGAAACGCTGGGCAAGTAGTTTAGTCTTATCAGTAGCCGTGCAAACGATATCATTGTGGTTTGATAGTGGGGTAATCGTTGATTGACCATTGTTTACTACACTATTGTAGATTTTCCAGAAATCGCGAGTACCTAGTTTCTGTTACTGAATGCGTTTTTTTGTTAACTCAGTATACCTTCTCTTTGCTTCGCCTATCACGGCCTTGCAATTATAAATTCATGTCTATTAGTAGCTGACTTATGGCAGCCTAATTTACGGAATGCTTGATGTCTCCCAGCAATGGACACTGCACATTCCCAGATGTACCGTTGCAGAGAGTGAGGCTTGCTTAAGAATTTTCGCATGCCTGCTTTGACCCATTCAGTTAACTCGTTTGCACACTGGTCAGCAGGGAGTGAGAAGGTTTCCCTCCATGGGGCGTCGCTTATTTAATATCTGATTGACTCAAAATCAGCCTGCTCGTAGTATCTCGTTATTTCGAGCAACGGTTCGTCAGCTTTTAGACGACCTTTTAGGGGGATATGAGTCATTAGCACAATGCTATGAGCATTCCCGAGTGGGCTATGAGCTTTCGTCACACAAGCCTCGGACATTGAGGTTAAGAAAGGGTCTAGAAGTGGGTCTTGCTGGTCTACTCAATCGGGGATGCGGGTCGGAAAAATCATCAGTCTGAGAGAGGGAGAGAGCTAAGGAGAAATTATATGTAGAATTGCCGGCTGCGTCAGTAAGGCTGGAGAATCCCAACCAGTCACGATAGTGTGCGGATATATCCCCAAATACATGTATCTGAGTATTCGAGTTAATTGAGAGTGATTTATCTATGCTTTCAGAGACAGTTTAGCCGGGTACAGTCCTTAGGCGAAGGGAACGGTATAAGAAATATAAGTAACTGAAGCTGTGATGTTAAGTCAATCTAAATCACATGTAGTGTTAGTCATCCGATTCTAACCTATATCCTCTAGTCAGAGGGAGGGTGTTCCGAACATAAAATCCTAGCCTGTGCATATGTTTGTCAGAGTCTTTACGGTAGAGTGGGTGGTAATCAGTCATGTCAAAGTGGTGAGCGAAGATTGAGGATTGAAGGTTGGTTTCACTTAGTGCTAGGATATCCGGGGAGTTTGTCTGGAGGAAAGTTTCTACAGTGTTAAAGTTGGTTCTAAGTCCCCGGATATTTGTGAATGCGAGCCTCAAAGACGGAGTTGAAAGTGTTTTTTGATGGGTGTCTAGTTTAGGTTTTCTTTTAGTATTTTGTAATGACATATTTTTTTTTGTTATAGAGTGGGTTGGGCAAGGTGGGTCCTTGTTTGGTGCCAATAAGTTCACACAACCAGTCTATTTGTCGCGACCTGGTCCATGGGGGTTGTGGCATCGGGAAAGCCCACCGGAGATAATTGCAGGGCCCCTTTCCACGCGCGACATGACACATACAACTACCCACGAACAAATAATAAGAGTTTTAACTAAAGCTACAAAAATATAGGACGAGTTAGCAGTTAAGAAGCTTTTCTACCAGGTAATGATATGTTAATACTAGAATCTACCAGTTTGCGTCTACGCATGTCTACTATCAAATTAAAATGGTGCAGGAATTCTGCACCTATGTTAGGGATGGAGACATCTGCAATTATAATAATCCACATTTGTTTTATAATTACCAACTTCCCCCCTCTCTCCCTCCCAATCTCTCTCTCTCTCTCTCTCTCTCTCTCTCTCTCTATATATATATATATATATATATATATATATATATATATATATATATTGTTAAATAAAGCCATTGTTGCTGAATATTTACGAGAAGACGTAGTACGCTGACATAATTTACAATCGGGCATGAACTAGGATCTGTTCAAAGAACAGAAATATCTGAAGATCAGAAGATTACACAAACCATCAGAGTAAAACAATATTGAAGCTAAATTGAGGAAATATACGTTTATACCAAGCCAATTTACGATCGTTTCGAAACTCATTTTATTAAACTCTGGTATTTATTAATACTATAAATCAGAAACGCACCGTATTTTTTTAAACAGTTTTAGTAACATAATCAGTTCTGACTAGGAAAATAAAAACAATAAAAACATATAAAACCAGGAAAAGTCATACACGCAGCGTTGTTGCTTACATCAGGGCAATGTTCGCAGATGTGTTGGTTGATTATTAACGATGGTTGCTTATGGCAAGACATATATTCAATACAACTTATGCTATTTTAAACAGGGCCTGACACTAAATTTGCCACGAAGATGATGTAATTCCTAATTTATCTCCCTTTTCTCTTTCACCAAACTGCATAATTCTCAAGGGTATGTTTTTTAAAAATTATATTTCAGTAAGTATGAAGGTTCGAATTCCGAAGCAGGATGAATGCAATGCTGAACACCAGAAAGTGGAGTATGAGAATAACAAAAATAAACGAGAAATAAATCTCAGATCAATTCATTTATATTTAAAAAATATATAAAGGTATTAAATTGTAAAATGGTGGGCTTACTGCTAAATATCTAAAGGTCCGGAATGGTAGAACCATTAATCATTTCGAGAGTAACAACCTCTCTTTAAAAACAAAACAAAAAAAAAAACTAAAATTGGTTCAGCTGTATTGGGATAAGAAAATCAAGATTGACGCTGCTATTCAAAACATTAAACATTATATTTATTCATAAATACCTATTTGCTTTCTTGAATAACTATGAAAGCAAGTCGTGCATATGGGGGATTATATTTTACATTTCCAAAACCAAGTTTCACTCCTAAAACTACAAACGCTTGGATTTCTATTTTACTTCAGATGAAATAAATGTCTCTCTCGTCGGATTAGGCTCTTTTTCTCGATACTCATAGACCTGACTTTCACCCCAAACCTGAAAAGAAAAATTTACACCAAATCCGTTTCGGTTGAAATATGGTGGCATCATTCCACTTCTCCAGACAGTTACTGACTTCTAATGCGATTCTCTTACTGTATAAGAGTCGGATTCGACCAAATATGAAGTACTGCTGCCACATCTTGTGAGGTGCCGCTCAAAACACTCTTTCTTGTTTTAGAGTGTACACACTAGATTTCGCAATCTAGTGAGAAATGATCTTTTTCCTGCAGTCCTTTTAGTTAAAGAAGATTCCTTGCTATTCTTTTCCTACTCTATCGGTATTTCTATGGTAGATGCTCGACTGAGCTTCAAGCTCTTGTCTGTCTATATTAATATAAGGTATTGCACTACTATCAATAGCTGGAAAAATTTTGGCACGTATCTTAACGAAGAGACGAAAACCCTTCGATGAGTTTGTTTCACCCGAGTCACAATGTTCTTTTCGACCAGCCTGTTGCATAATATTCAGTCTAAGATAGCTTCCATCGATCTAACAAACACCTTTGATAGTGTAAGCCGGAAACTTCTCTGAAAAATCTCATCAGAAGTTCATCAAAATAATGAAACTGCTTCATAACGATATGACTGCAACGCTAATCGCAAATAGCAGCTCTACAGATGCATTCCAGGTAAACTCTGGGATGAAACATAGATCTATGGCTGTACTGACCTTGTTTTCAATCTTTATTGTAGCTGTATTGTATACTTCCACCTAGTATATCCATAAACTATAGAATAGATGGTGGAGTTTACAACGTGATACGTCTGCCAGCCAGAACTAAGAACAACTGTTGATTCTGTTATTGAATTTCAATATGCAGATACTAACGCGGTGTGTGCCCTGACTCAGGAGGAATTACAAACCTCTATTAATGCATTTGCTGATGGATACTCTTTAAGATCAAAGTGTAGTATCTGTTCCGATGGATACTGCACCCCATAGACTGGTATTGTTTTGGCCTTCGGGGCTTGATTTACGCCTGTCTATGGATCTGTCCTGTGCAGTTCTAGGAGGTCCACCCTCCCAGGCAATTTTTAAACCCCACTTTCCCGACCCGACCTTGGGTCACATCTTACTTGTGGGAGTAAGATAAAAACTGGCGTTGTGCCTAACTCCTGAAGAGGAGTAAATCAATACTCTTAACTAGGACTAAAAATCAGCGTTTATAAAACGTAACTTTTAGCTTAAACCTCAAGATAACAAAAATCCTTCTAATATCCAATTAGGCGACGAATTGCTAGAAAACGTTTCTGGGTACACACCTTGCTTCCAATGGCACCATTTATGACAAAATCCAATATCGTATTAAGTGCGCAAGTGCTGCTTTCGGTAAATTTCGTCTCAGCGTTTTTGATGATAACGATTTTAGGCTTAATACCAAAATAATAGTCTATCGAGGCATTGTTCTACCAACAAGCTTGTATGCACCGGTGACATGGACGACATTACGTCGACATCTTATAGCACTCGGAAAATTACATGAACAACTTTTACGAAAAAAAAAATGGAAAAATCGTCGAACTAATATCAGTGTCCTGGAGGAGTCTGGTTGCTCTAGTATAGAGGCTTTTATTGTTATAACACGTATGTAGATGATCTGTTCATGTTGTAAGAATGAGAGACCAGTCCTATATTAAGAAAATATTTTATGTTGGAGCTAGGTATGGTTGGAGGACAGAAGGAGCGATACAATGGATTGTTTGAAAGAGGATATGAAGAGGTGTGGAATTCATCACACAACATGGGAAGCGAGTGCACTTGGGAGAGTGGAGTGGAGGAATAGAATAAGGAGTGTTGTAGAAAGATTTGAAAGTGAACGGCGTCATCAAGTTGAAAAACTGAACGCAGCAAGCATAGTGCGCGACGGAAATCAATTGCAAAACGATAATCCATGACCGATCTGTGATAGGATATGTGGATCTCGAATTTGACTGTTTTCTCATATGAGAACCCACAAATGAAGACCCTGATAATACGTATACTCGATTTGAGTGACGGGTATGATAATGACCGAAAATTCAACGAAACTTCAATCAAAAGAATTTATTTCAAAGAACGGAAAACGTTACCGCATGAATGTTTCTCTACAAACAACAACAGGGTGGTTTTGAAGTTCAATGTAAACAAATATCTGTCAATTAATCATTGTTCTCAATCGTTTCACAGTATCGTTCCATCATTCAACTAAAATTATCACAGCAGGTGGGTTTTAGTCTTTGTAAGTTGTGGGCAATTAGTATTTATAAATATATTTAGAACAATAAAAGTGTTGATATGATAATTCAGAACAGCTTACACCAGTTGAATAACCTAGTTTGGTACAGGTTTCTCAAAGAGATCGGAGAAAACAATGCTAATAAAAGAAGCAATCCGGCCAGGAAATTGAACCTTACATATTTTACCGATGAAATAAAATTAAATCAAGATAATACATGAGTATCTTTATAATAAATTACTTTGTAAATATATGATGCGAATTGGATATACACTATTTTGTATTACGATGAAATGTTCTGGAATCCAAACGATGCGTTCTTCCTATATTCTTACGGTTAGGACCCTTCGTGTCACATGTCGGGTTTCGGTGCTGAGGTGGGCGTCAATGTGGTTACCTCTTCTTCATCCAGGTTTCTCTCCTTTCCTTATAAATAACCGCTTTTACGAATGAACGTTATTTTAAAAAATATGGCGTCTCAACAAATACAACTGGGTTTAAAAAAAAATGCTTTGGTGTTTAATTTGTTCTTACAAGTATACATATACACACCTCTTACATGCTCACCAACACCCCATGTCGGAGGAAACAGTTATCCAAAACCCCAACTGCCCTCTTTGGTGGTTCAGATGAAACAGCCCAGTTTCTCTCTAGCAATTTACCACGATGTCACAGCAAGGAAACGTAGCCTACTTCTAAGCTTCAATAGAAAATGGCACTCTCCCTAATGGTTTACCCTACGTCGAATATTCACTATACCAATCTCATTCTTACACGCCTGAGTTTAATATTGCTACAAGCACTAGTTGACTTTCTTGGCCTTTTGGCTAAGATCAAAGTATAGTATATGTTCCGATAGATACTGCACCCCATAGACTAGTATTGTCTTGGCATTCGAGGCTTGATTTATGCCGGTATATGGGTCTGTCCTGTGCAGTTCTCACCTCCCCTCTTTGGGGAGGAGTAAGTTTATTGCTTACTGCCTGAGGCGCCCCTACCGGGGAATGCCGACGGGGCTGCCCAGGCAATTTTTAAACCCCACTTTCCCGACCCGACCTTGGGTCACATCTTACTTGTGGGAGTAAGATAAAAACTGGCCTTGTGCCTAACTCTTGGAAAGGAGTAAATCAATACAAGCACCAGTTGACATTTTTGTACGAAATATGCTGGGAAAGATAAGAAAGGGGAAATGTTTTAATACCAGGACTTATGCTATCGCTACTAAAACAAACACACACTTATCAGCTCCAAAACTATCGGTCGAAATTGCAACTTATTTGCATGAGAACCCCTAACATTATAAGTGTGCCATGTAGCTACTACTTCGACACATCGACTACTAATAGAGGTTTGCTATCTGTTTGTTCGAAGCCGAAACGCTGCAACTACTTCTATTACTCATCGAGATCTGGTATCTGTGTATCTAAAATCAAAACTATTCTATCATGGTTGGTGAAACAGCATTCTAATATCCCAATTGTCATTTCTGGTAGTTTAGACGTAAAACACCTAATTCTTCTACCAATTTACCACATCCTCTTCAGTGATGTACCAGCAAAGTCAGCTAGCTTTCTTTTAAACTTCAATAACAATTCTGACTCTACATATATCTGAACATTTTGTGAAAATTTACCATAATATTCCCATTCTTCCAAACCGGGTCTTCAATATTGCTACAATTACAGACACACCGAGTATGTAAAACCTGTATTAGCTATATACTGTTATTTATGAAGGTTACTCGTCATTTTAATATTAATGTGAATGTATAAATATTCTGAAGATTTCGCATTTACACACAGTCGAACGTATAGAATTCCATATGCGATGTCTATAGTATTAAAGTTTCGTATATAAAAGTTAAAGTTTAAGGGAAGCATTAATGTTATAACCTACTAATAGGACTGAATTGTAGTAAGTAGCAGTCAAGTCTGATATCAATATCAATGGTTCATATATCTTGTCTGTATCTCGTTAGCGCCATTTTATGATACGAAATCTTACCGGCATTTGGCAGCACTTTAATAAATCTTCATGTTTAATTCTTCGCGCTTCTTCAGAATACGACGGCTGGAAATTTGCATACGAACATGGCTGCTTGTTGTGTCCGACCCCGAAGGTACGAAAGGTCGTTCGGCAAGGTGAACTAACAAGCGTCATGTCAGTCGATAAATAATACATGCCAAAAGTTTCCGTGGGAATTCCACGGTTTCTTAAAAGAAAACAGGTTTTGATTTTGTTACTCGGGAATAAATATGTACTTGTCGCTCTTAGACCACTTTCTTATTGTTGGAAATAATATTTTCTTCACAATCCTTAATGTAAAAATAGCAATGACCTTTTTTGTATTAAAATAAAAAATAAAAAATCCTGCATGGGTTTCACAAGTTTCACTAACGTTTTCGATTCTTTATCAAATCATCCTCATGTGTCACAAGCAAATGAAAAATAAGGAAGGAGAAAGAGAAAAATATTAAAAATCCGAGAACCCCACTCAAAACGATTTCGCATTGTTCCAGGAAGTCGTTGACGATTTAAATTTGGCGACACTGGTTAGCACCACAGAAGTAAATCGCATAACGTTCCGAATTTTTCAAAAGTTCTACTGGTTTCATATGTGATGTTATTATTTTTAGGTTCTTTATATATATATATATATATATATATATATATATATATATATATATATATATATATATATATAAGGTGAGTCAATGAAAAATAGTTAGACCTGTAAATGAAACAGATCGATATCTTCAGTTGTTCAGAACAAGGAGCATTTAGTAGAAAAAAAATATTTATTCTTCTTCCCTTTCAATTGTATTCCTTAAGCACGGCTTTTCAAAAATCAAAATATTATCATCAGAGGGAGTAGTAATTGATAAGTTTACAGATAAGAACAGTCAAAATTCAAAATTTGGAAAAAGTTTTTTTAAAAAAGTTCTTTTTAAAAAAAAGTTATTTTTAAAAAGTTTAAAAAGTTCAAACGGGTGTGTAAATGAAATTCACCAAACACGGAGATCCAAGTTGTAAAGGGTTCAAATGTAATTGGTAAATCCAGAAAAATCTCCAAGAAAATCCCACGGCGAAGATTCCACCCAAGTCCTTAGTCCTTAGAGGTGAGATCAGGCAAAATTAGCCATATTAAGAAAACGCATTTCTTCCCGTTTTCAAGTAAACAGATCCAGAGGCAAAAGGCAGCGAACCAAACCTCAATGAAAATTGGAAATCCGAATTGTTGTAAAGTGTGAAGCTTACTTGGAATTGTGGGATATGTAGGGGGGAGAGAGTGAGAAAAAAGTGGAAATAGCAAAGGAGGTAGGGGGTTAGGAACCGAAAAGATTTACCAATTACATGTAACCCTTTACAACTTGTTCTGAACAACTGAAGATATCGATCCGTTTCCATTTACAGGTCAAACTATTTTTCATTGACTCACCTTATTTTTGCTCTATCCAGTATATTGAGCTTACCTCATCTCACAATAGGTCTAATTGTCAAAAAGTTATCTTTTAGTTATAAACCTTCATATATATATATATATATATATATATATATATATATATATATATATATTTATATGTATATATATGTATATATTTATATGCATGTATATATATGCATATATATATATGCATGTATATATATGCATGTAAATGTACACAAATGTGTATATATATATATGTATATATATGTATGTATAATTGTGTATGTATATTTTAATGAATAGATATGTATAAATATATGTATGTACATATATATACGTGTGTATATACATGTGTATATTTATGTATGTAAATATATATGTATATATATGTATGCATATATATATGTGTATATATATGTATGTAAATAAATATGTATATATATATAGGTATATATACATAGCCATATATATATGTATATACATATATATGTATGCATATACTAATATATGTATGCATGTATGTATGTGTGTATGCATATATATATGTATATATATGTGTATATATATGTATATATATGTATATTTATATATATATGTAGATATGTATGTATATATATGTATATATATGTATATATATATATATATATACGTTTATGTGCATATATATATGTATATATGTGTGTATATATATGTACGTAAATATATATGTATATATATAGGTATGTATACATACACACATATATATATATATGTATAAACATATATATGTATGTATATACTTATATATGTATGCATGTATGTATGTGTGTATGTATGTATATATATGTATATATATGTATATATATATATGTATATTTATATATATATATATGTAGATATGTATATATATGTATATACATGTATATATGTTTATGTGCATATATATGTATATATGTATGCATATGTATATATGTGTATGTATGTATGTATATATGTTTATGTGCATATATATGTATATATGTATGTATATGTATATATGTATGTATGTACGGATGTATATATATGTATATATATGCATATATTTATATATATATATATTTATATGTATATATATATATGTGTGTATAAATATGTATATATATATGTATGTATGTATATATGTATATACATATGTATATATGTATATATACATGTTATATACTTATATATATACGTATATATATGTAGATTTATATATACACATATATATATGTACGTATATATATACATATACATATATATGTTTATACATATATATATATATACATATATATATGTTTATACATATATATATATATACATATATATATGTACGTATATATATACATATATATGTTTATACATATATATATATATATACATATATATATGTACGTATATATATACATATATATGTTTATACATATATATATATATATACATATATATATGTACGTATATATATATACATATATATGTTTATACATATATATATGTATACATATATATATATGTACGTATATATATACATATATATGTTTATACATATATATATGTATATATATATATATATATATATATATGTTTATACATATATGTATATATATATATATATATATATATATATATATATATATACATTTTTTTTATTTATAATTCTTCTTTTTCTCTGCACCGGCAAATTCGTTTCAACGATTTTACGTTCTATCCTAATCAACCCCTCTCCTCTCCCCCCAAAAATTGATATAGTTTTTAGAAATATAATGAATTTTCATAGATATTTGTTCGATTCGTAATTATTGACCACGTTTTTTATGAACTGCATTTCACTTATACAAAGCCTACTGCCACTAGGTTGTAAGAGGCTACAATGATAATGGGCAGATCTTAAGTTGTGAGTTGTGGAGCAAGCTTTTAGTTTAGATTATATATGCATTTCTGCGTGCCGTCGGGAAATCAGGGAGTAAAGAGGTAATTTCAAATATAAGCGGTTTGATCAAAATAAGAATCTATGTGAATGAGAAGGTTTTCGGAATTTCGGGACCTCTAAACTGAATCGGTGGGATTTTCCTACTAGTAGGTTTAGTCGGGGTGTCTTCGTTCTGGGAGGGGGTACAAATGCAATAAATTGTCAAGTTACATTTCGTTGAAGGATTTGTACAAAAGACACATGGATTGAATATTGAAGCGATTTGACAGGGGCTGTAGCATCTGATTTATATAGAACCTCTATATTACACACACACGCACACATGATTACAGTAAATCAACAGCCTATGAATTAATTGTTCTCAAACTGAGCGAGAAAAATAAAAGAATTAAAAAAAAATTGTAATTCAATTTCCAGCCGAATTTCGTGCAACTCACTTTCTCTCTGCCTTTCTGTCCCAAAGTTTTGACTGTGATTCAATTTCCAACCGAATTTCGTGCCACCAACTTTCTCTATGCCTTTCTCTTTCCAATCCAAATCGCTTCTGCTCCTTCCCAGCTATCCTCTTCATTTATATCACATATGCAAATCAGACCACCATAAACACCTGCACCTATGAAGAGAAGCAATTTTTAAATCTGCATACACGACATGCGAACCACATTATTCTTTTTCCTGGTGCTAAGTGTTCCTCTTTATTGTCACATTAATTCATACACGTTTTAACTTATTGCTTGCCTCGCCAACAGCCTGCACTTGAAGCCGTACAAAGAAGCAGTAAAAGTCTAAAGCATCACTATTTTACAATAATTGATAGCCATATATCTATTATATAGTACAATTTAAGTGTGACATGGGCCAACAAAGCATTATAATTCTCAGATGTTTGGAAGGGTCATAACATAGATTAATCTGAAGATGGATTATATCAGTGTCAAGTCGCCGCATACCTTGCGAGTCTACTTTCCATCGTTAACCGGGTTATTGCCCAATTTTTCATGAATAGAAAATAATCAATATCATCTCGCCAAAGTCGATCAGGAATTTAATGATAGTAAGAGTGTCTATTTAATTATTGCATGTGTTTATACATATTGCCAAAAAAACTAACTCAAATCCTGAAGAGAAAAGATATTACTATATATGGCAGCTTTTAAACGTACAAAGAAAATGGCGGTCATAAGATAGACTGAAGACTCACGCAACAGAAGATTACATCAATGTTTCTTTTTAAGAGGGAGATTATCAGATTTTGAATGGTTTATATAATTATTTTTACTTCTGTGTCAAATGGTTTCCAAATGTGTTTGTTATCGATTCACTGTACAAGAGCGCAAGGTCACCATTTGATTTCCGACTTTGCTGATATATCACGGCAAACGTCAATGTTATATGCGGCATTCTTTTTTCATCTTTTTCTATTACGAATATTGAAATTTCCGAGCTTTCAACATGGGTTCTTTGTTTTTGGTTCTAATGTGAATTATGTTTGTGTTTATATGTCTTGCGCGCAATGCTCGCTTAGATTCCGTTCTGAAGAAAACGACAAAAGGACACCAGAAATAGATAGATAGATAGATAGATAGATAGAGAGAGAGAGTAGGGAGAAATGAAAAAAAAGACAGTGGTATAATGAATTAGGCAACACAATAAAGAGAGGCAGAACAGAAGGATAAAAAAGAAGGCAAATAATCTAAGATGAGGATCTAGAGATAGTGAAAAGCGAAAATGAAAAAGAGAGAGTTAGATGAGTCGGAATAATGAGAACGAAAGGTGAGGGCAGAAAACCTGAAGTACAACTTGATAGCGAGAATTGAATGGTTGACAATAGAATGAAAGAGATACATGAATAACTAGAAGTGAGAAAGAAAGATTAGAGGATAAAAACAGTGAAAAGATAGTGAATAAACGAAAAGTAAGAAAAAGAAAGAGTATCATAAAATAGATGGTTATTGCAAGTAAGTATAAAATTTTATCAGATAATATAGAGAAACCTACCAGAATTTCAGTAAAAAAATGTTTATCAACATTTTCTGGTATATATATATATATATATATATATATATATATATATATATATATATATATATATCTTTGTAAAGTCACTGCTCGATTATAATTTTTTTTAAGAGCGTAATATTTATTTATATATGTATTATCGAAGATCAGAATAACATTATTCCGTCGGTTTTGCATCTGACAAAGGGGAACAGCACTTGCGCGTCCCTGTTTGACTCTCCTCAGCCTCCGTTGTGGTCTGTTCATTTTCGAATTATTATTTATTTATATATATGGATATATATATATATATATATATATATATACATATACATATATATATATATACATATACATATACATATATATATATATATATACATATACATATATATATATATATTGATAGAGTTTTAGTATGTTAATAAAAATAACATAAATCCAATATTTTCATAAATGCTCAATAGCATGTGGAGCATTTATAACATTTCATAAACGATATCATAGTTTTACGTCATTCAACCAAAGTTTCGATTTTACCACATGCTACCACATCTCTTCAAAGACTATATATACAATATATATATATATATATATATATATATATATATATAATTAACAAACGGACAAAAATGTGAACAAACCAAAAAAATAATATCCAAAGAAATGAAACGAATAGGCCTAAAGGCTGAAATAACATCAAATGTTAAACAGGTCAATTTCCTCGATATTACCTTCAACCTCAATAGAGATACTTATGAGCCCTATGCTAAAGATAATTCCTACCCCCTTTATGTCAACCCACTATCTAACCACCCTAGATCTGTAAGTAAACATATCCCAGAATCAATTAGTAGAAGGATTAGCAATAACTCCTCCAATATAGATATCTTCAATAAACATAAGAACTTTTATAATAAAGCACTAAAGGAGAGTGGATACAAAAATACCAAAATAGAGTATATTCCAACTACACAAAATAACCCTAATAGGAACAAAAATAGAAATAGGAAAATTATCTGGTATACACCTCCATTTAACAACTCAACTAAAACCAAAATAGGGAATAAATTCCTGAACTTAATAAACACTCATTTCCCCAATAACAGCATACTCCATAACATTTTCAATAAGAATACACTAAAACTCAGCTATTGTTGTGGTGACAACTTAGAAAAAATCATAAAAAAGCACAACATGAAAATACTAAACACCCCAGTAACCTCAAATTCTAAAAGAACATGCAACTGTAATAACAAATCAAACTGCCCCCTAAATCAAATGTGCCTATCAACCCAAGTGGTCTATGAGGCATCTATCTCCTCAACTGAAAACCCATCCCAGACTAACTATTATATTGGTCTGGCAGGCAACAACTTCAAGGAAAGATTCTACAACCATAAACTTTCCTTCAACAACCCAGACCATCCTGGTCAAACCGGACTTTCACTACACTACCACAAAATAAAAACCAAAAAAGAAACTCCCATAATAAAGTGGAAAATCTTGAAAAAATCCAGCACCTGCAAATCAATAAACTCTCCATGTAGATTATGCTTAAATGAAAAACTGGAAATTATCCGCTTTAAGGACAAAAACAAACTCTTAAATAGAAAACAAGAGACATCTATCAACTGTAAACATAGTAGACTCTACCTCCTTAGCAACCCACATACCCCACCTTAACTCCACACCAACCCTACTTAACTTCAACATAAAATTAACAGTTTTTTGTTTTTGTTTTTTACAAAAATGAATGATAACATTAAACCCCCACTATACACTACCCCAAAACACACTATAACCCCCTACTCACCCACCCAAATTTACAACCCAATCCCACCCCAACAAGTCATGATGAATCTATAAATATATAACCACCCCTCCGAACTACCAATAATATCAAATCTCTACCTATAATGCACAGCCTCAATAACCTCTCAGCCATACTACCAATTCTAACATAAACCCATAACTAGGACAGCTATCAACACTGATATCACTTAGACTAATCTCAATTACTTAACCCCTCGATCACTACCTTGAACACTTAATTATTAACTGGTACTTAGTCCTTGTCATTGGTAGTGGAATTAAAAAAGCCTACCATCACTTGTCGACTTATTTCGCCCAATGACTTCACAAGTAGCAAGATGGTAATTGATGGCGGTATTTATCAGTATTACTATTATTATTATTATTATTATTATTATTATTATTATTACTATTTTTATTATTATTATTATTATTATTATTGTTATTATCATTAATATTCTTACAAACTTGTTATTTCTATTTCTATTTTTATTCTAATTTTATTTATATTTATCTTTATTTATTTTTTATTTCATTTTTTATTAAGGCTTTTACATAAGGCGGTTATCACTGCGACTACCGTAGGCATGATTGGCAGGCGTTACCATTGGCATAATCGGTTTTGTTATTGATAAGACTGGTAACACCAGTAAACCTCTCTTATAAAATGATTCCACTAGTATTGATCTCGGTATAATATAATCACAATTTAAAAAAATAAAAAAAAATAAAAAATAAAAAATATAAAAAAAGTAGAGGGAATAAATAAAAAAAAAATAAAAAATATAATCACAACAAAATTCACTACAAATAGTAAACAAAACATAAAAATAAAATAAATAAAATGCAAAAGTAGCAATTAATACCCTAAATTAAAATTATCAAACATTTTTATCCACATGATAATTACTTATTAGAATTAAAATAAAATGAGAATGACGGTT
>OY744532.1:96706664-96766664 GCA_963556195.1 Sepiola atlantica
TCCTTTCAGGTTAGTAAAAAAAACATGAGACCGGAGAAAGCGTATGCTTTCCAGTATACATAGTGTATCTTTACCGAAAAATTCAAGGAGAAGGTCGTGTTACAGAGAAGTTAGTTGTTTACTCAAGGTCTTAGTTGAAAGCATTGCCTGTGAACATTCTCATTATTGTAATTGGCCTTTACACCTAGTTATGAATATTGATAAAAATATCATTAGCTTGAAAGTCGAGCGATGAAACATTTCACATGAGGACAATTAATAAAGCAAACTTAAGACGTATTAAATATTTTTTATTGCCGTTGTATTCAAAACATTTCCACGCTATTTATATTTCTTGTCATAATGAAGAATTTAGTGTATGTCTGCAACCAAAACTACATCCACACTAATCCAAGATAGTGTGAGATCGTCGTCTAGATTATAGAATTTGATGTTGAACTAACATCTCCCAAAGTACATACACCGGCCTATATACATAGGTATACATAAGTAAATTGACACACTACAAAACTAATTCATACATGTTTAACGTTTCTGCTTCCTTCGTTGACGGCCAGCACTCAGAGCCGCACAAAGCAGCAGTAAAAGTTTTTAATTTCAATATTTCATACTAATTGACATTTCTCGTTTTTCAGATATAAATATATCTGTCATATATCGCCATTTCATTATGACACCGGACAAAGAAGCATAATAATTCTTCAATTTTTATAGAAGTCATATTATATGTTAATCTAAACGTGGATTTTATAAGCGTAAAATCCCCTCAAACCTCGGGATTTAACTTTTCACTGTAAACCGGGTAATCGTACAATAAAACAGCGACGGAAATAATCAGTATTATCTTGCATACTCCCATCACCACCCACTGCAGCAATCTTTATTATTAATTATGGTGCTTTTTTACATGGGGACCCACAATAAAAATGCCTTGGTGTCGGTACTTTTCGGATGTTTACGTAAAACGCTGGGCAGTGCCGAATGAAAAATCCGTTGCCTTACCTGCGTCTAAAAAAAGCAAACACGAGCAGGATTTACAAGCGAGAAAAAAAGAAACAAGTAAAACATTACAGCAACATTTTTTTATATGAAATCAATATTTATTTTTGTTTAACGACGAAATAAGTGATTAAAACAAGTGTTTAGATTAAAAAGTTAATCAAGTAAGTGTTTTTTTTAATTACGAAAATTATTTGTTTTTTTTTTGTTTGTTTTTACTGATTATTATTGTTGCTTTCGTTAGGGTTTGAGCAGGGTTAGGAATTAGGGTTTGGTTAGTGTTAGGGGTTGCGAGTGTTAGGGCGGTTAGGGTTTGGGTAGCGTTAGGGCGGGGTTAGGGTGTTGTAAGGGTTAGGGCGGGGTTAGGGGTTAGGGTTTGGGCAGGTTTAGACTTAGGGCAGGGTTAGAGGTAAGGGTTTGGGCAGTCTCGTTTGCAGACGCCAAAAATTCAATAATCAAGTTTAGATTTCGTCTGCTTATTCATTTCAATCAGTTATTCAATTTCTCGCAGTTTCATTGACTAACCGCCTCGGGCCTTCCGACGTTTTACGTAAAATGCCAGATAGCACCAACGCCGAGAGACATGTAGCTCGCGTCCCAATCTAACAAAGTACCTTAATTATAATAAGCGTGTCTAGATACTAATTGCATGTTTGTGTAGAGTTGTTCAATGATAATAAATGTAATGTTCACTAATAAAGTAATACGTCTGATCAGATCCGGATGAAAGTTTCAGTATTTATTAAATGAATGTTAATATGAAGTATATATTTCACTTAAACAACGTTGTAAATCTTCAGGTTACTTAGATAACTTCACGACCAAGTTGGGATAGTCTTCATTGATCACATTAGTCGAACTTCGTTGATCACATTTCAAAGGAGATAACACAATGAATGTCCGGATGAACAAAGTCAGTTTAAAGAAATTTCTCTGTAGAAAACGATACTAAATATCGACCGTGTAAAAACGTTGCGTTTCATTATATACTGTGATCTACCTAAATCCCTTTTTTTATTATTCAACTGTTTTTTTATAAAAAAGGTCACTGAGTTTAAACTATTGGTAACCGTATTTCATCCTTTAAATAAAGGAGTCGAAGTATTGATTTACTCCTCTCCAGGAGTTAGGCACAAGGCCAGTTTTTATCTTACTTTCACAAGTAAAATGTTACCCAAGGTCGGGTCGTGAAAGTGGGGTTTAAAAATTGCCTGGGCAGCCCCGTCGGCATTTTCCGGTAGGGGCGCCTCAGGCAGTAAGCAATAAACGTACTCCTCCCCAAAGAGGGGAGGCGAAGCCTGGGGGAGTGGACCTCCTAGAACTGCACAGGACAGACCCATAGACCGGCGTAAATCAAGCCCCGAAGGCCAAGACAATACCAGTCTATGGGGTGCAGTATCCATCGGAACCGATACTACAATTTGATCTTAGCCAAAAAGTAATTCAAGTTCTTTTAATAAAATAAATATTTTATATAAAAATTTATTCATTATTTAATAGATTCTAATAATTTCTAGTAATATTGTGTTAATCTCTGATTTCTGGTTTATGTTTTTTTAATTATTCTTTTATTTAAACACGAATTACTTTCAGTTACATTGTCAGTCACATTGCATAGCAGTTAGGGAGAAATATGTTCCTCTTTGCCATAGACATTACATTCAGTAAATTAAAGTTAAGTATGAGTAGAAGATAACATGGTTAATATCTCGAAGACATTAACACAAAAGTTTGGAATAATTCTGGTAAAAGAAGTTGAATGCTTTCTCGTACTTGATTAATTATATAAGGAAAAATGACACTATGCTAGTAAATATGAGAGTCTCTTGTGGGGGGTGGGGGTATAAGAATATTATAAAATCTATCAGATTGTCCGGAAAGTTTGTACTGATTATTAGCGGTTCACGTTCGGCACGTTAAAACATTTCAAATTATTGAGATATATAGTATATTTATATTTCTAGCTCTAGCTATATGAAGCTATCTCTTGAAAAAGAACGTTAAACGTTTTTTAACTTGTGTTAAGTTAAAACATGTAAGATTGTAAGACACATTTAGGCATAATTGCCTCGCAAACAACAACAAAATATATGCAATATACGGTGGAGATCAATAACTGACACAACTGTACGGACGTTGTTCGTAAAGTTTAGAGCCGTGTCTTTAGCCTTAATGATAAAGAACGTTACGGCAGACCAAACTCTTCAGATGACGACCAAACAAAGATATTAAATGAGAATGCCCCACAATACACAACAGAAGCAATATCAGAATACTTAACATATCAAATTTCACAATTCATTAGCATTTAGTAGAACTTGCTAACGCGAATAGGTACGATGTTTAAGTGTGACATGATAAAAAATTGACACTACTACTCCGTACAACCTGATAGTACGACTAAAATTAAAATAATATTAGCGTCTCTACATGAAGAATAATTGAGTTTCTCCAGTGTTTGATAAATGAAAGCAAGACCGAGTACAACTATACCAACAAATATTACTATCTCTCAGTAGAAGCTACAAGAACTGTAATTATATCTAGTACTTGTTACATGAAATAAAGACGGGGTACGACAATAACGTAACTTGGTGTCTTTGAGAGGAGAATAAATAAACTGAGATGAAATATTAGTAGGTGTTACATGAAATAAAAACAGAGTACAATTTGAGCTTCCATTTGGCACAAATGAGTTCGCTGATAGGCTGGAATACCAACGTAATTTTTCGATCAGAAACTTAAAAATAATACTTTATAGTCCCATGATCAAAACTCAGTACTCGAAGGTGAAGAGAAAGAGTAAGTAGAGTAATCCTCGGAAGAAAAGTGGCGCACTGCTCTACACCTGTGTGCAAATGAAAAGGGAGCGCTCGGGTCGTCCTCGACTATGATTGATCCCTTTAACTTTTAAATTACAACTATAATAAAGAATATTATCATCTCCCGAAAGAAGAGGGAATAAAATAGATCTGATTGAAGTATTTGTTAGATAAAACCAAAACAGAATACAATACCAAAGACAATAAACGCATTACAGGTAACAATAAAGGAAGTCTAATGGGATCTGTTACTGATCAAATACAATAAATACACAGTACAACTATACCAACGAATATTATGATCTAACTGTTTTGAATAAAAAATATTCGATAAAATCTAGCACTTGTTAAAAATTTAAAAAAAAACAGTTTACAAGTTGAATAAACGAATAAAAACGTCTGATTGTATCTAGTATATGTTACACAAAGTAAAACCCGTATACAAATATACCAAATAATATTATCGTCTCCCTTGGAAAAATAAAGGGAGTCTATCTACTACTTGTAAATAATACAAAAAACAGAGTACAGTTATACCAATGATTGTTAGCGTTTGTAAGTTAAGAATAAACGAAGACTAATTGAATCTACTACTTATAAAATAAATGAAAAGAGTACAACTATACCAACGAATATTATCTTCTCTCGGGAGCATATAATGAAGTCTGATTGAATATAGTACTTATCACATAAACTTAAGATAAAACATCCGACTATACCAAAGCATAATTTCGTACCTCGGTTGAGAATTTACTACTTATAATATTAAATAAAACAGAGAGTACCAACGAATATTGTCATTTTTAGAATACAAATGGCTTATGGGATATAGTACTTGTTACATGAAATAACGACAGAGAATACACATATATAAACACATAAAAACGTCTTTATTCTAAAAGTAAAATAATTATACTTGATATGTAGTGCTTGCTAAATAGATTATAAAACTATTATACAAAAAGTATAAGCGTCTAAGCCAGTGTTCTACCGATGTATAGAAGATAATGATAATATAAAACGAATTTTATAGAGTTCAGACCGATTCATATAAGAATCTACTCCTGATCAAAAAATAAAAAACTCAATATTTAGTAATAATAAAATAAAACTTAGAACTATATTTTTGGTTGAAAAATATTTTAATATATTATTTTAATAAAGAAACACCCATAAAAACTATCAGAAATTATAGATGTGTCTAGGGAACCGTAGAGTAAACAATGATGATACAGCAGATCATAAACAAAAAAAAGGCAGCCTTGTTGGGATTAAAATAATCCTGAAATAAAGTTCAATTCTCCCACGTGAGAATGGGGTAACCATGTGCAGATAAAATCATTAAAGATATGTATAGGACGGAAGTCTGAAGAAGGAACACAAAACACGAGGGTGTAATTTCATATCAATTTAGTAAAAAAAAGAACGTTGGATTGAGTATTTACAGTTTTAAAAAGTTCATTTAGGCATTGGTAAATCATAGAGAGGATGGAAGAGAGGATGGTTTGCGAAAACATGGTTCGCGTGAACTTATCTGTTTTAGAGTTCTGGTAACGGCGGGAGATCATTCTCTGTGATGCCGTCGTGGGCTGTATCACTGAAAAGACCGCCCGATGTGTTGTTGACTGGAGTGGAGTCGTTGAATAAGAGGGCGAGAAACCATATACAAGGGTTTTTAACAGCCTGTCCTTGGAAGCCATCAGTACACATGTGGCAATCAAGAAAGATATGGTGAAGAATTATAAAAATTAATCATGCTAATTGTGCTCAGTAATCCTAGCCAGAATATATAGTTATATTAGTGGGATAGGTTAAAAAATGAATAATCAAACAAGATGTGTCCAAAAAGAAAAATCTACTGAAAGAAAAAACTAACGCCTGAATACTGACCAATGACACAAACCTCTGAGGAAACTTGTTTAATTTTGAATGCAAGGGAGGCAACTCCAGATTTACTTATTTCAATCAATGAATATAAAATATAATATATTGAAAAATACTTTGCCAAATACAAGAACATTCTGTATGATTATTATATTATTTATTTAATTAAACTGTTATAGAAGTTTATTGCTAATACAGTAAGAAAAAAAGGCGAAATGAGAAGAGGATAATAGAAATGAACATTCTAAAAACTGCTAAAAATACTATGCTTTATTTATTACAATTTATTCTGAGTTATGTTTCAGTAATTATTACAATATCATAGCATTCCTTCAGACATTCTCTTTCGGAAAGCGAAACATTAAGCGGTATCGTGTATTTTGATTATTCGGACAACTGTTTTTATCTGGGTTCTTATAATAAATGTTGAGTTAAATGTGGATTCATGCTGATTCAATTTAGTATTTTCTACTAAATTTCATCCCATTTTCCAAAGACCAAAAAGAATTGCTCTTCCAGTTGCATTTTATTTAATGAAGATGAAGATGTATTTCGAAAGAAAATGGCAGCTGAAACATGTATGCACATATGTAGCTAATAAGATTTGTATAATTATAAGAACTGATACTATATATATATATATATCGAGAGAGAGAGAGTGAGAGAAAGAAAGAGGTGTAAAGTAGTATTGCTACCAACATTTGTTAAAGTTTTTTTTCAACATTTATTTATTATTTTGTTATTTTATCATTTTAGTATTTTATATAACGCGTTTAAAGCGGTGGTCCGCTCTCATAAGATATGTAAATCATTTTACATATCTGATGAGAGATGACAATTGCTTTTTAAACGCGTTATATAAAATTATAAAATGATAAAATAACAAAATAATAAAGAAATGTTGAAAAAAAACTTCTACAAATAGTGGTAGCAATATATATATATATATATATATATATATATATATATATATATATATATGACTATATATAAATATATATGACTGTACATAATCGGTGTTTTTGAATTCTTGAAACTAATATACATAATGTTCTAATTTTGCTCATCTTGACTAACTTTATATATATATATATATATATATATATATATATATATATATATATATATATATATAGTCTAAAGAAGCTTTGAGTTATTTTAAACAAAAAGACAAAAAAAAAAGGAAAATGCAGTTTAAATTCCCACAGAAATGAACTAAATCCAAAATAGTGCAGACTTAACATTCGTTGGAAAATTCATAAAAAAATAAAATATATAATAGTGAGTAAATAAAATAAAAAGGGGGATTAAGTATCTAACAGTGAAACAAAAACAGGAGACCTTAACGTAAGCATCTAATATTAACACGGGGATCATCAGCTGTTTACCATGAAACTGTTTCGGAGATTTAAAAACAGGACACTTATATGCATGGCTCTCCAATGGTACAGATCAAACTACCATTTCCCCAATCAAGTGTCGAAATAATTCAGCTTAAAATGTTACTTATATAAATAAATAATAATAATCAATATAATAATAATAATAATAATAATAATAATATACTATTCTTAAGACTACCGTGCGATATGGTAATTTGCATATCAAATAAAATTCTTTATAACAATAGTAATACTACTACTACTACTACTAATAATAATAATAATAATAATAATAATAATAATAATAATAATAATAATAATAATAAAATGCTATCTAAACAATACAGGCAAGAACCATTCTGCGATATGGTAGCTAGAAATAAAATTATATAGGAATTTAAGTTGCATTAAAAAAAAAAGCTTTAGTACTTTAGGTACCAGAAAGGCAAATAGATAAGAGGAAGGACACCTAGCCATACAGATCAAAATACCCAATATATAGTCTAAAGAAGCTTTTAGTTATTTTAAACAAAAAGACGAAAAAAAGGAGGAAAATGCAGTTTTAATTCCCACAGAAATTAACTAAATCCAAAATAGTGCAGACTTAACATTCGTTGAAAAATTCATAAAAAAATAAAATATATAATAGTAAGTAAATGAAATAAAAAGGGGGATTAAGTATCTAACAGTGAAACAAGAACAGGAGACCTTAACGTAAGCATCTAATATTAACACGGGGATCATCAGCTGTTTACCATGAAACTGTTTCGGAGATTTAAAAACAGGACACTTATATGCATGGCTCTCCAATGGTACAGATCAAACTACCATTTCCCCAATCAAGTGTCGAAATAATTCAGCTTAAAATGTTACTTATATAAATAATAATAATCAATATAATAATAATAATAATAATAATAATAATATACTACCCTTAAGACTACCGTTCGATATGGTAATTTGCATATCAAATAAAATTCTTTATAACACTAGTAGTAGTAGTAATAATAATAATAATAATAATAATAATAATAATAATAATAATAATAATAATAATAATAAATAAATTAAAAAAAATATATAAATAAATAAATAAATAAATAAATAAATTTAAAAAAATGCTATCTAAACACTACAGGCAAGAACCATTCTGCGATATGGTAGCTAGAAATAAAATTATATAGGAATTTAAGTTGCATTAAAAAAAAAGAAAAGCTTTAGTACCTTAGGTACCAGAAACATATCCTAAAAGAATACACGTTCTAGGAATGGTAAAAATAATTCGCTGAACATGAGAGTTTAGCATTTCTTTGATGATTTTTTTACACATATTTAAATCAATGTATAATGCTACTAAACCTTATTTCTAGAATCTTCATTTCAATTTATATCAAAACCCATTACATAATTTGATTCTAGAAAATGTTTTATATTTTAGGCTTAGGTGTATTGGGTCTTAAGAATATATTTAACTTCATGGAAGCTTGCTTAATTGGTGTCTAATGACTACGGATCAAATTTAATGCAAATGTAAAACATTCAAAATTCAACTAAGCAAATGTGCTTATATCATTCGCCCTGAAACCGTTTTAAGTACTCAAAGAAAATGAAATTGCATGAAATTAAATTAAATTAAACAAGATATCCATCATGTTGCTCCATTTAAAATAGGCATCTATGTTCCAAAATTTTAAATTATCGGTTAATTAATGTAAGATTTTATCTTGTACATAGAATATCTAAACATATAAATAAACATGAATATATATATATATATATATATATATATATATATATATATATATATATATATATATATATATATATATATATATATATTCCCGTTCCAGGATGAGAAAATGTCGCCACCAGCAGAACATGTTTGCACACATTAATATACATTCATAAAAATGAAACTGAAGATATAATGATAGTAAATCTTATGTCTAGAATACTCATTCTTATTTGATCAAAATCATTCATATGATTTTAATTATAGAAAATGTCTTCAAACTGAGACTCACGTTGAAGAGGTCTTAAAATGAAATTGAAAAGGGAATATTCTTAATTGTGTGTTAAATGACGATGGATTAAATTTACAGCAAATCTGATTCATGCGACTTTTAAAATGAGAGGATGTGGCTCTTAAATTCTCTTTAAAATTTTGAAATTCGAAGAAATATTTAGTCATTACTGTATTATACCTAGTTTTAAAATTTCACAAAATTCGAAAGTATTAAAAAGGCATCGACCAGCCTTTTGTATACAACTAAATGCAACTATATATAGCCTATATTCGGACACTTTACGCCTAGCATTTTTTTTCCATAATTCTTAACATATATATATATATATATTTGGATTTTTCAATTAGAAAAAAAGATTATTCAATGAAGACCGGGATTAGTCCAATAAAAACAAGCTCGATGATACTCGATTACATGATACAGAGCATTTATATGTGATTTTTTGAAGGCTTACCAAAGCATACCGTTCAGGAGCCCAATCAACACCACGAAAGATTTTTTCATTCAAAATTTATTTATTCATCATTTTTCAAATTAAAGTTTTTTTACCTACACGTGTTTCACTACCAAGCAGGTACTGGTTTGGCAGATCATCAGGGAAATTAAGTACCTTGAATAAGAATTACAACAACCGGCAATACACAATGTGGTGTTGCATTAATTGAGGTCACTTAAGAAGGGAAGACAAAAATAAAATAAAAAATAAAAAGATAAAACGGAAAAAATAAGGAAATTTCTTACAAGAATGTCTCGCACGATTTTCACAACATTGTTGTTACTAGGCGAAACAGCCAAAAATTAGTCCCAAACCAGCAAAAAACGCACAAAAAATAGTCCCAAATGCACTTAAATGAAACAGTAGTAATGAGCAAGAATACCTCTTCTTGACCGGCGGCACAACTATGAAAAGTACCCCCCCCCCCAAATAAAGACCAAACAGTCAAAACTCCGTTCCCAAGTTCCCATTCAAAGCCACTGATAGTATTGGCATTCCAGATCTATTCCATCAAAAGGAAAACCAACATAAATGTCCGTTTGCAATGCATGCGTTCGTGCTAGCCTTATTTCCAGGGCTGACTTGCTCCCTTTCGAGGTGGACACACAACGAGTCAAATAAATGACAATCCCGCAGAAACTCTCCTTTTAAGAAAAGGCTTCCTAAATAGTAGACATAAAATATTTATCCATCATACAGTTTCTAAAAATTAAGTTTCTATGTTAAAAATTATTCTTCATAAAAATTAATTATCCAACGTCTGGGATGTCTTCTTTCATTCCGGGAAAATATCTGTTATTTAATTTACTGCCGAGAGCTACCTTGTTGTTATTTATCGGAGTGAAAATCTTAATCCCGCTGTAATAATTTTGAAAAAATATTCATATACTAAAAATAAAGTATTACTACAAAATATTTCCTACAAAAATTAATTTTAAATAGTTTAAAAATACTTCCCTAACGGCGATAGCTTTGTTGTTTCTATTTTTAGAGGTGATTCACACGCTCTTGAATTATACTTATGTCTGTGCAAATAATCCCAGATGAGGATAAAACATCCCGAAAAAAATCGTATATATACCATAAATAAAATATTAATTACAGAATAGCGTTATCAAAAATCCAGTTTCTATTTAAAAAAAAACAATCTTGTTTCCATGGTCGAACTCTTTAGTTTCGCAGTAGACCTACGTTGAGGCAAAAAAGCCCCAGTTCTGAGAAATCATTTTGAGAAATCTAATATATACTAAAAGATAAAAAATAAAAAATCATAAATAATAAATAATAAATAAAAAACTAAAAAACTAAACAATAAATAAAAATAAACTCCCAATACAAAATACTGTTTACAAAAACCTAGTATCTATTTAAAACAATTAAGTCCATCCCGGCATGGATGGCTTTTTAGTTATTTTTCATTCCTAGCACGCATTAATTTATTTTATTTAATCTAATTTAATTTAATTTAACCTAATTTAATTAATTGATGATAGCTTCCATGTTGTTATTTCTTTTTTTTATTTTTTTACTTATTCCTAGAGTTGATCTATTCCTGTCCACAGTACCCATATGAATGGGCGAGTGATCCCGTTTTCGCAGAAAACACCTTGAAGGATCTTATATATCCCATAAATAAAATATATTAATGCTGCATATTGTTTTCAAATTCCATTACTATCTTAAAAATACCTTCCAATTTCTTGGATTTATTTTAACATTCGGGAAGACCCCATTTTATCCCCACCCCCAATGACGAAAAGATCATGCTATTGTATTTATGCTGGTACATTTACATCCGGGATAGGCATAGAAATGTGTAAACGATCTGAACTGTATTGAAATAAATTTCGAAATTTCTATATATACTAAAAACATAAATATTAATACGAATATTGTTTTCATAAGTCTAGTTATTACTTTAAAAATGTTGTCGTTAGTTGCTGGGGCGGTTTTTTTTAACATACTTGGGAAATATTAATTCATTAAACTATGAATGATTCCATTATACTACAAAACAACGATGATGAAGACAACATCATCACAATGTTTTGCTATTTCACCTAGTGGCAACAATGTTGTGAAAATCGTGCGAGCCATTCTTCTAAGACATTCTCTATTTTTCCTTTCTATCTTTTTATTTTTTACTTTATTTTTTTCTTCCCTGACCGCAATTAAAGCAACATCACATTGTGTATTGCCGGTTGTTGTAACTCTTATTCAAGGTACTTAATTTCCCTGATGATCTGCCAAGTCAGTACCTGCTTGGTAGAGAAACACGCGTAGGTAAAAAAAAAACTCTTTAATTTGAAAAATGATAAATAAATAATTTTCGAATGAAAACATCTTTTGTGGTGTTGATTGGGCTCCTGAACGGAATGCTTTGGTAAGCCTTCAAAAAATTACACACACACACACACACACACACACATATATATATATATATATATATATATATATATATATATATATATGTGTGTGTGTGTGTGTGTGTTTGTGTGTGAGAGAGAGAGCGAATGTGTGTGTAATTTTGAGTGTTGCTATGAATTGATTTTTTTCAAAATATAAAAAAGACAGTAAAACACTGGATGTCAACAATACATATTACGGTGATAGTGTAAAAATCTTCTGAACTTCAATCTGCAAGTTCAGTTCATATTTAATATTCACAACAATGTCCTTGAAATTAAGAGAAAAGCTGAAATGGACAGATTACATATCTTGGAATATTCTCATAATAAAACAAGTCAAGCGTGTATGGTTATAGTCTTTTTAATTCCCACCTGTTTTTTAAATGACCTTTTAATAAAAGTCTCACGTACTAATCATTCAAATACGAGCGTGGAAAAAAGATTGATTTTTATGTATTTATGATGAGACAGTGATTCTGAATTTTATGGAAAGCACTTAATAACTAGTTGTTATCAATAAGATACAGTCGCGTAATACAACCTGGGATACATTGACAGACATACAACTGAGTCAGGTGGCAAACTATTGGCTTAATTAATAGCTAAGTAGACTATGGAAGTAGTTAAGCCAAGTTAAATACCTATTGTGTCCGTTTGTTGTCTTAGACAATAGTGAACAAGTCGGGCACGGATGTAAGTTTATGTAAACAAATGTGGTTGGATTGTACGTAATATCAACCCGTTTGTCTTTTGTACGTTACATCAATGGCATGATTATATTGATACACTGTTTTCTTTTTATTATATAACCGAAATAAAACTACGGTTGAACCCAGTCACTGCAAGGGGAGTAACTATTTCGGAATACCAAACAATGTCTGTGAAGAAACAGTGACAGCTCTCCGGAAAAAAAACCCGCAAATATAACGTCGTTAAAATAATCTCGCCTGAGCAAGATAGACATGCGATTAGGGAGCGCTTGTGAATTCAATATTTCCTAGAACCATGTCGCACAGAAATATAAACGTAGTTATACATATATATATATATATATATATATATATATATATATATATATATATATATATATATGTTGTGATAAAACACCCAAGATGAGAACAGTAGTCCGAACATACCAAATTCTATATATGAGAATTGAACCTTCAACTTTCAGATGACTGTCACTTTGAACTGAATTTTACTTAGTACTATATCTACTGCGCCACGGGTCCTTTAGGACAATTCTAGTATGAATTTTCGGAGCCTTAACCCTTTTCTTGTTTTTTTTTTATCTAACTACTTATCACTATAGATCACTACTTATCGATTATTTATAATTATAGGTTCCCATATTGTATCGAATTCTATACTAGGTCTGCTTAGTACATCATTGTCGCCTAACATATGTGCTGCTTCTTTGAGTCGTCTTACTCTCAACCGTTCTTCTCTATCTATAATTTTTACTTCATCCCATAAGAGTAGATGGTTTCCTTTTTCCTTCCATATATGGTCAGCCATACCCGACTTTTCGATTGCTCCACGTATTACGGCTTTTAGTTGTTCTTCGAGCCTTACCTTTAGTGGACGACATGTCTCAGTTTTGTATACTTTTTCACACTTACATAGAACCGCATACACACAGTTCTTAGCCATGAGTTTTTCCGTAGGGTGTTCGACTCTCACAAAGATGATTTCTAAGAGTTGAGCCGTTCCTGAATACTATTCTGATGTTATATGGATTACATATTCTTTAGATTTTTCTGACAATCCCCTCATATATGGTATACAAACTCTGGTGAGTTCTCGGGTGGTGTCCTTTAGTGTTGCGTCTAGATTTGTTTGAGCTGATGTTGGGGGATGGTGCAGCTTGCTGAAATTGAAAAAGGCGTGCTTGACCGTATTCCCTCTACATTTGTGCAGCGCAGTCAACAAGGGTTGAGGCTTGATTTTACTTTGAAAAGTTTGTTATTAAGGGGCATCGCACTCCGGACCAATCTCTCGGTCAGAAATAAATCAGAGTTATTGAGATGACTTCGGCCTGGCGCCCAACTCTACTCAGAGCGAATCTCCTTCTCCGACCATCCGAGCCGCTCCCCAAGCGGACCCCAAGAGGTACCTACCATTAGCTAGATATACCGTCTTTCTAGACCATGTTGTTTCACTGGATACGGCAGTGATCTGAGCGCAACTTAACATTCGTTAAAGAACTACGATTGCCCAATCAAGTTGTCGGGGATGAGGTTAAGATAGGTCTTCTTAACCTCAGGGTCCCACGCAGACCCCTCTATCATGAGTCGGCTCAGGAATGATAGTCTCTTCGCATGTTGATGAGTTGCCAGGTCGGGACCCCCTAACTCATTCATTATATATATATATATATATATATATATATATATATATATATATATATATATATATATAGTAGAATAAACTCAGCACTACTTCAATTCTCGATTGCTAATGTCATTCGTTTGCGACTCAATTCCTGGCCGAGGAAGTATTGTTTTTAAAATAGCCCGATTTCTTCATATTAATTCCATTTTAGTGCGCTCCATCTACGACTTGAACTGAACTTTCACTATTGGATTTACTTCATTTTGAACGCCTTTCTATGCTGCCTCCACGAAAGATTTTCTGTTCCATCAAAATTTCCTTCCATTGGACACCTTATCGGCGGACAATTACCACCTGGACAAACCCCATATCTTTTAGCACGCACTTTTTTTCACCCGTCATTTTCTTAATATTTTTTCAAATGTTTAATTTTGGCTATTCTATTGCCAACTTATCTATCTGTATAATTCCTCTGATGATAAGATTTCGATCTTTGAAAAGCCTTGGCTTAAGAAAAGAATAATAAACATACTTTTATCACAGAATATATCTTGCATTGAACTATCGAAGTTTGAATAAATTTGGAAATTCGTGCATGTTTATCACTCTTCGTTCATCTATCTATCTATCTATCTATCTATCTATCTATCTATCTATCTATATATATATATATATATATATGTTTATAATATCTCGCGTTTTTACTTTACTTTATCGTTTTATATATTTACGTTTTAGTATTCTTTTTTATATTCTATAAAAATATTTTATATTGCTTTTCTTAATGTATATTTTCCCTATTCTAGTCTTTATTATAATTAATTATATCATTATCAGTATCATTTTCATTATTATTATTATTATCATCATTATTATTATTATTATTATTATTATTATTATTATTATTATTATTATTATTATTATTATTATTATTATTATAAAAAATAAATATAAACATATATATATATATATATATATATATAATGAGAAAGGAAGGATAAAGGTAATCCGACGTAATGGGAAATGAAAAAGGAAAAACCAGAAAGGATTTTTTTTCATATATTCATCAACGTTTTGTCTTTATTTGTAAGACTTCCTCAGGATAATGAATTTAAGAAAAATGTCATGCCATACGTGAAAATATTGGGTTGACATGATGGGTTGATGAGAAAAAGTAGTAGCAACTACTGGGTGCTCAGGCCCGAAGTACGGGCTTAGTGAAGTCAGTAGAATGGAATAGAAATTAATGAGGATGGTTCTGAGTGAAAGAGTGGAAAGGTGGGGGTGAACGGAAATAATGTAGATGGCAGTAGTGAAGAAGTGGAGGGGTGGGGGAAAGAGGAGCGGAGGTGGGTGGCTCTGTTATTTTGGTGTGTGTGTAATGTCATGGTTTTGGAAAAGATTTGAAAAAAGAAGGTGGTTTGAAAGTAAGAGGGGTAGGTGGGTAAGAGTGTGAGAGAAGTAGTCGAAAGGCTGAAATGGGTGAGGGGGAGCGGGGAAGTTTTGTTGTTAGTAGGTATGAGATTTTTAGAGAGTAGTAGGTTTTTACCAGCTGGCTATGTTGGGAATGTGCGGAATGTGAGGTTTGGAATCTATGAACAAAAATTTGGACTTCCCATGGGCAACCCCCTAATGTTGCATAGCCCCTTACTAATTCATACCTTCGTTTTTTCTTGGTTCGCTTTGTCGTCTAGTGGTTTAGCACTTTCTTCGTCTCTGAACTGTAGTGGCACTCTCCGGGAGTTGTCTGTAACAAAAGACCTTTCTCACCCGCTTCATAAGATAACAATCTTTCATTTTAATTACTTTTTATTCGGCGTCAGTTTCTGTTGTCCGTGGAGATTTTTTGCTATCGTTGAGACACAGAGAGAGAGAGAGAGAGAGAGAGAGAGAGAGAGAGAGAGAGAGAGAGAGAGATAGAGAGAGAGAGAGAGAGACCTATGAATATGGTGGTTAATTATTAGCTAACTTATTGTCTAATCAGTCTTTTGTTATTTCAGGAGACAGGGGGGAGAAGGACATCTTGTGCGTCAGTATTCTTTCTTAGGGAAAACATTTCCCGTTCTGACTTGGCTACATCTTAATTCCTTCGTCCGACTTCTACGCCTCCTAAGTCCGAACTGTTTTAAAAACTCCAATCTTCCCACATCTCAAAACTGTGACGTAATATCACGTGATCCACACAGGTGCAAGATGACCTTTTGAACCAGGGTCAAACATTATCTCGCCACTTGTCACGTTTCGATTCCCGGAAACAGCATCGGATTCTATGCACTCGGCGGTACGCACTAAAGTCGCATCAGCCAAACCAACGACCCACACCCGTTCTCCGCCACACGTTCATTATCATATAACATTCTCATTAAGGTTTTTATAATCCCACAAGTTACGTCCATCATTATATAACACTAAGCGGTGTATTAGCCTGCCTCTTCTGATAATTCTTAGAATCCGGCCCTTTCAAATTTAGACTACCCCCTTAACTTCGAATACTTTAGATACATTGATGATATTCTAATTTTTCTCCCATCGGATATACACATCAATAACCTCAAAGACAAACTTAACACAGTAGAACTCTCTATAAAATTCACACATGAGACTGAAATAGACAGCTCGATACCATTCCTAGACACTCTTATAATTAAGTCCAACAACAGACTAGAATTCAAGGTACACCGCAAAAACACTCACAAAAATGACTACATACACTTCTACTCTCACCACAATAGCAGGATAAAAACAGGTATGATTATAAGGCTTCTTCATACGCGCTCTTAGAATCTGTAGTCCCCAATACATAGATTAAGAAATAAAATACATCATTAATTCCTTAAAAACACTGCAATACCCACACATTTTATATTAAATGCCAAGAAGAAAGCCTTTTAACTATTCTCCAAAAACAACACAGAAAAAATCAAACACCAAACACCTCTCTCATAGACAGACCCCTTCTCTTACCCAGGCATTCTAATAACACATCCATATGCAACACACTTAAAAAACTAAGCATTCCAACAGTACAAACCACATCACAATCCATAAAACAAACATGGAACACATCAACACACTTAAAAAAAACACATCCCATGCCGGCTTATACACTGTCCCATGCAACAACTGTCATCAAATTTACGTGGGAGAAACACAACGTGAATTGAAGAAAAGATTGAGTGAACAGAAAAGGGACATAAAAAAAACAATAACTCTCTCAGTGCACTTTTCTCTCATGCATTAGAGCACGGTTATGTTTTCAAATTTGAACAAGGCAAAATCACCAAATACATCCACAACAAAGCTCGGCGAAGACTACTAGTAACCGCACGAATCACAGCCTCCAACACCATCAGACAACGAAATGGCTTTTATAATATATCCCCCTTAATAAGCAAAATTATCCTCACTGAACAAAAACTCAACCTAGATCATGGATAAAATCTATTTTCTCTTCGCTCTCAGTTATACCCACATACCAGTCTCCGCATACACACCCACACACAATTTCCCCCCACACACGCATTTTCATTCACCACAAATCTTAACCTCACATTCCACACATTCCTAACATAGCCAGCTGGTCAAAACCTACTACTCTTCAAAAATCTCCCCGCTCCCCCCTCACCCATTTCACCCTTTCGACCACTTCTCTCACAATCTTACCCACCTACCCCTCCTACTTTCAAACCACCTTAATTTTTTCAAATCTTTTTCAAAATCATGACATTACACACACACCAAAATCACAGAGCCTCCCACCTCCGCTCCTTTTTCCCCCACCCCCCACTTCTTCACTAACAGCCATCCACATTATTTCCGTTCATCCCCACCCCTCCACTTTTTCACTCAGAACCATCCTCATTAATTTCTATTCCATTCTACTGACATCGCTAAGCCAGGACCTCGGGCCTGAGCACCCAGTAGTTGCTACTACTTTTTCTCATCAACCCATCATGTTAACCCAATATTTTCACGTACTGGCATGACATTTTTCTTAAATTTATCATCCTGAGGAAGTTTTACCAATAAAGACGAAACGTTTATGAATATATAAAAAAACATCCTTTTTGTTTTTTCTTTTTTCATTGCCCATATATATATATATATATATATATATATATATATATATATATATATATATATATATATAATGCAAAAAGAACATGGAAAATTGTTTATATGTTCAGCGAGGTTTCGTTTTTATTTAAATACTTTCTCAATATTACTGCTTTGAAAGTAAACATAGACGTCAACGTTTTTAAATGCCGCTTTTGACGCGGATATGATATTTTTATTACTTTTCTACACAAAACATAGGCCACACAATTGAAAATATGTGGTACGTCTCGCAAGTTGAATGGGGGTGGGTGCTTCTTCACAGATTTGTGTGGGTTGCTGGGTCGTCATTAATTCTAATTAACTGACACACAATCTTTTATACGAAAAACTTATAGATATTAAATGCCTGCCTACTTTTCTCGTCTTCCGCCCGTTTCCCATGCATTTCAAATTTGAGCTTCTGATCCTGTTGTGAAGTAGTCCAACAGTAAAAAGAAGAAGTCAAGTTGAAGTTGGGTTAAGATAACAAGTGTATTAACATAAAAGGTACAAAGGTAAGGAAACTGACTGGCATTTGGCTAGACAGTTACAATACTGTCCTTTTCTCCCTGGTGATTGTCTACTCGCACTATTTATAGTGAGAACCGGTGTAGTTTCTCTTCTGTTAGAACGGCCGGTGTAACAAATCCCTTGACATGTCACTTTTTATCTTCGTTCCCGAAGACCAGATTTATATATAAAACACTTTTGCTGATTTGCCACTGCTTAATTCAGCGAGCGAGAGAACCTCTGACGCTGAGATAACGACAAACACATAGTGAGTGATAAACAAAAAAAGGATAAAAAGTAACAACTTATTATCACTAAATAATGGACACTTGTCAGACTATTGTTCTCATCTTGCATGTTATTCTCACAACGAGTCAGCCAAGGCAACTTCAGACCTTCTCCCGAACTCTCTCTATCGAACTCAGGAATCTGTATGTTAAATTTAAGAATCAGACTTTCGAACGGAAATCTTTAATAATTAACCGAGGCAACTTTTTCTCGTTCCGTCAGTCATGCCTCGGTAGAATCTTAAATTATTTTTTACTGTATTTTTAGTATTTCCCGTACATTCTTCTAAAGGTGTTCTAAAGGTTCAATCATCATTACAAAAGAGATACAATACTAGAAAATATCAATCCTTACCTTAATGCCTCTCAGACATGTTTATTTGAACCAGAGATTTCGACTTAAGTTAACAAAAGAACTTTAGTGAAAAAAATAAATAAATGTAACATGTGGGTTATCAACCGCTGACTTGAACTAGTATCTAAACTGCCTTTCTTTCTAAAAAGCAAAAGCAAATATATTAATGCATATGATCAGGGTAGGTAGACGTTTAAAATACCAGGATCAAGGCCCCGAGCCTAAATTCAGCATCATCCCATTTATAGATCGTAGGGCAGATTTAAAAAACAAAACATAAAATTGCAACCGATGACACATGGGTACGAGAATAATTTGCGGCGTAAGAAAAACAAAACAAAAATCACTTTGCATTTACTTCATTCAAATCGATTATTTCAGTGACTGATGTCAACGGATGCATCCTCTGGAAGTAAATATGTAATATATGTTTAAAGAATATAAAATCAATCGTATTGTAAAAAAAGAGTAATTAATGACAATCAGAAAAATTTATGAAAACTTTACTCCTGAAAATATGCACGTTAAAAGTTCATGATATATTATATCCATCTTATTGATTTTAAAATGTTTATATTTGATAGACAGATTGCTTTTTTATAAAAGGGGGTTGAATGAAATATGGAATGTTGTTCTTAATAACAATATTGATGTTAAATTTAGATCTCTAGTCGTTATGTAAACCATTGAGCTACTACATGAAATAAATGTAAGAAGAAAAGCAAAATCTATATTGGTTATGTATTCATCAACGTTTTGTCTTTATTGTAGACTACCTAACGCTGAAAAAAAAATGCAGAAAAAAATCATACAGTCATAAATGTTGATTTCCCCCAAAACGTTCACGTTTCGGCATGGTTGTGAATGAAACAGCTATATATATAAGATTTATGTAGTTTAGATGTGTGTGTGTGTATATATATATATATATATATATATATATATGTGTGTGTATGATTTATGTAGTTTAGATGTATATATATATATATATATATTAATTGATCAAGTGTAGCATTGATAACATTGAACGTTGGTTGTTTGACGTAAGGCTATAATATTGTTTATGTAATTTTATATATATATATATATATATATATATATATATATATATATATATATATGGGTGTGTATCTCTAAAACAATTGGCGTGTTTCTTCACACAAACAAATAATCAAAGGAAATATAGATATTCATGTGTATATATGTATATATATATATATGTATATATGTGTATATATGAATATATGTGTATATATGTATATATGTGTATCCTGAGAATTTTGTTTTATTTTCGTTTTCCCTTTGTCGTTTGAATTTTCTGTTTCCTTTCTATGAAAAATATAATTCCCATGAAGTTTGTATCATTAAATTCGATTTAAAAAAAATTCTTATCGCCCTATTTTCGCCCACCGAGTAATTGTAACACAGCTTAGTCTTATTCGCTGTTTTCCGTTACGCGTTAACCCCCCCAAAAAACTAGTTAGAATAAAAAAAATATTTCTTAGTTTACTCATAATGAATTATGACTGGCCCCAATTTTTTTTCTGCGGGATTTTATCACTGTCATTCGGATAAGAACTGTTAAACTGAGCCGAATCGCGACATTATACTGTGCACATATGTATAAATATAGTTTCAGATATAGATCGATGGCAATAAGAAATCTTAGTAAATGATTATTATGTTATTATTATTGGATGTAGTTTCACTGTTCGTATTTACTTGTCTACCAACGAGGGAAGGGTGAGACACGAGATCGGGTTTCAATGTGGAGAATACCCAGCTCTCCCTAATAGTGCACTCTGAATTCGACCAAAAATACAAATTTGCTCAGTGAATGACTGGGGACAGAAAAGATGAAGAGTATTTGTTTACCTCCTCTCCAGGAGTTAGGCACAAGGCCAGTTTTATCTTACTCCCACAAGTAAGATATGACCCAAGGTCGGGTCGGGAAAGTATGGTTTGAAAAGCCAGCGCCCGAGATATGAGCACTCTGGCCATTAAAAATTGCCTGGGCAGCCCCGTCGGCATTTCCCGGTAGGGGCGCCTCAGGCAGTAAGCAATAAACTTACTCCTCTCCAAAGAGGGGAGGCGTGCAAAGGACAGGCCCATAGACCGGCGTAAATCAAGACCCGAAGGCCAAGATAATACCAGTCTATGGGGTGCAGTATCCATCGGAACAGATACTACACTTTGATCTTAGTCAAAAAGCCAAGAAAAAAAAGAAAGAAAATATGAAGAATAAGATTAGGCAAAAGGCCAATAGTGTAATTGTCAATCCTTTCGTTGGAATATATTATTCGATACTTAAAGGTGTTTATTCTTATCCCTTTAATCTTTAATATAATTTGACCCTTAAAAATATAAAATACAAGCTTTATATTTTTGCGGGGGGTGGGTAGATAGACACCTACAACCATATGTGTTCTGAAACGACATTACCCAGGGTAGTGTAATTATTATTTTTCATTTTGACAAAGTATGAAAAATAATATCGAGGGATTAGTGTTTGCGATAATTGCAATGAGACGTTCAACTTTTGGTGTGATCAAGAAATAGATTGCCATATATTTAGTTCTAGGAAGTTCACCCTCCCAGGCTTTGTCTTCTCACCCTTTGAGAAGGGGTTAGCTTATTGCTAATCACCTAAAGTGTCCCTACTAGCAGATACTGACGGGGCAGCCGATCCATATTTTGTAGACCAGTGTGCTCAACCTCTAAATCGCTGGCTTTTCAATCCTACTTTCTTTGTGTGACATTTTACCGCTGTGGGAGGGAGATAAAAACAAACATATATATTGTGAAAATACATTTCATTTTGATCAAAAAGATTTTTAAAAATAATGTGATGTCAGCATTCTCGCTGGCCATCCACAAAACAAGTAAATACGACTTTGTAGTTTAATTTTTAATTTTTTTATTTATAACTTGAAGACAATAGAAATGAAAACCAAATAATGATTGAAATATTAATATAGGTTGTACACGAGCACAAACGCAACCTGAGGTTTTCACGGAAAAGACTGAGTATGCATCGCGCGCTTAGATACCGTGAATTCATAAAATAATATTTCTATTACTTCCAATTGATGCTAAACACATGCTTTGATTCTATGCAATGAAAAGAATACTATAAAATGTAAAAATGATGATATAACAATATGGTATAATAGGCACAGGTCAGAAAAACTAGAGTTCCTTGTTAATAATCAAGAAAAAGCGAGTTGTACAATTATCATAAATATATATATATATATATATATATATATATATATATATATATATATATATATATATATTACAAAAGTTTGTTTTAACAAGATCAACAACGTCTGATATATATATATATATATATATATATATATACATATATATATACAGGGTGGGCCAAAATAAGGGTCCTATCTTTAAATTTGAATAACTTGAATTTGAATAACTTCCACAAAATAAAAGTTAAACTCACCAAACTTAATGTGTGGGTAGACTGACCCTTTGAAATAAACAACACAAATTTAAGCCGAAAAACACTTCTTAAAACTTACAAAAACTAAAGTATTGTTTTTTACACTGTTTTGAGTTTTTTAAGCAAAAATAATGTTTTCTAAATGAGGGTACGTTCCTTAGGGCTAATACGGCTCATGCTTGCTTCGGAAGGGGTCCTTTACTTATTCTAAAAAAAAAAAATTTTTTAAATCAATAAATAAAAAAGTTATGAATTTTTAAAAATAGGACGCTTATTTTTGCCCACCCTGTATATATACATATATATATATATATATATATATATATATATATATATATATATATATATATATACATACATATATATATATATATATATATATATATATATATATATATATATATATATATATATATATATAGTAATTGTATTGTTGTTGTTTCCTAGATGTTAATCAAATGCGACTCCAGTGCTTATAATTCCCAATAACAGGTAGAATAGTATTAGAGAATACATTCCCTTATTTATACAAACATTGTTGGCTACATATACGCATACATGTTTCAGCTGTAATCTCGTTCGAAATTCAGCTTCATAGGGCCATATTAAAAACTATATGTGCATAAACGTTTCAGCTGCTTTATCCGGCAAAAACTGATGTTTAATGTTTTATATGGCCCGATGCAGCTGGATTTCGAACGTGATCGCAGCTGAAACATGTATGCACATATGCACTGAATAATGTTTTAATATATATATATATATATATATATATATATATATATATATATATATATATATATATATATAGTGTGTGTGTGTAGATTTCAATATTGCGTCGAGAATCCGAAGAAAAGAGCTCAATGTACCTTTAAACAGAGCAACACAGAATTATTAAAAGGATAAAAACTATACACACATTAAGGTTGTATACATTATAAATTATTTCGACCCTTTAATTAGGTCTCCTCAGACGTATAAACAACCACATAAAAAAACCATAACGTGGTTGTTTATACGTCTGAGGAGACCTAATTAAAGGGTCGAAATAATTTATAATGTATACACCCTTAATGTGTGTTTAGTTTTTTCTTATATATATATATATATATATATATATATATATATGTATATATAAGGAATTTATACTATATATATATATATATATATATATATATGTGTGTGTGCGTGTGTGTGTCTGTCTGTATTTGTTATTATTTAAATCATTTTGAAATAATATTCCAAATAAAGCGTATACACAAAGATATTAAATTTGTGTTCAACTGTTTGCGGGGCAACGTTTATTCAAAGTCATATAATAACACCTTCTTTTTTAAAACATCGATTCTATTCACAGCAAATTATTCGTAAGTGTCCAGCAGATAAAACAAAACAATGTCAAAAAATGTTTTCTTTCTACAAAAAAAATTCAAAAAACAATGTTCAAAAAGGTTCAATTTCCGTTAAGAAATAAAGCAAAAGGTAACGACGATAGATCCATTGTCAGAAACTCGTTTAAATGTCAAATCATTTTTACATCCAAGTGCATATTTTCTTACCTCAGGATTGAGAAATAATAGATAATGTTTCTCATGGCTTTGAACAACATTTCAAAAGTCTGTTTTGTCAATTTTCTTTCGGACGTGCGTAAATCTGTACGTTTGAAGCCGGATAATTCTGATTGCTTTGTATATTGTCCAAAAAGTACGCGTGGCTATCATTTTGTTATACCATAAAATTATTTATATAAATCACAAATAATTTTCTTTCCCAGTCTGTAAACATAATAACAGTAATTATAACATTATTCATGTGTTTAGTTTTGATATCCATGTTTATTATTCTTGTTTGCGGGGACGGGAATTTTTACATATGGGATTTTCTTAATCATTACTTTGATAATTGTTGAAATAGTCAATTATATATATATATATATATATATATATATATATATATATATATATATATATATATATATGTATATGTTTTTAAGCATCTACCTCGTTGTGCATGCTCCTTATCTGTGCCGATGCCGAGTTTAAAACGTAAATGGGACTGCTCTCCCCTGATGTGAAGTGATTAACATTATTTGGTAGGACGACAGCATAGTTTTTACTTTTGACCAACTTTCTCTGGACTAGGGGTTCGATCCTTCGACTCCTACTTCTATCTTCTACCAGTCGAATTCCAGCATGGGACGTGGACTGGCCATCGGACACGTGATAGGCAATGATTTTCGGGTGTTTACCGGGTGACTGGACAAATCGTGACCTCAGGTAACCCTGCGACGTTTGCATCACCTTGTTAACTTCTTTGCGGAAATCAACCACGGGATCGCTGACGTAACTTTTTTTGTGATTCGTCCAGATACGGTTGAATTTTAAGTTCGTTCTTGTTCTTACGTCGGGCTGGAACTGGGTCAAGATTGTTGAATCTGGAAAAGACGTTGCGTAAGATGAACACGCTGAAAACTGTCGGGCTGCCTCCTTTCGACGAAAGTATTTACTTTTTGTCTTACCGCTAGGGATCTGCGTGGCATCTGTAGGTATGATGGGGTTTAAATCGGGAGAATCTATAGGTATTGCTCTTGAGGTTAGCGATCTAATAGGTACTCGGCGACAAAGGACGGTACCTTTTTTGCTAAATTTCTGAGAAGGTCGTATATTATTTGCGAAATTTAAGTAAAGCATGATTTCTTTGGGTTTTTCTTGTTCGGCTTTTTCGTCAGGCTTTGACGATGGGGCTTCTACCGCCAGAATCTTGTTTGATTCGTATGAGTTATTATCTTCTGATAGTATTCGTATTCCAGAGTGTTTTATCTGTTCTTTGTCCTGCAATACCTCATCGGATACATACGTCACATACCGACTTCCGTCTTCCGGTATATATGTAACCAAACAATTTCTCAGATTCTGCGTTGCAATCTTACGCGGCTCACAAAGAACCTCAGGAGGACATTTCACTTTACGAAGAACGGCATCAGCGCTGATCGTCACGACACTCGTCGCATTTCCACTCCGCTCAGATAGTTCGCTAGTTGATTGAGCATTTGAAACATTGTAAGAGGCCCTCGATGAACGCGAATCCCTAATCCACGCGTCGTAATTGCGAAGATTACATACATCGGTCAGATCAGAGTAATCTGTCGACTCCCGAAATTGTGAATTCGTGTCCAGTTTTGCCGATTGGTTTACTGATTCGTTGTTTCCGTCTGTCGTGACAGAAGCGTGGTTTCTTCTCGGGGGAATGTATATTTTTGAAACGTGTCGTCGCCCAGATTCGTTTCTCACAGGCGATATGTTTAGTCGTTGCATCGTCTTCCGGTCAACGACGGCTACACGAGAGCCGTTACGAGTGCTTATCCTTTCGCGGTTTGATAACCTCTCAGCTGGGTTTCGTGGTGGGTAAATTCCGAACTGGCTGTCAGGATCTGCCAACCTAGGATTTTGCAGCCATAATCTATTCAGCAAAGCAGGTTGAAGGACGTCTTGTGGAAAGTTCGATTTTGTGTTTTTATCAGCGTGGAAAATTGCCCCTTCGCTATTCCGTCGCCAAGGTCGACCATTTAGCGCTTCACGATATTTCGGTTCTTTTTTAGCTGGATTTTCTATTAATTTCGAATTGCTTTCAGTTTCGTCTTTGAACGAATCGACTGGGTGGATGTGGAAATTCATAATGTGTTCCAATAGAACGTTTTCTTTGTCTTTTTCAATGGTTGCAGCAGGTATAAAATCATTCCAAATTACCGAAGACGACATATTTATTCCGGAGAGATTACAATATTCTTACGTTTTCTGAATTTTATTTTTATATAAACAATATTTTTACTACCTACCACAAAAGAACATTTATAGTATTTGTATTATTAGTATTAGAAAATACAATTTTAAGAAAGAATAAAGAAAGTAACTTTTATCTTTTAGCTTAATACTTCGCTTTTAACGTTGTTTTTTCTTTTGTTATATTAATTTAGTTCCAGTAACCTTTAGTCTTTTAATAAATTGTAATAAAAAATGTATAATCAATTAACTTATATGCAGTTTAAATAATGATGTTTCACAATATAATATATCAGTATTTATATTTCCATGTACATAAATATTTATATATATATATATATATGTATATATATAAATTAAAAAAATATTCGATGACTATGACTTCAGTTATATATATACACCATATTAAACATATTTTAATAACCAATGTTTAGTTATAAAACTCCAAATAAATAGTACAGGTAACATTAAGCTCAATGGTGAACACTTGAAGTCAAACAGAACTCATACAATTGAATGCAGTCGAATAACTAAATTTTATATAAATATATATATATATATATATATATATATATATATATATATATATATGCATATATATATACTATATTTACAGTCTATCTATTCCGTGTAACAGTGTAACTATTTATTGATTAGTGTTACACTTGATGCTATGCTTATTTATAGTTATTTAAACAAAAGGATTTTCAAAATATTCTATTAGTGTTTTGAAAAATAGCGTGTTTTCTTTATTTCTAATCTGTTTTTTTATCTCACCTCAATTTTTCTACATTAATGACACTTAATTAAAATTAAAAATAAATAATTCCCCTCAATGTTGCCATATCATTTATAATTAATGTTGGACTTCAAAATGTGAGCCTTGAGAGGGACTGGATTAAATACCGAGTGAATAAAGCATTAATGTATCCCTTTAACTTTTTCCCTCATGTCTGTGTTTAGACGCGTACAGAATAAATGCTTTTGTTTAAAGTTATTCGTTTCTCGATTGTTTTTTTTTCTCTGAGTTTTCTTTGATCTCACAACGAGAATATTTTTTTCTTTTTGTGTTACTTATATTCTCACCGAACCGGACATTTTATTCGCACATTTCTGCTAATAGATTATAATCTATATTCATACTGTATTTTAATATAACGAATTCACATATAAATATGGATAAGTAGAGACTGAGAGAGATGTCAAATATGTGTTTTATGAAAAATAAATCTCCCTACAAAAAACGTAGTCTTAATATGGATAGACTCAAAACATTAAAATAAAATGAAAATATAAACCACAATAATTTTAGGAATGATAATTATATTAAAGTTGAAATTTCCTAACCGCTGTTTGAAAATATAAATTGATTAATTTATAATATATTTTATAAGTATACATGCATTTATAATTTTGTAGGTTTGTTTGATATTTGATGTGTGCTTGTTTCCAAAGTATTTACGTAAATGAAGACAAATTGATTGATCTGTTTTTTTTTTCTGTAAGATTCTTCCTGAATAGTTCACCAATTTTTCAAATAAACGTGCATTAATTATTTTGATATATTTTTAAAACTTGCTTCATATACTTTTTTTAATAATATTTTTCACAATATCAGATTTATAATTATTTTTTTCACATTTCAGAATATTATCTTTTAGTAATATGGAATGGTGTACGACGTTTTTATATATTTTATCTCATTTTACATAATTTATTGTATTATTAACTTTTCAAGTTTATTCAATACGATTTAAATTATGTTTTTCGATAGGATTTTTTTTAAATATTGCAGTATTTAGCAAAAATAAAATGCATTTTTGTTTTCAATTTTGTTTTCATCAGGCCAGTTACTCGTAGCACTTTTCGACCTTTTTTTAAAAGTCTTTTTTGTTTTCAATTTCGTTTCAAATATTTATAACATTTTTCTCAACATATCATCATTTTCTTTTTTTTCAAAATATTTCACTATATATATATATATATATATATATATATATATATATATATATATATATAACCTTTTTGAGGGTCCGTTGAAATTTGCAATATCTTTTTGCTTTCTTTTTTTCCTGTTTAGCTTCTTTTTTACAATATGTATTTAAAAAAATCAAATTTTCAACTATGTTTCGTCTTTTTATCACCTCTGGTGCACTTTTTTCTGGTTCTTTTAAATACTTTTCACGATATCTTTTATAAATATATTTTTTGAAGAGAAAGTTTTCTTCTTTTTAAAGCTCTATAATAAAATATTAGAACCAATGGAATTATAGTATGTTATTCCGTTTTCACAAAACATTCGTGCTGATCAATTTCAAAATGTGTCTTATTTTCAACTGAAAATGTTGGCTTCAGATTTACAAGATGATTTCGATTAACCGTGTTTTCCTCAGTAATTATTGTTAGTCCTGTCTTAGAAGAATACAGTGTAAAATCCCTTATTTAAAATGTTTCCTTCCTCGTGCGTCTGGCAGGGTATTATCATCTGTTGATATCTTGGTTTCCGCAGCTTTAAAGCCATTATAGTTACCAGGTGAAATGCAGTATATGTTCCTTCTAGTGATTACGTAGAGAAACAAATATATATTCAAGTGACAGAACGACACGACACCTGATCTCGGTGTATTTTCAATAAATGCATTCGCTTAAAATAATTACCGGACTGCTCCGAGCTTTAAACATATTGAACAAAGCAACATACAATTGGACTTGCAGTTCGAACAAGTTCACGAGAAAAAAAAAACACGTGACTAGTAAAGGTTATTGTTTCCGACTTTCTTTACAACAATTCATTTTTCAGGGTCGCGGCTGATTTCTCATGGCTATATTAAAAAAAATGAAAGAATTGCGAAAGCTCCACACATAACGTGGGAGTCGATGATTCGACCGGTTTGGTTAGTTTGCGAGATTTATGAAACCATGGAAATGACTTTGAATGTTGTAATACTTATGATGAAATACCGATAAATTACATATATTTTGTCTGATTTTCTCACTCTCTTTTTCTTTCTGTCTTGATATATATATATATATATATATGTATATATATATATGTATATATATATATATATATATATATATGTGTATATATATATATGTATATTTCTCTGTAGCGTACTTGCCGTAATATAATATATATGTGTGTCTATATATATAATTATTATTTACTTTCTATACATATATAATATTAAAAAGTAATATAATATATTGCGTTTATATATTTTCAGTATTTACTTCAACAATGAACAATATATTAGTAAGAATTGAAATTGATGATTTCCTTTGGGAATGAAACATGAAGGTTTCAGTATAGCTTACTTTCCGTAAATATATTTTCATACTACTATGTAAATATATATGTATACACCCCCCACATTTATATATATATATATATATATATATATATATATAGTATGAAAATATATTAATGGCAAGTAAGCTATACTGAAACCATCATGTTTCATTCCCAAAGGAAATCATCACTTTCAATTTTTACTAATATATTGTTCATTGTTGAAGTAAATACTGAAAATATATAAACGCAATATAGTATATTACTTTTTAATATTATATATGTATATAAAGTAAATAATAATTATATATATAGACACACACACACATATATATATATATTTATTTATATATTATATATCTTGTATATAATGGCTTCATTTTACTTCAGTCGAAGTTCTCAGAGATAACGGGGCCCCTTTCCTGTGCTAACACTAGATCTTAACATGAGATCCATATCTACCCGAGTGTTCCAGTAAAGTCCTCATTTACGTGTCAAACGTTAGATTAGTAAAGAAGTTAAGAACATTAAATTTCCATCTCCTCAATTGACCAGTTAACTTCGTCTTACCGGATTCTACAAGAATTACTCTAATCTGGTGCAGTATCCAGATTAGTGCTGTTAATTGAGGTAACGTCACATGAAAAAGCGCACCATTCCTCGTATGCACTTACGTATAGCAGTGTCGATGGATCTTATTTGGCCTTCGAATACTATGCTATTTTTAAATGTTGTCAAGGTTTACTTGTAGGCAAATTATCCTCATGGCAGGTTGTTCTGACAAACCCTTCTACAGAGAGACTGAATACACTATAGTATGGTGTCTAGTAGGTAATTCAAACTCTCCAGTCGGTAATTCAAACTCTCTGTCAATATATATATATATATATATATTTATATATATATATTTTTATATATATATATATATATATATTAATATGACTTATAAAGTTATTTAGTGAGATGTTCAAATGTGAACCTGAGTACATTTAACTTTAATTCTTACAAGCAGATTGGCATGATTTACTATTGCACAATGTTATCGGCATTATAATAATGTACTTTGCCACAGTGTATTTAAAAATTAAAATATGTTCAGACAACTTTGAAAACAAAAACAAATTTCAGTGCAGACCGATATATCAGAAATGTATACATATATATATATATATATGTATACATATACATATATATATATGTATATATATATATATATATATGTATACATATATATATATATATATGTATACATATACATATATATATATATGTATATATAGATATATATGTATACATATATATATATATATGTGTATATATATATATAGTAATACATTTAATATAGTAGTAATCCCTAGAGTTCTTAATTACGTATGTAAGAGCATATATTTATAATATAATAAACACCATAGATTACTTTCAGCGTCTATTAATACATTCCGTTTCAGGGAAACTGAATGTTGCGGACAAACTAATTTTTTAGTCGGTGGTATGAAGATCTTATAAACCCTCTTAAAACTATATATATATATATATATATATATATATATATATATATATATATATATATATATATATATATATATATATACGGATGTATAGTATGCATATGTATTTATGGGAAGAAGCCTACACGGAAATTTCATATTTCATTTCTGCACAAAATGATCAGGCTATATATATATATATATATATATATATATATGTATATATATATATATATATATATATATATATATATATATATACTTTTTTGTTACATTCCAATGATTAATGTAAGAATCAATTTATTACCATAATTTTTTTCTCATTTTCCTCATTTTGTAACTTCGACGAATACCTGCACTTTTTCCTTCGCCTTACAATGAAAATGTATATTTATTTTATTACAGTGTTTTAATTTGTTGATATCTTACGCGTGTTTTACAACTAGGCAAGAGAAATATATAGATGTTATTTAAAAAACTATATATGCCCTGAAGATTGTAACAATTTGAAACAATTTTGGGGATTATATAATGTGTTTACCTAAATATATTTATTTTTATTAAAACAAACAAACAAACAAACATATATATATATATATATATATATATATATATATACATATATATATACATATATATATATATACATATATATATACATATATATATATATACATATATATATATATATATATATATATATATATATATATATATATATATATACATATATATATATATGAAGAAGAATGGAAAGGAATTAGAGAAGCAAAAGCCAAATTAAATTTCAATTCAATTGCTCAGAGCAAGGTATATTCCGCAAAAAGGCAATTTATTCAAGTTAAATCTTCCTTTATATATATATATATATATATATATATAAGTTAAGTATGTGTATATGTTTATATATATATATATATATATATATATATATATATATATATATACATATTTGTATCTACAGGATTAACTCTTCCAGGGATTCGCCGAATATTACGATTCTTTAACATAAAATGTCTTGATGTGAGCTATATTTACATTAATTTACTTACATTTAAAGGATGCTGAATACCTTCGGTTAAAATAAGATGTCTCCGAGTTTAACATTTTTCAAAATGATAATAGCTATTAAGTATTAATTTATAGATCTTCCAGAAATTTAAGGTTCTATGGAGTATTTTAAAGGGCTTTTATTGAGTATAATATTGGCACAAACTGTCAATTGGCAATTCAAGTATTTAAGATTTGTATTAAATTTTATCCATATTAATTAGGCACAAATACTATCAGATCTACTTAATTGTAACTATTTCATAAAAAAAACCCTTAAGCTTAAAGTTTTAGACATTTTATTCAATCAAAATAATGTCATGGATTTTGAGCAAAATTGAAGTAATGATTAAAGTGATAAGATTTACGATCATTACATCTCGATTTTAATCGTCGTTAGTTGTCATTAATATGGTGTAAGTACATATATACACACACGCACACCCATTATATATACACAACAAATGAAACAGGCTATAGACCAATCTATAGTAAACAAAACAATAGAACAGGATATAGGAAGTAACACCAGAAGACCTTTGTTCGTGGGAAGACCAACGATTGGCTGAGAGAACAGCAAAGAATCTGATTGGTTAACTAGCTAGCCGTGTATATAAAAACACCAGGCAAAATAACTCCATGGATTTTAGCCTGAAGATTCCACCCGGAGATGAAACGCGGGAGTCTCTGTGTAGCTTAATTGCAATAAATATATTTACATAGCTTACTACCTAGCTCTACTTACATATCGAGCACTGTTGAAGTAAATACTGAAAATTGATACGTACAAAATTATATCTCCTTATAAAACTTAATGTGGATAGATGACATACTAATATATATATATATATATATATATATATATATATATAAATATATATATATATATTTATGTATTTGTATGTACAGCGTTTACTCTTAATGTCATTAACCGATCCTTATGAATTTTGGAACACATCTTCTGGGCGTAAAATGTGTTAACGTTTTAAGTTCTATGCAAAATGCAGTAAAAATGGGAGTAGAAAATCTGACGTGAAAGTTCAGATATTTCCGATTTATGTAAAATTTTGTGAAATTTTAATAGTAATTAAACAGCAATTAATATATATTAACTATAGTTCTGTTTCGTCGGATGATTTTAAAGGGATTTTAGGGAGAATTATATGAGCACAAGTTCGAATTTGAATATTCAAATATTTATAATTTGCATTAAATTTGATTTCTACTCATCAGACATGATTGTTTTGATTTGACTTTCTTTTTAAGAATCCTTCAGCTTGAACCTTTAAATTATAGACATCGTGTACTTGATCTTGATGAAAAAATATAACCTTCAGTATCATTATATATTTTAAATCTTCGTATGAGTTCGTAAAGGTGATGCAGTACTGTTCTGTTTGGGGAATTATTTTACCCGCCTACGAGTTACTCGTGTTTCAGGTGATGTTCGTTGAAATATTTAAAAGCCTTCGTTATATGCTTTATTTACTCAGCTCCACTTCAAGTTATCTCACTCCAGATGAGCTTCATGAGTTCGAGGTTCTTCGTAGTGCAAGCCTTGTTCTATTATTTCTGCTTGTGTCTAGAACGCTTTCTTATATGTAACTCCGAGTGAAATAATTGCCTAAAGAATTCATCAATGCTCAAGCAAAGCACATACTTGCTCGACAAAATTTTATAGCATGTGAATGAGGATTCACTACTCAGGCATTTTGCCCTCGTGTGACACGAAATTATAGAGACACTCACATTTCGAACAGAATGACGCAGTTTCTAATAAATAACTAATATATCCCATGATCTCAAAACGTACCAAATTACATAAACAATAAAAGAGTAAATTGCAACATTCCTATAATAATTGTTTTTTATACGTAAATAGATTTATGCAAGTACTATCGTATTGTGTCGTTGCGGTACAACTGTTCCTCCAAGGTTTTCGAAGATTGTTGCATTTAATTTATTGAACGCAGAGACGAATTGGAAATGGAGAGCCTGCGGTAAGGAATGGGTGGAAAAACAATCATCTTTTGTTAAATGAGCAAATAATTCGCTTCAGAATATATGGGAAAATATATTAATGGAAAATAAAAAAAACAAAAATGCAAACTATTCCCCTTACTTTCGACTCATGCGGAATATTACGCCAAGAATCGACGAGGATATAGAATAGTAGATAAAAAAACAAACAATATCAGATATATTTTCGATCTTTTAATAAAAGAGAAAATGTATCGTCTCAGGTGAAATCTATTCGTGAATTCTTCAAAGAATGTTTGATATGAAAGTTACGCCTGAGAGAGTAATAAACATATATATATATATATATATATATATATATATATATATATATATATGAGCATATCTATATATATATAAACTCATATGTACACACATGCTACACACACACACACACACACATATGTATATATATATATATATTACATATATATATATATTGAGCATTAGTAAGTACCTACAGTAATGCATACACTTGTTCATCCAATCGTTAAGAACAACATCACACATTCAATACTATATATATATATATATATATATATATATAGAGAGAGAGAGAGAGAGAGAGAGAGAGAGAGAACAAGAGAGAGAGAGAGAGAAAGATAGAGATAGAGAGAGATAGAAAGATAGATACGGATATATAGATAGAGATAGATAGATAGATAAATATATATATATATATATATATATATATATATATATAGAGAGAGAGAGAGAGAGAGAGAGAGACAGAGAGAGAGAGAGAGAGAGAGAGAGAGTGAGAAGAGAGTTTGATTTACATACTGGACACGATCCTCGAGTGTCTTCGGGTTCTCTGTACAAGGGTTTGTCAAAACAACCTGGCATGAGCAAACGTCTCCCTCCAAGTAAACCCTAACCAAATATTCAAAAATAACATATAATTAAAAGCTTACATAACATCCTCCCGACACAGCTATACACGGGTTCATATCATGCATAGTGCACATCTTCCAGGTAATGTTACCTATAGAAACTGCACTTAGATGGTTACTAAACCAGCCCTGATGAATTCTTGTCCTGAAATCCGGTAGGACCAAGATATTTCACAACAATATAATATAACATACTTAACTTGTCAATTGGGGAGAGGAAATTAAAAGGTTTTATTTATTTACGAACTCGGCGTTTGACGGGTAAAGATGAACTTTAATGAAATATTCGAATATCTATGCATCTCATCTAGATAGCATCGTATTAATTTGTTATCACATTTTTTGCAAATCTATTTTTAAAAAAATTATTTTTCAAGTAGTAATTTGTTATTATTTGTTTTTTTTCTTCTACAAAACAAAACAGAACAAACCTACACTTAAATCTCCCCCTCACAGTTAGTCCGGATGGCTACAAATTTAAATTTGTGAAAACAAATTAATATTTATTTGCAAAATAGTCCAACAAAAATCAGAAAATAAATTAAAGTCGGCAAAAACAAAATGAAAGAAAAAAAGAAATCCGCAATAATCAGAAAAACATAAGTGTTTGCAAAATAATCCGCCCCAAAATCTGAAAATTTATATTAGCAAAAAAATTGTCTTAAAGATATCCGACAAAAAATAGACAACAAATAGGTGAATTAATTTGCTCTGTCACTGTTGCGAGAAACTTGCCAGACATTTCGCATCGATTTGAAAGCTAACAGCTTCAATAAAACCGATTAGAGTGGCCATGTTGAAAAATAAAATATTTCAATTTTTTTTATTAGTTTCTATTTCAAATATACCCTTCGCACATCATCGTCACTGGGATGTCTGTAATTATTACATATACCCAAGTTTTGTATGTAGTTTATTTTTACCGGCCTCGTCAACTGACACCATTTATTATTGAGAAAAGTGTCAATGCTTATAATATTGTGAGCACGCTCATAATTCATGCTCCACCACAGCGGTCAGAATGTCGTAAAATGTCTAAAATTATATCTATATACGACCAAGCCACAGCGAATACACGTGGATGCCTAATTGTATGGCATTTGCTTTACTCTGCACAACCTGTTGGAGTATTGCTTCTTGTATAATTGAAAGGAATGAGTCTTCATTGCCCTTAATAAGTTGCGTGAACTAAAACAAGCGATATCTGCTGAATGTTCATAGTTCACTGCCGAGACAATGTCAGCTTTTTAACTGTTTACGACGACGAATTTTGGAAATATAACTTTTACGCTTAAAGATTGATAACATATGCTATATATTCAGTTATATTTGTTTCATGCATAAATAAGGAAAATACAGGTAAGTTCACTCTTTCTGAAATTTTACCAGGTTCAAGGGAGATGACGGTTGTCAAGTTGATAACGACACGAACTGACGACTTGGGTGTTCCAAGTTCGAATCCAGTCGGTTCCATGACATCAATTTAACTTAGGGATGTTGGCAACCATTATGAGGTTTCTCCTTCAATAATGCCAACACCAGAAGTTCAACAAAGGTGTACAATTCTGATTGACACGAATTTACTTTACTAATATATACTCCTAAAAATTCAGTTTCTTTGAAGTATTTTAATATGGACACAAGTTCGCATTTGATAATTTAAATATTTCAGATTTCCATTTTTTTTTTTACTTTAGTCCTTAGACACCAATTAAAACAATTCTCTGTGTAATCAATATTAGTCAAAATTGAAACAAGGATTCCAGGCACAAAGTTTAGTAGCATTATATCTTCATTTTAACCTTCGTAACAGATTATATAATCATGCAAATATGTTCCATTCAGAGAATAGATTATTGTGATGGGTCATCGTTTAGTGTATATATCTAAATGGATAAATGCGAAAGTTTTTTTTTTATTTATTCGACCTATATTCATATCAAAACACCTTATCTGTACCCAATCCAATTAGACACTAAAATATTTTCACATACCGTATATATACTCACAGAAAACTTGACTAAACACTAGCATGATTATAAATTATTTGCATATTTATTTTAAAACATTGTCTAATAAATTCATATTCAGTACAATGTTTTAAAGAAAAAATAACGTTGACTAAGAGAAGCAACACCTATGAAAACACATACACCCACGTACGCGCCCACACACATACGAGCACACATGCGCAGAAACATCAAACTGTTAAAACTAAAACATTTTCTCAAATGGAGCATATATATATATCTGAAGAGAGCAAGCACGAAAGCTCGAAACGCGTTATAAAATCACATAATTATAAAATGATGAAATAATAAAATAACAAACAATTGTTGAAAAAAGTATTTACAAATGTTGGTAGCCTGATTTCTTTAAATATACATTTTTCTCTTGTTGGAACTGCACTGATGCTGCATTACTCTCTCTCTCTCTTTCTCTATCTATCTCCTCCCTCTCTCTCTCTCTCTCTATAGTGTGTGTGTGTGTTATAATGAAATAAATTCCAAGAGGAAATCCGGGTATGATGGCTCAATGTAATAAACAGAGCAAGAATAAAATAAAATATAGTAACACGAAATTACATAATCATCGATGCAATAATTTATTTCAACCTTGTGGTATTGTAAAGCATCAAAGTGAGATGATTACATTTTTGAAAATGAGAAAAGATAAATTCACGGGAGGATATTCAATGTCTCTCAAGAAATGAAGTCAGCGTGTCAACAATCACTAACCCCCAAAACCGCCTCTGCCACTTGGAAATCAATATCCGCTGTCTGGCGACTAAAGAAATATCTTGGGGTAGGGAGAGACATAAGAACAGGAAAGATTTGAAAACAGACCACAGACATCCAAGGTCAAAGAGCATGTCACATATATACACATACACAGTCATGCATACACACGCACACACATACACAGGCGGTTTTTGGGGTTGCTGATTCTTGACACGCTGATCTTTTATGTGTCACACATATATATATATATATATATATATATATATGTATGTCACGGTGTCTTTCTTTTTATCTATCTTGCCATAAAACATCTGTTTAAGGAATCTTTCATCCTCAATCCTCCCCAGGTTCTTGTTCTGTGCATCTGATTTGAATTATTTTCACCTCTATACTTGTGCTATCTGATCGTTCGAAGACTACAGTTTAAGGTGTGAAGGTTTCTAGTCATGTTAAGTATTCCGCGAATACCTCTTCGATCAAATATTTTTATTAGCCTAAGGTCCTTTCTCTATGCTTCTCAATATATGAAGTCCATATAGCAGAAGTGTAGTTACGCATGCTTCATAAACACTGATCTTTGTTATTGATAAAAATCCTCGATCTGACAAAACACGTATCTCTAGTTTGACGAAAGCGAAACTAGATTTGTAATTGCATTATTTATTTCAGCATCAAGTGTGCAGTCCGTATTCAGCGTACTACCAAGATGCACACAACTTTCAATGTATGGCAGGAGGAACACATGACATGGGTTTTCTTGAGACGGATGATGAGTCCAAAACACTTACATGGACTGAATGATTTGCCCATAATTAGTTACATGTCCTCCTTAAGTCTGAAAGGTAAAAAAAGTGTGTCCTCAAAAGCATGCATTAGAATCACCGAAAAATAGATAGAGAATAATGTGAGATCTATGATATCACCTTTTCACACCGTTATCAACTGATATTGGATCAGACAGTGAACCATTAAAGTGCACTGGAATGTTCATGTTATGGTGTAACTGCTGCATCATCTCCACAAAATCTATAGGACATCCTAGTTTCCCAATAATTTTCCAAAGGTCACTGCAATTGATGGTATCAAATGGTTTTATCAGATCGATAAAGACCTGGGATAATGGTACACACTTCTCTAGTAATTTTTCCATTAGCTGGTGAGCAGAACATATCATGCCCATTGTGCCGCGGCGAGGTCTAAAACCGCTTTAACTCTCTGGGAGGATAGACAGACAAATCCATATCATCAAACGATTCAACAGAATCTTTGACAGAGTTGCTTCAAGCAACTTAATGCTCGTATAGAGACTACACTCAGAACTTGAACCTTCATACAGCGAAATCATTATTGCATCGATTCCATCCTGAGGGACCGCATTACAATGTCAAACAGAAACGATGATTGCATGGATTGCGTTGACAAAACTATCACCTCCAAATAACAATAACTCGGCATGTATCTGATCTAGTCCTGGTGATTTTAATCTGTTACTTTCTTTCATAGTGTCTATTCTAAAACATATATTGGACCTGTAAGGTCAATACCATGTTTAAATTTAAATTTAAAAATTCAGGTATTATTTGTGCAATGTAAACTGGCGATGCCATATATATTTGGAATATTAATATACGTTTCAATACGCGTTATACATGGAGATAGATAATAATCATGATACTTATCAGGGTGCCTGATCACTCCTAGAGGAAGAACCCTTGCCACGTTTCCTTCCCCCTTATTGGTGTTAGTTATTAAGTTGTGGTGTCGTACTCGTTATGTTAGGTACTTCAGGTTAGCGACACTATTAGCTTATAGCTTGGTGAGACCGTTTTTAGGTCGTTACTTTTTGCAGGTAAGTGTCGCTATGCTTCCACATACCTGGTATTCCCAAATAATCACCTATCTAACACTGAGCAGACACAAAGTCTCTTTACTTCAGTGCTCTTACAACGTAGATATAACTTATAATTACAATGTTGAGATAGTAATACAACAAAATAATAATAATAATAATAATAATAACATGTTCTTTATAACAGCAGCAATGAATACATAGAATTAGATATGACTTGTAAATAATAGAGTCAAATTACAATCTATGTGCCCTAACTGGCATTAGAAATATTGATTTGAACCTACTTATGCATAACATCACTATACAGTTATAATTTTTTTTAAACCTAGAATGTATATATATATATATATATATATATATATATATATTTCGTTATGTTTATCTCCTTATATCGTGTTGCTTCATCCATTGTCTGGAGAGATTTCTATTTAAAAAAAGTAATGCTAAAAAACGTTTACAATCTTCGTAATCTTTGCGCCAGTATCATAGTCTTGCTGGTTTAAATTCACAACGTAGGCACATAAATATTGACAGATCAACTAGTTAAAACGCATGCGACATCCGTGGTCTATGATGTATCTGCTTATAGCCGTACTCCATAAACTAAGCCCTCGTGGCATAACGGCTCCAAGACTCCGACTTACATTATCGGTCTAAACTGGGAAACATGTGTAAGTTGAAAATACACTCCGTATAAAAAATGTGCAGTCACATAAAATTCTTTAAAAACTTTTTAAATAAGAACATATACTTTTCCTCCTAATGTAGTTGGTATTTTGTTTAAGAGCCATATGTATCAATTAAACTTGTTTAAATTATGTGTGTGTCATGTATCGATCGCTTTTCGGCGTCTAATATCATTATTATATGTCAACTCAATTTTTCTTGGTTTGTATCAATCTACGATTTCAATAAAAACGAGAAATATCGTAGCTACAGACACACAACAAAAAAACGGATTACAACGTAACAAATCCATTTATTCCTGCTAAAGTCAATAACGATTTCACCGAAGAATTGTATCTGTCCGTCCATTATTTTGCGTCTAGAGTGAATCAGATTTGGTTAGGAAGTTTACGACTTGTAATTTGTTGGCGACAAGAAGGAATAAAAATGACTGCATTATTTTTTCTATTCTATCTTGTTATCATTATTGCGTTACCTTTATTACTTTTTTATGCTGTGTTGTTATCATCAGCTTCCGCTTTAACAATCCCCCATTTCAACTGCTACATCTGCGGAAGTACCGGACAGAGCACGTGTTCCTGTCTTAACAGAATACAACATCGATTACGCAATCTAGTTCAAGATGAGCTTTTCTTCCTACATATTATCCTTCATAGTATATACTTTGCTAATCTCTCTCTGTCTCTGTCTGTCGGTCTCTCCCCCCCCTCTCTCTCTCTCTCTCTCTCTATATATATATATATATATATATATATATATATATATATATATATATATATAGTATGTTTCAGTGAAATAAATCTCAGAAGGAAATCCGAGTATTAGAGCTCAATGTAATAAACAGAGCAAAAACTAATATAAAATAAAGTAACAAGGAATCACATAATAACCGGTGCTGTAATTTATTTCGACCCTCCGGCCTTTTCAAGCATCCAAGTAAGGCGATTACATGTTTGAAAATGAAATAAAGAGAAATTCACAGTCACTTTTCAATACACATATAGAGAGAACGACACAATATTTCATACATATATAGATAGAGGAGCAATTGGGCGATTTAAGATGTATATTGAGGAGGGAAAAGGGTGGCAACATATTTAATATATATATATATATATATATATATATATATATATATATATATATATATATATATATATATATATTTATTTCCATGGAAATTCCTGTTGTAAGTTCCAATTCATGGTTTCGTTTTGTAAGATATTCATAGAAAGAACTCCTGTTCCTACCACAACGAAAACCGACTGTTCTCTCTCTCTACCTTTGGCAGCTTAATCCCGGCAAGTTTTTCCATAGACGGAGCATCTTTGCAAGAACATCCCGCATGCGGAACACATTACTTTGATACTGCTTCCCTGCTGAATATAACGTTGTCGTTTTCCCATCAAATGTTTACTACTTATGGTTCCTAAACGTCAGATAATAAATCAAACGCAGTTCATCAAATTAATCAATGTTAATACTCCAATAATGCTCTTCATCTTCCAACTGATCGTCATTCCGTCTTATTAACACTTATCCTCGAATCTCTCTTGGCCTTGATTGGTGGTGACTTTATAGTAAAAAAAAATTAATACAAATACATTTGTGATTAGTTCGATTCGTTTGTCCTCCTCTCGTATGTCAGGTATAGAGTAGAGAACATGTATTTTTAAATGTGGAAAAATACTCAAGAACTTTTTATACTGATACTTATATCTTATCTATACTATAACCAATTACATGGTTTCAGAAAAGAAAACATCAGTAAACATTGAAAGATACACGTTCTGTACTATATACTAACAACTAAAGATGGCTCCGGAAGGAACCGAAAGTGCTAGGGTACACAACGAATACGGCAAATACATCTGCCCGGAACTCGAAAATTAATCAGGTATTTAGCAAGAACCAGCGAAACGGTATGCAGACACAAGTTATCTGTAATATTTAATAAAATATGTTGATCACACACACACACACACACACACACACATATATATATATATATAATATATAATGGCTTATATTTCAATTTTATTAACGTCCCTGCAATACTTTGAAATTGAACGAGCAACCCATATTTTATCAAGACTAGCGAGCCAACGCTCTTTTCGTTCGACACCGGGATTTGAATCATAACCGCCAACAACAACAGAGCGGAGACATCGCACCAAACACGTTTATCAAGTAACAAAGAGATAAGTTTGTTTATCATTGTTTTTTGATGAAAAAAAATGACTCAATACTGGTAACCCCTGATGATGGAATTTTATTCCGAAATTAATATGATTAATGTAAAAAATAATAATAATAAATTATTCTTGTATTGCTAATGGCTTATATTTCAATTTTATTGACTAACCCTGCAATACTTTGAAATTGAACGACCAACCCATATATATATATATATATATATATATATATATATATATATATATATATATATATATATATATATATATATATGTATATATATATGATAAAGAAAGGAATAAAAGTGTCCCGACGTAATGGAAATTGAAAAACGGAAAACCCAGAAAATATTATTTATGTATTCATTAACGTTTCGTCATTATCATAAGACGTCCTCAATATCCTTTCGTCTGAATAAAAAAAGTGAGTATGTGTTTAAATGCTCACACACATACGTATGTGGACACCCTATCAACGCCTGACTTTGTTTTCTCGCCCTATCTCTCCCCTGTATTCGCCCCCTTCACCTCCTACACCTTCCTTTACGTTTTAATTACACACAATTTACTTTTAGGTATTTACACTGATGAGTGTCGACCAAAGCTCCCTTAGTAAATTAATGTAATCTTACCTTTTCTCTCTATTTTTACTTTGAAATCCCTCCCCAGAAAATGTCATAAATGTCCATAGTCCGTGCCGTAATATATATATATATATATATATATATATATATATATATATATATATATATAGTTATCAACATACAGACTGTTTCGCTGTTTCACAGCTCATCAGTGCGGCTAGACCAGATAGTGCCTCAAGCTGACGGTCGGCGCTTCTAACCCCTACGCTATCATGCGACACTGACTGAATGTAAGATATATCTCAATGTAAACATTGCAATTGCCGTGGCTCCAGTTAGTTTTACCTAATGAGCTATGCCTTAAAGCTAATGACAGCTGACGATATCCTTACAAATTAAGCTCTACCCCGGGAGGGAGCTTCATATAGTCATCCACATACAGACTGTTTCGCTGTTTCACAGCTCATCAGTGCGGCTAGACCAGTTAGTGCCTCAATACATATATAAATTACAAGGAAATAAACTAAACACGCATCAGAGCTGTCCGCATTATAAATTATTTCGACCCAGATGGGTCTCCTCAGACGCGTAAACAGCCACATTTCGGAACTGAATGTAGCTGTGTACGCGTCTGAAGAGACACCTTTAGGTCGAAATAATTTATAATGCGGGTAGCCCTAATGTGTGTTTAGTTTATTTCCTTTAAATGTATTCCTGCTACATTAATAAGTACATTAAGATATCTTACTTGCATTCTCATCGAAATCATTCAACTTTGACAACTCATCCGTAAACTGATGGAGCCCCATTCATATTCCTTGGGTAGTTAGACATTGATTTTCTTTGTTTCCGACCAAGAATACTTTTTGTTAAACATAAAGAAAAAAAATTTCGAGCCCACCCCATTTTTTTTACTCTTCCCCATAAATAGAAATATTTTAGTTAAAAAGAAAAAAAATGTATTTTATTCCCACAATTTTTTTCCCTCCCCATACATATTAATATTTTCAGGTAAAAGAGAACAAAAAATTTCCCCGCCCCAAAATTAATGTTTACCCTCCCACATGCATAGAAGTACTTTCAGTTAAAAAAGAAATAAAAATTTACCACCCCAAGTTTTTTTACCCTCCCCCATACATAGTTAAGAAAAGAAAAAAATTAGGAGGCTCCTCGGTCATATCAAAGAACTCATGTTTAAATATGCTATTGAAGGCACCTACGTCATATAAAAGAACCAGTTTTGTTATTCTTACAAAATGCTTACCAATTTAGTAATGGCCGAGATATTTGTTGCTTAGCTTCAATTTACAAAAACACCTTGTCTTAACAACATAATGAAAACAAAACATGATAATGTGAAAAATCCTCTCAAAATGACGTCACTTCCGGAAGGATAAAGCAGCAATTTAGTTTTCCAAAATGGTAACTCATTTAGTAATTGCCGGGATATGTATTGCTTAACTTTAATTTACAACAAAACACCTTGTCTTAACAACGTAATGAAAATAAAGAATGCTAATGTGAAAACAATCCTCTAACAATGACGTCACTTCCGGAAGGACCGGAAGGATGAGTCAGCAATTTATTATTATAAAATGGTCACCCATAAATTGATTTCATCTGTGTAACGCTGAAAAATACCATACATCAAGAGCCATCATTGACCAAAATACACTCTGTTTCTACAGTGTAAATCTCAACTGTTACTTTTTACCGTCCCCCTTTTTATCAAACCTTATTAGACCTATCTTACAATAAATTTAAACAGACATACAAAACACACTAAGCAAATAACGCGTCCAAACGAGAGTGACACGTGACTTCATATTTCCGAAACAGATGAGAACAGAAGCTGAAGAGAGCCGGATGGCTAAGCCCTTCCGTACTTCAAACCGACGATAGAATGTTGTACTAATTTTTCTGTACCTAACTAAATAAATATTACGCTCTTAATTTTAAATTTTTAACTTTAATTCTTAATTAATCGAGCACTCTGCTGGGGTTTTCTTGCTATATTTCAAATATTATATATATTATATATATATATATATATATATATATATATATATACATAGAGAGAGAGAGAGAGAGAGAGAAGGGGGTTGTGTAGCATCAGTGCAGTTCCAACGAGAGAAAAAAAAGTATATTTAAAGAATTGTGGTTACCAACACTAGTAAAAAAACATTTTCAATAATTATTTATTATCTTATCATTTTAGCATTGTAAGTTTTTTTAAATATAATTTCATAACGCGTTTCGAGCATTTATCGTTTATCCATTATGCTCTCTTCAGATGTATATTCCATTTGATAAAACTGTTTCATTTGAGAAAACATTTCATTTTTCTTTCATTTAAAAGTGTCTGTTCCATTTGACGGAAAAAATGTTATAGGGATTGTCTTGTTGAGATGAAAATATATTCCGTTTGGCAAGTGTTTGATAATTTGAGTACATTTGTGTATTAGGTTTTATTACTTTAATTTATTTTATGGTGCCGGTCGAATCTGTATGGTATGTGTGTGTGTGGTCATTCCCGGTCATCTATGACGGTGCCCCTGGTGGGTTCACACATGAATGTGGATGTGTGAGTGGTTGAGAGTGAGGATGTTTGCTTGGGTTTGGAGAGATAGATAGGGAGAGAGAGATGAGTAGAAAAGAAAAGAAGATGGGTGAGTAGATAGATAGGTAGGGAGGGAGAAAAAGGAAGAAAGGAGGGAAGGAAGATTGAGGGTAGATAGAAATATAGATAGAATTATAGAAAGAGATATAGATAGATAGATAGATAGATAGATAGATAGATAGATAGATAGAAAGGTAGAATAAAATAAGAAAAATTAAAAACAAATAAAATAGAATAAAATAAAATCAAGGTTTAGAATGTGGATCGATCGAAAGATGGAAATGGGTAAAATAAAAAGTTTGGTATGTGGAACGATCGATCGGAAAATGGGAATAGGTGTTTTGTGCATATAAGGGTAGAAAGAGGGATGTAAATACATGCAAAGATAGGTGAAATGTGCGGGTGGGTAAAGAGATAGGTGGGTGGAAAGATTGGTACGGAGAGGGGTGTATGTACACATGCATTCATATTATTTTCTGCATGTATGCATTAATACACTCACATGGGGTATGTATTCGTTCCATGTGTGAGGGTGTGCAAATGCACACGTGTCCGAGTGCAGATGGGTTTCTGTTTATACATGTGTTCGTACTTGTTTTTATATGTCTGTGGTGTGAGTTGTCTTATAATTTATATAATGGTGGGTTGAATTTGGATATGAAGATTTTTCTTGTGTAAGGAGGTATGAATAGTCTTGAGTTTGGAAGATGGGCATTATCTGGAATTTTCTACTGCTGCATAAGTGTTCATGTTTGGAGACAGGCAATTTTCTATTTTCTTGAATTTTAATATTGCTCTTATGGATGGCCACTTTACTATTGAATGTTTTTATGGCACCTATATATTATTTTTTATATGTTATGCATTCAAGTACATATATGACATTTTAGAGGTGCAGTTTAGATCCTTCTTTATTTTGAAGGTGTGTGTTGGATTTTTGAATGTGTATGTGTTACCCTCTAGTATTATGTCGCAAACTCCACATCTTTCTTTGTTGCATTTTGTGACGCCTTGTGATACGTGTTGGTTGAATTTTGATAAGGTTAGAATTTGTTTGAGGTTTTTCGGTTGGCGTTTGCTTTTGATTATCTTCATTGTTTTAAGTATGTTGCTTAGTTTGCTATTTTGATTGAGTAAGGTAAGGTTTCTTGTTATCTCTGTGAATAATTCTGGGTTGTTTTTGTTATGTGTACATACGTATGCTAATATGTGTTCTTTGTTCCGTTTTAGGGGAATTCGTAGTTGTTCTAATGGTATTTGCTCTGCTAATTCTATACCTTTGTGTATTATTTGTGCGGGGTATCCTCTTTTTGCTAATGTATTACGTAGTTCCTCCAGTCGGACAATCCGGATGTCTTTGTCACTTACTATAGCGCATATTCTGCGTGCTAAAGAATAGGGTATATATTTTAGGCAGCTTTTGGGGTGATGGGTTTTAAAGTTAGGTATTGTTGGGTGTCCGTGGGTTTGTGGTAGATTAATCCAGTATGAGATTGCTTCTTTACCTAGGTCATGGGGTATGTTGCTATACAGGCTGCTAACGTCAAATGTCACTTGTTCAGTTCCTGGGTTTACTGTTTTTGGTAAGGAGCTTAGAAAGTGTATGTTGTCTCTAATGTAGCTCCTTACTTGTCCGGTGAAAGGTTGTAGTAAAATGTTGATTAGGTTGCTAAGTCTGCTTGTTGGGCATGTTGGTCCTGCTACTATGGGTCTGAATGTAAGGTCACTTGGATTTGGGATACTAATGTATTCTGATTTTTGTGTGTTGGTGGCATTTTTAATCTCATTTGATTTATGTACAGGGTGTTTCAAAAGTCTTGGGAACATAACGATTTTTAATAACTCAAACACTATTAGGAGTTGAAAAATGAAATTGGTACCGTTGGAAAGGTTAAAGTTTCAAGTTTTGTGGGGAATCTTCAAAGTTGCTCAATATAAGCACCATTCGTCACACGGCAGACATCTAGTCGATAGTCCATTTCCTGCCAAACGCGTTCCAGCATCTTGACGTCAATGGTTCCCACAACTGCCGTTACTCGAGCCTTTACTTCGTCAATATCTCTTGGAAGGGGCGGCACATAGACTTGTTGCTTGACAAAGCCCCAAAGGAAAAAGTCACACGCGGTAAGATCTGGAGACCTAGGAGGCCAGGGCATGAGAACGTCATCACCTCGCCCAGATCTCCCAATCCATCTACCAGGCAGCCTTGTGTTAAGAAACTGCCTTACTCTAAGACTCCAGTGTGGTGGTGCACCATCTTGTTGAAAAATGAAGTCATCAGATTCTGCTTGTGCTAACTGAGCCATTAACCAGTCTTCCAGCATGTTGAGATAGGATTCACCAGTGATAGTTGCCTCTTCAAAGAAGAACGGTCCATAGACACCTTTCTTGGAAATTGCACAAAACACGTTCACTTTTGGTGAATCTCGCTCGTGCTCAAGAAGTTCATGAGGATTCTCAGTACCCCATATGCGAGTGTTATGCTTGTTAACTTTGCCATTCAGATGGAAGGTCGCCTCATCGCTAAAAACAAGTCGGTCATCAAAGCCGTTATCTTCCAACTTCTCTTGCATTGCAATGCAAAAGTCACGGCGAAGTGGCTTATCAGTGTCCTTCAACTTTTGGACCAACTTGAGCTTGTAAGGTACCATTTGCAGTCGTTTCCTTAAGACACGCCAGACAGTTGCTGGAGCAAGCTGAAGTTCCCTGCTGGCTCTTCTCACTGATTTACGGGGGCTCCGCTGAAAGGCTGTCCGAACTTGCTCAACTGCATCTTCTGAAGTTGAAGGGCGACCTGGTCGCTTACTTGGGCACAAACACCCATCTTTCACAAATTTAGCATGCCATCTGACAATGGATTTCCTTTCAGGGGCTTCTTTTTTAAATTTCCTGCGAAATGCACGCTGAACACATGTCCACGATTCAGTCTTTGCAAATTGGAGGACGCAAAATGCCTTGTCTTGTTTAGAGAACGCCATTACTGCACCTGGAAAGATAACACGAAAATCATTAGTATGACCAAAAACTTGATTAAGCAAGCTTTAAAATGGCACCAGTTTCATTTTTCTATCTGGAATAGTTCATGAGATATACGCATTTGTAATGTCCCAAGACTTTTGAAACACCCTGTATTTTGCGTAGTCCGTAGAAGTAGTTTGTTTTTGTCATGAAGTTGGTTAGAGAAATCTCTTTCTTTCTTTGTAAGAATGTTATTGTATGTTGTGCAAAGTTTTGTGATTTTTGAAATGGTGTTGTTGTCAATGTTGGTGCTAATTTGTTTATAGTAATCGTTGTTACCTAGTGCATCTATACTTTTCGATTTATAGTAGTTTTTGTCCATGATGACTACAGCGCTGCCTTTGTCTTCTTTTGTGATTAAGCGTTAACATTATCTGGTTTGGAGATGTTTATAAGTGTTAAATGTAAGGGGTTTGTGGATATTGAATGTTTTTGGTTTTAATGGTATTAGCTAGGGGGTATTGCACACATTACTAAGGAGATGTAATCGTTTATGCCTACAATTGATCGATGTTTCCTGTTTTTTTTTTAAATGTTTTTTTTCTATCGGTAAATTTAATTATTTCAAGTTTTTCGCCAATGCATAAATAACATGGTGAGTTTAGGGAGCTACAAGTGCTAGTTTTTCTGATAGTGTTCCAGATTACAGTTGGTGATTTATTTTTATTAGTTAATTCCCAGTGGTAACCTGAAAGTGAAGTTCTATTTTGGTAGCTTGGGTTGTTGAAAGAACATTTATGGCCGGTGTATATTTCTTTGAAAGTATTACCTGCCATACCTATGTAGTATTTTTTATAGCTTGGTTTTCCTTAGTCGAGATTGTTGCTTGGTAAATAGTTTTTGTTATTAAACAATTTTGTTGCAAGGGGCATTCATTTTTATTCATACAGTTACAGGACTTTACTCTAGTTGTTTTTATTGTTATTTGATTGTTATTGGGTTATTTTATTTAAAAAAACACAATAAGAAAAATCCTAAACAGCAACCTAAACAGGTTGCTGTTTAGGATTTTATTATTGTGTTTTTTAATTATCATTTCTATATTTTCACTTTGGATTTCTACCCTGTGGATCTTTACCCTGGATTACTAATATATATATATATATATATATATATATATATATATATATATATATATATATATATATATATATATATATATATAACATAGCACGCTGGTTTTCTGAAGTCGAACACAACTGAAAACAGAAATCTCTTACACATACTCGATATCCCTGCAGTTTGAGCTTCATAATAATTGTAAATAATAAACTTTGCTTTACTGACTTTTCATACAACTTTCACTTATCAAACAGAGTAAAAAGGCAGAAAGATGAACAGAAAGACGCACATATTTACGCGAGTGAAGCTATTTGAAATGTATTATTTTAGAAAGTAATTCTATTTAAATTTCCACTTTAAATCTTTAGAATGATTTCCATTGTTTGGACCAACCATTTTTATTTCGTTTCAAAGCTTTTGAAATATGAAGTCTTCCAACTTAGTCTAATCAAGAACGCCCTTTCATTGTTAAACTGTTTGTCGACAATAGACTTGCATTGAATAAAATTTAACTAAAGACAAAAGTAAAAAAAATAATGTTGAGTTGCAACGAAGAAGTCACAAATATTTGTGGTTTTCGGATATCAATTTTAAAATTTATTTCGTTTGTTTTAAAATGTTTTTGCTGATATTTTTGAAAGTTTGGTTTTGATTTTGTAATCATGTTCCCCTGAGATCCATCGATGAATTGGTTTTAAGTGGAAGTTTTGTTACTTGATGGAAGGAATTATGGATTGAGTGTTGAGGGCGGACGAGAGAATAAACAGATTGGCGGAAGGTTGGGAAGGTCGGGTAGGTTGGGAGCAGGGATTGTTGGGTGAGTAAATGGTACGATCGATTTAACGTTAATATTGTAAAAGAAATAGAAATTGGTCATAGAGAGAGTGTTAATATATATATATATATAGAGAGAGAGAGAGAGGGAGAGAGAGAAGGAGTAAGAGCGAGAGCCAGAGATAGTAACAGAGAGAGAGAGAGAGAGAGAGAGAGGAGATAAAGATCAACAAATAGATAGACAAAGAATGAGACAGTAGTAGTGTGAGCTTCATACAGAGTGAGCCAATGAAAAAGAGATATAGTGAGAAAGAGAGTTACAAAGAACGGATAGAGTGATAGATATAAATAAAGCGGAAAGAGAGAAAGACAGAGGAAGAGAGAGAGAGAGACGTACAGGGATTATGGATTGAGTGTTGAGGGCGGACGAGAGAATAAACAGATCGGTGGAAGGTCGGGTAGGTTGGGAGCAGTGATTATTGGGTGAGTAAATGGTACGATCGATGTAACAGAAATAGAAATTGGTCATAGAGAGAGTGTTTATATATATATATATATATATATATATATATATATATATATATATATAGAGAGAGAGAGAGAGAGAGAACGAGGGATATTTAGAGAGAGAAAGAAAGAGAGTAAGAAAGAGAGAGAGAGAAAGAAAGAGAGATATATAGAGAGAGAAAGAAAGAGAGTAAGAAAGAGAGAGAGAGAAAAGAGATAAGGATAAAGCGAGAGATATGCAGAATGTGACATAGAACGAGAGCTACAAAGAGTAAGTTATATAGAGATAGACAATGAATGAGACAGTAATAAGGTGAGATTCATACAGAGACAATGAAATATATATATAGTGAGGGAGAAAGAGTTACAGAGAGAGGAGATAGTGAAAGATATACATATGTAAGAGGAATGAGAGAGAGACGCACCAAACACTGAGAACGAGAAAGCGACAATATATAAAAACATGAATATACCATAATGACATAAAAAACATGACAAAAATATATATATATATTTATTTTCAACTAAGTGACTTTTTATATAATAAACAAAATGTAGACATAACAAAGGTATTTTGTATTAATTCAAAGCTAATTATTTCTGATTAAAAACATAATTTCGAATGTCTTTTGCAAATAACACATAAATACTTAGTCTCTCATGAAAATACTAAGTAGTATTTTTGGTTCTAAAAATGTCAAATATTCTTCTTCATTTAAGCTTCTTCATACTTAAAGAAGAAAATTGAAATACCCAGGTATTGTACCGACATAGCTCAATGAGCAGGTATAAACTATTACCTTGTAACTATTTATCCTTTTGTTCAATTACTAATTAATATACGTAAAACTATTGCTTATCCAGAACAAAAAGATACAATAAAACTGAAAACGAATAGCACATTCAAACATCATAATCACATTAGACTTAGCATCTATTTCAAGATCTATTTGCATACAAAGATAGATACATACAAACATATACGTACATAAATAAAGAGAAATAGAGACGGAGAAAACAAGAGAATGTTAGATACATATAAATACATGGACAACAAGAGAATAAGGGAGAGGGTGTCACACATAGAGATAAGGAAATAGAGCGATTGCGAGATACCAAGGTTGACAGATAAATAGGCGGGTTAGAGAAGTGATAATGTGAGTGAAGTACTTGGCCTTTTGGCTAGGATCAAAGTGTAATATCTGTTCCGATGGATACTGCACCCCATACTGGTGTTGTCTTGGCCTTCGGGTCTTGATTTACGCCTGTCAATGGGTCTGTCCTGTGCAGTTCTGGGAGGTCCACCTTCCCAGGCTTTGCCTTCCCTCTTTGGGGAGGAGTAAGTTTATTGCTTACTGCCTGAGGCGCCCCTACCGGGGAATGCCGACGGGGCTGCCCAGGCAATTTTTAAACCCCACTTTCCCGACCCGACCCTGGGTCACATCTTACTTGTGGGAGCAAGATAAAAACTGGATTTGTGCCTAACTCCTGGAGAGGAGTAAATCAATACATGTACAGAGAGAGAAAAAGAGAGATATAGATGGAGCAAGTTCAGATTAAAAGAGAGAGAAGTATATACAGACATAGAGATAGGCATAGAGACATACGGAAGATGACAGGCACAAAAAAGACAGATACATATAGACAGGCAGAGAAAGGAGGATATTGGAAAAAATAGATAGGAACATAGTAAGGCAGAGAGAAAGAGGGGGAATATGCAGTGAGAAACATAGAAGGCAAGTGAGAAGAAGGGGAAGAGAAAGAGACGATATGGGGCACAATCAATAAATTATATGGATGCGAATATTCAGCCAGCAACAGTTAGATAAATGTGCAAAAGTGAGAGAATGAGGAGGAGAAAATACGAGAACATAGTGACAAAATAAGAGAGACAGAAAGAGAGAGACAAGGGGTGCATCTAGAAAAACAAACAAAATGATAATTCAGTAAAATTAAAAAAGGGAACACGAAAGAATGAAAATAGAGAAAAAAATGAAAGGATCAAGTATTTTTTGCATGTTTTAGTATAACAGAAAATGTAAACATTTTGATTGATGGGAAAGAATAAAGAGAATGTAAGAATCTGTGTTGGTCTAGAGACAAAAATGTTACTAAAACAAACATAAACTAAGAAGGAACATGCCCCCCCTGGAATACTAAAGATAATTCACAATCTATCCAACTATATTTAGTACAAAGAAATTCCAGTCTGTACCAGACATGTCGACGAAATGCCAATCATGAATGTCCAATATTCTTCGTTTTATTGCGTGTAAATAATATAGGAGGGTATTTTGATGATCGTTTCATCAGTAGAATGTGTTATCCTAAATGGACTTAATATTCAGGATAACCTATACACCCCAACATGTTTATCTGTAGGGTTATCGAAACATACTGACTATAAAAACAATCCTCAATCTGTATGAACCTAAAAATGAAAATGAATTCCACACTAAAAACTTGTTATATAATGAAATGAATAAACGAAATAAATATAACATAAATTGGTCACATAAAAAGTATTTATTTTTGAATAATTTGATATGGTTACTTTATGTTTTGGAATTTAATTTATTGTTAAAGACAGAAGAACACTTAATGAAGATTTTGAAACATATGAATCTATTTTTGTGAAATTTAGAAAGGTGAGAAAAGAGGTGTATTTTTTTCTTTTTCATGGCAAATATAATAGTTGTTTCATATGATAATCACTATACTCACGACCACAATTAAAATGTAGTGTCAAAAAACGTATCTATTTAATTATTATAACAAAAACTTAGTATTTGCGTTCACTGCAGACTATTCTTGAAGTGTATAAAGAAATCCCATTCAGGTTTGTCTAGAAAGAGTAGTGCGTATGAGTTACTGATAATTGTGTATGTTGTATCCAGGTGTGTCTATCATTGAACGACGATAACACAAAGACTGTTGGACATTCATGGGTGGAACTTGGTGGACAAGTCAGGGAAAGATGGAGGTTTATTTGTTTGAATTGTAGGAAGTCTTGTGAATTTTATTAGCGATTACATGAGCGGCTTTTTTGGGTGGTCACTTTTTATGATCAATGGAACATCTATATCGACGTAGACAGAGAGACAAAACATTACATGCATACATAAACAATAAGGTAGAGTTAGAATTTGTGTACGGTCCTTTGTGTCTTATGAAGTGTGTCTTTTTTATTTACTTAGTTCACCCCATCAAACCAAATTACCACCGTAGACGTAAGAGGTGAATAGGGTAAAAGTTGTGGGGGGGGGGGGTAATCCTAAATTAGGAGCTGTACAGCGAGATGCTTGTTCACATTAGTTTTACATTTCTGCATGTATGTACAGTCCAGGAAATAGTTCCAAAGACCGGCAGCTGAAGAAAGAAGCTATTATAGTAGAATGCTCTTCGGCATCTGTGGACCTCCACAGTGAATCGATGGTATTTAGCTGATTTACGGGTTGGTCGAGTGTATTTACGTCGAGGGGGCACTAGAGCAGCAAGTTCATCGGAGTACATTTTATTGAAGTACTTATAAAACGCACAAGGATGCAACTTTGCGGCGAGGGGACATGGGCCAGAGCTTGATGTATAGTGAGGGATATATAAGATTAGACACTATCTTTTGGACCTTGTCTAAGAGGGAGAAACTAGTAGATAGTGCACTAACCCAGATATGACAACAACACTCCATGCATGGGCGTATGGTTGCTTTGTAGAGATATAGGATACTCTCAGGGGTGAGAAGTGTTCTAGCTCGGTTGAGGGAGCCCACTTTCTTTGCAGCAGCCTTGGCAATGTCTTCTATGTATTTGTTCTAATTAATGTTACCTGTGAATGTTGGGCCGAAGAGTTTGAACGTTGGACTATCATGTAAGCTATTATTTGCTATGACAATCGGTGGTTTAACATAGTTTTCGTATAGTTGTTGAAAGAAAATGAGCTTTGTCTTAACAGGATTAAATGTTACGATCTATTTATGACCCTATTACATTATAGACTTGATGTCACATTCTAAAGATTCAGCCATTGCCTCGGTTTTACCCACTAGACGAGAGTAGAGCGTGGTTTCATCAACAAATATACTCATCTCAGACAAAATGTATTATTGTCATTTTATTTTTGTTTGCTTCAATTTTGTCGAACAGTTTTTCCTTTTTGTTTTGAAAACGTAAAGATATCTACATGCTATTGCATTTATATCTAACGTCGAATGAAAGAACACGTTGTGCCAATTTCAAACCTACATAACCTTCTATTACTTATTACTCTTTCTTTGAATCTTAACAAGTCTATGATTTCAAAATTTTACTTGGTGCTACAACCACTAGTCTCTCCCTAAGTGAGAAAATCCTACACTGTCTACTAAACGCAACGCAGCAATGTGGCACCCCCGTGCGTGTTTCACCATTTCTTTCACGGAATGTGCTTCAATAAAATTTACCACACTTGAACCCCCAAACGTAAATATCCTTCAACCAGACTAGCAAATATATCTCACCTCTTCATTATAGAGGTAAACAGATGTCGCAAAACTTACTGCTCTAAGAGCTTCTTTTCCCATTTACGTACAGATGTTTATGTATTGAGAACAACTGTGTTTTCTGATCGTGATCGGATGTAGATTCATCGCCAAGCTGTACTCATATTTTACTATCTCTAAGAGCTATAGGAAAATGCAGTAAATAGATTTAAAAAATAACACCGAATTCATTAGTGTGGATTTGGCATTCTCATAAAATCAAGAAGACATGCTGGTATCCTGAGATACCTGAGTTCGTGGTAACACTACTTCAGTTCGGAAAACATTCAGATGTTGCTTAGAGTAACGCTACTGTATATGTAATCGAAGTTATTAAACTTATTATATATAATGAATATCGTATATATCTTTTTGCTATTGAAAATACACCTCTACCTGGTTCACAATTCCCACTTAGTTTGAAACGTCTTATTTTATAAGATTACATTTTTTATTGTAAATCAAAAATTCATATCTTACATTATTAACACTGTTTATCTAATCCACATTCTGTCAATGACGAATTCTATTTACATATAGAAGAAAATAGAAGTTCATTCGACGAATTGACTAATTTACACATTAGTTTTGAAAGTGAGTTTACTAATAATATCAAGTTTTAAAATTAATTAGTTATATTTTAATACTTTTATAAAAAAATATGTGGACGAATTAAAAGAAAGCGATAAAAATAACAATAATTGTATTTATCTTGGTTAGCAAAATAGTTAGATTCATTAATTGCCACAAAGAAATAGGAGTGAATATACTTGTCAGCATCCTTATTTATTCACCAATCTTAGTTTATTGTCTGTTTTGAAAACGAGGCAAAAGTGACGTGATGCTTATTACGTTTCTCAGATGGTATTATAACTAGTTTATTTAACAAAATATTTATCAAAATGTTAGAATGTATTTACATTACATGATCTGTTATAAATGAGATTACGTGTTGAACAGTTTCAAATATTATTACGTTTTGCTTTAATTTGTCAATTTAAAGTTTTGGTAAAACCACAAAGTCATGTTGGATAAAGTATCATTGAGAAAATGTAGGTCAGTATAAAAAGAACATAAAGAGAGCTAAACACGATACACTTTAAACCAACCATAAGCACATAGTTTGGTTGTTTTTGCAAAAAAAATTGTTATCATAAAAACCATGTGCCTGATTGCTCTGAAGTAGTTAGGGATCCGATCTCGTATTGTTAGTTATAGTTTCAAGGCTGCTTTACTATTTGCATCTAGTTAAACAAGGCTGAAGTAACATTCATTAAGAATAGATTTGTGTAAAATCCGAACCCCAAAATAGTTCAAAGCAATATGCAAATAAATTATAGCTATGTAAAAAGTTGTGTATATAATTTAACTATATTAATTGTATTTTTTGGGTTTCGTAACGTGTGAATTACATAGCATCAAGTCCTTTATTAAAATGTTCATGTGATCCAAATTAGATCAAATTTTGATAATTAAAATAACTTTATATCATTTTAACTACGGTTAAAATAATATAAAAATCGTATGTAATAATTCAGTGGAGCAATTTTTGCTCCATTTATAGGGTAGACAGTAAATATTACTCAATTATAACTGTATAGCTTTGGCTGTAAGAGTTCTTCTTTTATCCGCAGATGTAAAAAAACTGACTAAAAGTCATCATATTAATATCACGACTCCTCTGTAGAAGGACACTGTCCTCTCGGGATTTGAGCTTCTGACAGTAATAAGTGAGTGATCATCGTGATGCACGAACTTTGTGAATATTTCGTCATCAATTGATGGTTGACTAAAGACAAGAAAAGATAACTCTATGTACAAAAAATGGGAACAGTTATAACATAGTTAACATCCGTATATCTGATAACCTACAAGTACTTACCAGACACACAGACATGCATTTGTATAGATCGATATGTTCAGTATTCCAAAGTTATATAAATATATCGTTACAGGAATAGTGTGCCAACAAATAGCCTATGTTCTATACTGGGCTAACATTTTCCACGACGATTCACCATACTTGTTTCTTCAGAAAACTATTTGACTCTTCCTCATTGACACGTAAAACCATTTGAATCTTTATGTTCAGTTATGATTATTACGTTCAGTGATCGTCACTGTGTCTTTATTTGAACTCTCACGTGTGTGGTATCGAATTATTGTATTTTCGATCGATCTTGTATAGATCTACATATAGACCATGATCAAACAATGACCGTTAGAACTGTGGGTTGTTACATGCCTTCATAGACAGGTTTCTTGCTTATTTCCATATCCATCGAGTCATATCGAATTAAGTTTCGTTCTCTCCTAATAAACTAACTTGCACATAGATTTAACTCTAATTATCTGATCTGATCTACCAAGTATAACTTTGCATATTTTATGATCCATTTAACTATTTTACATAAAATAATATTTAAGTTATTGCAAAAAAAACGCGTGACGTTTCGCCATTAAAATCTTCAATATCCGAAATTAATTCATACATTATACAAAAAACAGTATTTATTTAAAATTACGCATTCAGTTCAATGCATATTAATTCATACTTATTAGTGCAGTCAGTGGTAAATTGTGTATGTTCATACCTACTGTTACCTAATGGAAAGGTTTTATCCCCACGATTAAATTGTCCCCCGGCAGAAATAAATTAAACTTACTTGACACAAGCACGCACCTTGCTGGAAGGAACTAAACGCGGTTAATAAACAGGTGGACATGACTCCCCGAAAAATACAATATCAGGCGATTAGATGCAAAAATATTTGCGAATGGCAGACCAGAATGCACCAGTAATTAAATAGACACTCTAGCGGGGCCTTACTACTTTGATAATTAAAGCTAAATACCAGATAAGGCGTTTACAGGTGGATGCTTGTATGTCTAAAATGTAATAATAATTTAGATCTACTGGCTAGAGTATTAGAGATATTAATCTCCGTCAATTCCGTGCTTTCTTACCTTTTTCACTCACCCTACTCATTCGCCGCAACCGAATAAATAGATATACATGATTATACATTTATCCATCAGTTTTTTTTAATGTTATTCTTTTAAGCACAGCAGTATTACAACACTGTATCGCAATATTATTGTAGCTGAGTACTACATACAATTAATGGATGACGACGATTACTGGATGTATCGTACGCGACAGACAAACGGCGGGCTATTTAAAACTTAGGTCGTAGAAATATTCAGACTAAGCGGCAGTTGTACACAATAGTTTATTTTATGCATGAATGCATCGACACTGTTATTTAAAAAATTCTGTCATGGACAATGGGGTAGGCTATTAACATCTTAAGCGGTACACATCTTAACACCATGTGACCGTCGGATAGATCATCGTATGATATGCTTGTACGCATTTAAAATGATTAAATCTTTAGTGTGAGTAAAAAGGGGGCATGCTATTTACAACTTAGGTCGTATACATATTCAGACTAAGCGGCAGCTGTACACAACATGCATGAATGAATCGAAACTGTTATTTAAATCATTCATGTCATGGACAATGGGGCAGGCTATTAAAATCTTAAGCGGTACACATCTTACCACCATGTGACCGTCAGATAGATCATCGTATGAGATGCTTGTACGCATTTAAAATGATTAAATCTTTAGTGTGAGTGAAAAGGGGGCATGCTATTTACAACTTAAGTAGTATTTACATTTAGATCAAGGAACAGTCGGACATGCCATCTCATGAGATGTTTGGGGGCATCAGAAATGTTATTTAAAATAAGGTCAAATAAAACAATGATATTCGTGCTGCTATATATATCCATTGTCATCTGTGTCACGTAATCGGCTTGGAAAATTACGGCGTTTTATTTCTCATATGTCCCTT
>OY744532.1:96769164-96786664 GCA_963556195.1 Sepiola atlantica
AAATAAATTTAGGAAATAAACAAAAATAAATGTAACACTTAAAAGAAAACAATTTCCGAAAAAAAATGTAATATGCTCTACTAAGGTTCCAAGTGTTCTCCTGAAAATCTTTTCTAAAAATCCAAATTGTAGACAGTGCTATGACGTGCCCGTCGTTATAACAACGGCCACGGCTATAAGCGTTTTTACCCTGAACTTGGCCAAGAAGTGGGTTGTCAATTTACGTTAGATTTATATAGGAAAATTATCCCCCCTCTAAAAGTTAAAATAATAATAAAATAAATTAAATTCTTCTTTATGTAATATGATATGGTTCCAAAAGTCTTCGGCTGAAAATGTTTTCAAACATATTAAATTTTGAAAGTGTTATGAGTTTTTAACCCTAAAGTAAAGGTTCGCCTAAACTATTAACCATCAATTGATAAATATGACCCAAATTTCAGTTTTAGGAAAGTGGTTTAAAGCTATTTAGGAGAATACAATAGACACAATCAACCGTTTAAAAATTTAAATATTTAAATTTTGCATTAAATTTCATCCGTAGTCATTAGACACAAATTAACAAAATACTTTTCTTTTAAGTACTTCGTAAGCTTAGAACTTACATTTTAAGTCTTTTCTGGAATCAACATAAATATTTGTTATTGTTTATTATCTGAGTATGTTTTAATAATCGGGACTCATCAGCATAGAGATATGACTATTCATGCGATTCAAAACCCCGGATTACAAGTATTTGGCAACTCAAATCTGACGCCTTAACCACACGACCAATTTTAAATAGTGAATAAGCGGTGATAATGTTAACACTTTATAGGCAGCTTAACGTCCAGAGCGTTCAACGTCTTTAATGGAAAGATGATGTATTTAAAGCTAGTGACGTCATGCTGTGTTAATACTACACTTACAGTGCTCTAATTTTTCGAGGAGCGACAACTACTAATAAATATTTGTTATTGTTTATTATCTATGTACGTATACGTTTCGTACTTTTTTAATAATCGGGACTCATCAGCATAGAGATATGACTATTCACTACCGGTGATGCTATTCGAACCCCCGGATTACAAGTATTTTGCAACTCAAATCCGACGCCTTAACAACACGGCCAATTTTAAATAGCGAATAAACGGTGATAATGTTAACACTTTATCAGCGGCGTAACGTCCAGAGCGTTCTACTTCTTTAATGGAAGGAACGATGCATTTAAAGCTAGTGACGTATATATATATATATATATATATATATATATATATATATATATATATATATATATATATATATATATATATATGATAAATACATGTGTGACATATTCATAAATTTATGAGATATTCATTTACATACGTTCTAAGAATTCAACATTAACAACAGTTTCTTGTACGATCGTTTCTGATACGATATGGATGTTTTCTTGATATCAAGTCTCTTCATCAGCATAGGGTAGAGACATCAAGATTGAAGTTAAAACATAGCATCAAGACAATAGTGCAGATAATTCTTAGTTATTCAAAAGGTTGAAGGAGGGTTAGGATATGATGATTGCAAAACAGTTCTCAATTCGAAAAATTGTACATTGCGATGTGACAAAAAGTAATTCTGTCTTTCTGATTAATTCAGAGAGGAAACATCCGATATTGACATTCAAATGTTATTTGGTCTCCTATTTTGGCCAAGATCAAAGTGTAGTATCTGGCCGATGGATGCTGCACCCCATATACCGGTATTGTCTTGGCTTTCGAGGCTTGATTTACACCGTTCTATGGGTTTTCCTGTGCAGTCATAGAAGGCCCACACTCCCAGGCTTTGCCTTCTCACCCATTTGAGAAAGGGTTAGTTTATTGCTAATCGCTACAGGCGCCCCTACTGGGGAATGCCGACGGGGCTGCCCAGGCAATTTTTAATGACCAGAGTGCTCAACTTCTCGAGCCTTGGTTTATCAAATCCCACTTTCCCGACCTGGTGTCACATCTTACCGCTGTGGGAGGCAGATAAATAACTTGGTCTCCTACTGAACGAAACAGAAGCGTGAACATTTTATCAAAAGTGTTTGTTTCGAAATATGTTTTGTAATATAAATAAAATCTTGGTCTTCCAAGGATCTAACATAAACAACACTTTCTTGTACGATCGTTTCTGAGACGATATGAATTGCTTATTGCTATCACGCGTCTTCATCAGCATACGGTAGAGACACCAATTTCGAAGTTAAAACATATCATCAAGGAACGTTGCAGTTATTCCACAGTTATACATAATTTCGAGAAGTTGAGGAAGGATTAAGATACGATAATTTGAGTGAAATGATAAAACAAAAGTAAAGTTACATGCTTTACAAATTGATTATACTCAAATGTTTAAACAAGGAATAAAATATGAGAATGCCATTTAACCTATCGATTTTCAAAGAAAGGCATCTTATCCTCAGAAGTGAAAAACAATAAATTACTAATTATTGGATAATATCAATTCTATGTTTGGATAAAGCAAATATAATCAGTTTGGTTTCAGGAAAGAGTTTTTGTAATGCTAAATGTACCAATAGAGTTGTTGAACAAATCCAATTGGAATGGTGTATGATATATTGGGGTCCAATAAAATTTAAGAATATTCAAAAGTCAAATGTGTTTGAAGATTAATACATATGTAGAAGCACAATGCCTCAATGTGTACGACATATATTTTTAATATGATCTGCTAAATTCAGTGTTAACTTAAATATAAGGAACATTAAAAATGAAAAGGAAAAAGAAAAAGAAAAAGAAAATAAACGAAAAAGAAAATAAACGAAAAAGAAAATAAACGAAAAAAGATAATAAGGAAAAACGGAAAAAGAGAAAAAAAGAACAAAGAGAAAAACAAAAAAAAAACAAGGAAAGTAGAAGACGCCAAGATTTAAAAAGATAAAAAACGCTTAAAAAAACAAATTATAACAGTCTTTTTTAATAGAAGAAAGTTGCTATTAATATAAAGATAGGGAATTCGAACGTAATTCGTTGTTGTCAGCAAAAGTAGTCAGACAAACACATGAGTACTTCATTCTAACATTATAATAACCGTTGTGTAGATTTGTTATTTGTCTTAATTTTTTTTAAATATTACATATCCACGACATTTATATTTTTCATAGGTCAGATATTTGTATCTGCTTACGAGATTGTCATATTTTGTTTATATCGCACGTGATCATTGAGTGGTACCCTACGTAACAGTGCCGTTCGATCCTCATCTTCTTCGCATTCATACCATCCATCAATATGTAACATATATACATTCATATTTCATCCATCTAGATCAAGCTAAACGAGTGTTGTTCGGAATTACTTCGTAAAGTTTAGTTATGTCTCTTAATTTTAAACACAGCATAACTGTAAATCAAAAAGCAATTGATCGATACTTTTCTACAAGAAACAATAACGATCGAAACCAATCAAGGGCAGGTTTGATTTGCTTGTAATGACTTTATTCTCTTGAAATTCGAATTATTGGAAAGCTTTTCTGTAGTTGACAAAAGAACAGACATAAGTGACATTCTGTTCGGGCAAAATGGCGCCATTGTTATTTTGTCGATATGAAAATGGTTTTAAATCGCCCAAGAAAACAAATAGCTAATTTGATTTAATAACCACAGACAAACCGATAAGCTGCTGCACTTAAATCAACGGTAAGTAATAATATTGATGGATTGAGTGAAAATTTAATTCACTTTTATAAAATATCTCATTTTTAACCTTCGAACTCTTAAGACTCTTTCGTGATATTAATAAGAAAAATAATTGCTATAGTAATACTGTTTTAGTCGCTATTTATACAATTTTGCGATATAAAAAGCTACCAAAACTTTAAATTATTGATTAGACTTAAATATCTTCTTACAATTTAAAAGCCAGCAATGTGTTTTTTATTCGACAGATTAAATACTTCCAAATTCCTTTCAAATTTATAAGCGTAATTTATTATATTTTTTCAACAACTAACACAAAATTCAACTGGCTGAAGTTTTTACGAATAAACCGACATTCATACATACATAATAACGTAATTTAGTTATTTGTTTATACTGGATTTTATTTTAGGTTATTGCATTTTTTAGTACAGTAAATATTCGATTAATCTACATACTAAAAGTTAACGTACGTGTGCCCGGCTAGCTTCAATAATCCCGAATGCACATTTATTTTCATCGACAATAAAAAGAAGGCTTAATCTCAGTCTTAATAAATAATAATTATTAAGTAGAAGAGAAGAATCACGTATGCAAATTTAAATGTTATGAGCAAGGAAGATGAGGCTTAATCGTAATAACTGATAGTAAATAATCAATGAAAATGATATCACTTGTTAAGTAGTTATACATAACAAAATAAGCCAGGGTGTAAAGGTTTTAAAATAGTCGGTTCATTCCAACATATATATCTTGTACGAACAATTGTAACTACAGGTAATCCAATAGGAGTTAATAGAATACAATTGCATCCCCCATACTACTGTTCATAGTCGTATTTATTGTTCGGACTAGTTCACTTATTTTGTGATTGAGGCGAGTGCGGTATCCAATCACAACAGAATATAAAATCTTTCGTTTTCAATCGACACCAAATATATTCCCTTTTTACTAATGTTCTTGTGACTAAAATAGGAATTAATACGGACACAAATATGTTTTATTTAGAGATTCGAGAGAGAGAGAGAGAGAGAGAGAGAGGGAGAGAGAGAGAGAATAAGAGAGAGAGAGCAGATTTTTTTTATTTATTAAGTAATAGTTATCTTGCGTATTTTTGCAAAACTTTACTTGCTTATCTGTTTAAAAAAATTGTTTCCGTTTTTACAGCAAGATTTACCGCACATGTTGAAAGAGTAGGAAATCAATTGATAAAATAAATTATCTACTACTCTCCCAGGAAATACCGGGTAGACCTGCTAATAATAAATCAATTAAAAACATATCAATCCAATTCTCGTAATCGCGAAGGAAACACACACACAAACACAAACACACGAGCATTTGTCATTTTAACATATTTTAATATAGTGATTCCATATATTATAATAAAACCAACGCCGTAATATTTACTTAAGTGTCACGACACTGCATCCAGAGATGTATGTGTGTTCACTAAGGCGATGATTCAAAACAAGCTGAAAATCATGCTAAATATTCTCCTCTGATTTCTTTATATTTAAAGTTCATTGCGATGCAGAGGTGTATCTCTTTACTAGTATATCTGATCTGTTCATAGTTAAACTCTTCAAACACATAATCAGCGCTTTTCTTGATCTGTGTAAACTTGTAGGCACACGGTGGCTGCTAGCCTAAGTCTTGGCAGTACAAGCGGAGCTTCTTCACGAACTCTTAGAATTATATCATATACAGAAACTTCATTAAACCATTTATTTTATTAATGGATCACCACTTATCAAGGTCCGGGCCCGCTCGAGAAAAAGGGCTAAATAGATTATCAGTTAGCCGATGGTCGGTATTAAGTCAGGATTGAAACTAATGAGTGGAATAAGCAGAATATTACTTAGAAGAAATTGATTATCGAAGAGGACGGCTAAATAAGTATGTGTTTACATTAAAATGAAAAAAACCTAACCATACCATAAAGATAGACTAGCATCATTTCGGTATAAAAGGGGATGTAGGTAAGATAAGATATACTCCCCCACTACCCTTACGATGTCGGTTTTGTACTCTATCTAAGTAAGAAAGAGTGCTCAGAGCGACATGCCCCAATACTCCATTTTCGAAGTATTTAGCTCTTATACAAGTAAAGGATTTCGTCTAGATTCAGGTACTTTCTTGGGCGTTAGAATACTCTTACTATTTTCTCAGTGCCCTTAAGGTACACATTCAATGTAAGTCTTTGATTTCTGGTCTGGAGTAGAAGTCAGTTTTAGCATCCTATCAGAAAAGGGTGTTCCCTCAATGTGAGAGCCAATGACTATCGCTGGGGTGAAATGAGGATATAACATTGCTGTTGAAAGAAAATAAGCTTGATTTAAGAAGTGTTCATCCCCATTGCACTACGTGAAGCATTCCTGAAAGTAGTAGAAAAAATCAGAGGTACCCAAGAGTGAAGCTAGCCAAAGAGCGAGGTTGCGAAAGAAATTAAAAAAAAACCTTCTATCGCGACCCTCTGCTTAGGTCTAATAACTACTGTAGTGTGGTGACAAATTGACTACTAACGCTCTTCAGCAGTGAGGAAGGTTTTTATAACAATTGAACGTCCTCCCCATCTGATATACATTCTCTGCGATAACCGCCATTCGTCTTAAATATTGGCAGAACATTCTCAGCCGCCAGCAGCAACACTCTGGTAAATCACCGCTCTATATATTTTCCACAAAGTGTGAAGTCGTTTGAGGAACAGAAATATATGGGAGCTTCATGTACCTTCCGAGAAATGGATTTTATCTATTTTTCTTTCATATTTTATTTTTGATCATTTCATATTCTCACTGCCACGCTTCCACAACGCTGTAAGGTCACCCGTTAATTTCCGCCTTTGAAAATATGGAAAACGGAAACTTCATTTTACAGTGTATGTATTTTTATTTTTAGAAATAAAAATGCATACACTGTAAAATGAAGTTTCGATTTTCTCTTGGACATTTCAAACATTTCTTTATTCTTAAAATCTTTTTCTGAAAGAAATCGAATGTGAATTAAATATTCAATCAAGTAATCAATATCATTACTTACTGTCCATTTAAGTGCATTCTTAACTGATTATCGATCTGTCTGTAGTTATTAAAACAAACGATTATCAAGTGGGTTTGGAAATGATTTTATATCGACAAAATAATGGCATGCATTTGATCGAACAAAACAGACGTAACTTTTATCTAATGTATTTTCACTGCGGAGAAACTGCGATAATTTACATTCTGGGATTGTTAATCTCTATTATAAAGTAAAGTATTTTCCACCTGCGACCTTGGCTATTATAGAGCGAAAAAAGTCAGTTAAACAACATGACCTTCAACACTTAATATAATTCTTATTAGTCAAACTCTGATAAAAACATGCCCCAAGTTGAACCTCATTTTTATTATCTTTGGAGCCGATCGTTCTCTCGAGAATGAAGAAATACAAAAAAAATATGGTTGTGATGTACAAATAAAACTGAATAGGCTGACATTTGTTTAATAATTTTCACATGCAAATTGAAGCTTATTTAATTATCTGAAATATGCATTGTTACTATGTGCAGCGATGATTAATATTTTCGTGCGCGGTTCGAAATCATGTTTGCATAATTTCTCCTCCTTCGATTTTCTCGAATCGAATGAGTTATATTGCATTGTGTCCCATTTGAAAAGATTTGATTAAATAGATTTATGACTGTTCTTTATACAATGACATGAAAATTAACAGCGATAACAAATAGGAAATGAACATTAATAATAAAAAGGCGAGCTGGTTTAGATTCGCACTAGCATAAGTAAGTAGACCTAAAAGATCAGAGTCACAGGATCTCTCTCAATCCCTCCCTCTTTCTTATTCTCAATATATATATATATATATATATATATATATATATATATATATATATATATATATATATATATATGTATGTATATATATGTATGTATACATATTGTTGTAGACCCGTGCTAGGGGTCACAAAGATAACAACCACAAATTGTGGCAGGTTAAAATATACAATGTATTTATTCATAGCAATACAGTAACGCCACTAAATGTGGTAGGAGATGACCGGATTCCTACCATGCGGTAAAACATGAATAGGAATGTCCTCGATATTTAACACCATCCCACTATAGGAGTATGTGACACAAGGTCGGAAAGTGGGATTTGAAAAGCCAGCGCCCGAGAACGTGAGCGCTTTAGCCATTAAAAATTGCCTGGACAGCCCCGTCGGCATTCCCCGGTAGGGGCGCCTCAGGCAGTAAGCTATCAACTTACTCCTCCCCAAAGAGGAGAGACAAAGCCTGGGAGGGTGGACCTCCTAGAACTGCACAGGACAGACCCATAGACCGGCGGAATCATGCCCCGAAGGCCAAGACAACACCGGTCTATAGGGTGTAGTATCCATCGGAACAGATACCACACGTGGACACTCACATAATAGGAGTGTCATCGATATTTAACACCTACCCACTATAGGAGTATGTGACACAAGGTCGGAAAGTGGGATTTGAAAAGCCAGCGCCCGAGAACGTGAGCGCTTTAGCCATTAAAAATTGCCTGGACAGCCCCGTCGGCATTCCCCGGTATGGGCGCCTCAGGCAGTAAGCTATCAACTTACTCCTCCCCAAAGAGGAGAGGCAAAGCCTGGGAGGATGGACCTCCTAGAACTGCACAGGACAGACCCATAGACCGGCGGAATCATGCCCCGAAGGCCAAGACAACACCGGTCTATAGGGTGTAGTATCCATCGGAACAGATACCACACGTGGACTCTCACAGAATAGGAGTGTCCTCGATATTTAACACCTACCCACTATAGGAGTATGTGACACAAGGTCGGAAAGTGGGATTTGAAAAGCCAGCGCCCGAGAACGTGAGCGCTTTAGCCATTAAAAATTGCCTGGACAGCCCCGTCGGCATTCCCCGGTAGGGGCGCCTCAGGCAGTAAGCTATCAACTTACTCCTCCCCAAAGAGGAGAGGCAAAGCCTGGGAGGGTGGACCTCCTAGAACTGCACAGGACAGACCCATAGACCGGCGGAATCATGCCCCGAAGGCCAAGACAACACCGGTCTATAGGGTGTAGTATCCATCGGAACAGATACCACACGTGGACTCTCACAGAATAGGAGTGTCCTCGATATTTAACACCTACCCACTATAGGAGTATGTGACACAAGGTCGGAAAGTGGGATTTGAAAAGCCAGCGCCCGAGAACGTGAGCGCTTTAGCCATTAAAAATTGCCTGGACAGCCCCGTCGGCATTCCCCGGTAGGGGCGCCTCAGGCAGTAAGCTATCAACTTACTCCTCCCCAAAGAGGAGAGGCAAAGCCTGGGAGGGTGGACCTCCTAGAACTGCACAGGACAGACCCATAGACCGGCGGAATCATGCCCCGAAGGCCAAGACAACACCGGTCTATAGGGTGTAGTATCCATCGGAACAGATACCACACGTGGACACTCACATGATAGGAGTGTCCTCGATATTTAACACCTACCCACTATAGGAGTATGTGACACAAGGTCGGAAAGTGGGATTTGAAAAGCCAGCGCCCGAGAACGTGAGCGCTTTAGCCATTAAAAATTGCCTGGACAGCCCCGTCGGCATTCCCCGGTAGGGGCGCCTCAGACAGTAAGCTATCAAATTACTCCTCCCCAAAGAGGAGAGGCAAAGCCTGGGAGGGTGGACCTCCTAGAACTGCACAGGACAGACCCATAGACCGGCGGAATCATGCCCCGAAGGCCAAGACAACACCGGTCTATAGGGTGTAGTATCCATCGGAACAGATACCACACGTGGACACTCACAGAATAGGAGTGTCCTCGATATTTAACACCTACCCACTATAGGAGTATGTGACACAAGGTCGGAAAGTGGGATTTGAAAAGCCAGCGCCCGAGAACGTGAGCGCTTTAGCCATTAAAAATTGCCTGGACAGCCCCGTCGGCATTCCCCGGTAGGGGCGCCTCAGGCAGTAAGCTATCAACTTACTCCTCCCCAAAGAGGAGAGGCAAAGCCTGGGAGGGTGGACCTCCTAGAACTGCACAGGACAGACCCATAGACCGGCGGAATCATGCCCCGAAGGCCAAGACAACACCGGTCTATAGGGTGTAGTATCCATCGGAACAGATACCACACGTGGACACTCACATGATAGGAGTGTCATCGATATTTAACACCTACCCACTATAGGAGTATGTGACACAAGGTCGGAAAGTGGGATTTGAAAAGCCAGCGCCCGAGAACGTGAGCGCTTTAGCCATTAAAAATTGCCTGGACAGCCCCGTCGGCATTCCCCGGTAGGGGCGCCTCAGGCAGTAAGCTATCAACTTACTCCTCCCCAAAGAGGAGAGACAAAGCCTGGGAGGGTGGACCTCCTAGAACTGCACAGGACAGACCCATAGACCGGCGGAATCATGCCCCGAAGGCCAAGACAACACCGGTCTATAGGGTGTAGTATCCATCGGAACAGATACCACACGTGGACACTCACATAATAGGAGTGTCATCGATATTTAACACCTACCCACTATAGGAGTATGTGACACAAGGTCGGAAAGTGGGATTTGAAAAGCCAGCGCCCGAGAACGTGAGCGCTTTAGCCATTAAAAATTGCCTGGACAGCCCCGTCGGCATTCCCCGGTATGGGCGCCTCAGGCAGTAAGCTATCAACTTACTCCTCCCCAAAGAGGAGAGGCAAAGCCTGGGAGGATGGACCTCCTAGAACTGCACAGGACAGACCCATAGACCGGCGGAATCATGCCCCGAAGGCCAAGACAACACCGGTCTATAGGGTGTAGTATCCATCGGAACAGATACCACACGTGGACTCTCACAGAATAGGAGTGTCCTCGATATTTAACACCTACCCACTATAGGAGTATGTGACACAAGGTCGGAAAGGTGGATTTGAAAAGCCAGCGCCCGAGAACGTGAGCGCTTTAGCCATTAAAAATTGCCTGGACAGCCCCGTCGGCATTCCCCGGTAGGGGCGCCTCAGGCAGTAAGCTATCAACTTACTCCTCCCCAAAGAGGAGAGGCAAAGCCTGGGAGGGTGGACCTCCTAGAACTGCACAGGACAGACCCATAGACCGGCGGAATCATGCCCCGAAGGCCAAGACAACACCGGTCTATAGGGTGTAGTATCCATCGGAACAGATACCACACGTGGACTCTCACAGAATAGGAGTGTCCTCGATATTTAACACCTACCCACTATAGGAGTATGTGACACAAGGTCGGAAAGTGGGATTTGAAAAGCCAGCGCCCGAGAACGTGAGCGCTTTAGCCATTAAAAATTGCCTGGACAGCCCCGTCGGCATTCCCCGGTAGGGGCGCCTCAGGCAGTAAGCTATCAACTTACTCCTCCCCAAAGAGGAGAGGCAAAGCCTGGGAGGGTGGACCTCCTAGAACTGCACAGGACAGACCCATAGACCGGCGGAATCATGCCCCGAAGGCCAAGACAACACCGGTCTATAGGGTGTAGTATCCATCGGAACAGATACCACACGTGGACACTCACATGATAGGAGTGTCCTCGATATTTAACACCTACCCACTATAGGAGTATGTGACACAAGGTCGGAAAGTGGGATTTGAAAAGCCAGCGCCCGAGAACGTGAGCGCTTTAGCCATTAAAAATTGCCTGGACAGCCCCGTCGGCATTCCCCGGTAGGGGCGCCTCAGACAGTAAGCTATCAAATTACTCCTCCCCAAAGAGGAGAGGCAAAGCCTGGGAGGGTGGACCTCCTAGAACTGCACAGGACAGACCCATAGACCGGCGGAATCATGCCCCGAAGGCCAAGACAACACCGGTCTATAGGGTGTAGTATCCATCGGAACAGATACCACACGTGGACACTCACAGAATAGGAGTGTCCTCGATATTTAACACCTACCCACTATAGGAGTATGTGACACAAGGTCGGAAAGTGGGATTTGAAAAGCCAGCGCCCGAGAACGTGAGCGCTTTAGCCATTAAAAATTGCCTGGACAGCCCCGTCGGCATTCCCCGGTAGGGGCGCCTCAGGCAGTAAGCTATCAACTTACTCCTCCCCAAAGAGGAGAGGCAAAGCCTGGGAGGGTGGACCTCCTAGAACTGCACAGGACAGACCCATAGACCGGCGGAATCATGCCCCGAAGGCCAAGACAACACCGGTCTATAGGGTGTAGTATCCATCGGAACAGATACCACACGTGGACACTCACATGATAGGAGTGTCATCGATATTTAACACCTACCCACTATAGGAGTATGTGACACAAGGTCGGAAAGTGGGATTTGAAAAGCCAGCGCCCGAGAACGTGAGCGCTTTAGCCATTAAAAATTGCCTGGACAGCCCCGTCGGCATTCCCCGGTAGGGGCGCCTCAGACAGTAAGCTATCAAATTACTCCTCCCCAAAGAGGAGAGGCAAAGCCTGGGAGGGTGGACCTCCTAGAACTGCACAGGACAGACCCATAGACCGGCGGAATCATGCCCCGAAGGCCAAGACAACACCGGTCTATAGGGTGTAGTATCCATCGGAACAGATACCACACGTGGACACTCACAGAATAGGAGTGTCCTCGATATTTAACACCTACCCACTATAGGAGTATGTGACACAAGGTCGGAAAGTGGGATTTGAAAAGCCAGCGCCCGAGAACGTGAGCGCTTTAGCCATTAAAAATTGCCTGGACAGCCCCGTCGGCATTCCCCGGTAGGGGCGCCTCAGGCAGTAAGCTATCAACTTACTCCTCCCCAAAGAGGAGAGGCAAAGCCTGGGAGGGTGGACCTCCTAGAACTGCACAGGACAGACCCATAGACCGGCGGAATCATGCCCCGAAGGCCAAGACAACACCGGTCTATAGGGTGTAGTATCCATCGGAACAGATACCACACGTGGACACTCACATGATAGGAGTGTCATCGATATTTAACACCTACCCACTATAGGAGTATGTGACACAAGGTCGGAAAGTGGGATTTGAAAAGCCAGCGCCCGAGAACGTGAGCGCTTTAGCCATTAAAAATTGCCTGGACAGCCCCGTCGGCATTCCCCGGTAGGGGCGCCTCAGGCAGTAAGCTATCAACTTACTCCTCCCCAAAGAGGAGAGGCAAAGCCTGGGAGGGTGGACCTCCTAGAACTGCACAGGACAGACCCATAGACCGGCGGAATCATGCCCCGAAGGCCAAGACAACACCGGTCTATAGGGTGTAGTATCCATCGGAACAGATACCACACGTGGACTCTCACAGAATAGGAGTGTCCTCGATATTTAACACCTACCCACTATAGGAGTATGTGACACAAGGTCGGAAAGTGGGATTTGAAAAGCCAGCGCCCGAGAACGTGAGCGCTTTAGCCATTAAAAATTGCCTGGACAGCCCCGTCGGCATTCCCCGGTAGGGGCGCCTCAGGCAGTAAGCTATCAACTTACTCCTCCCCAAAGAGGAGAGGCAAAGCCTGGGAGGGTGGACCTCCTAGAACTGCACAGGACAGACCCATAGACCGGCGGAATCATGCCCCGAAGGCCAAGACAACACCGGTCTATAGGGTGTAGTATCCATCGGAACAGATACCACACGTGGACACTCACATGATAGGAGTGTCCTCGATATTTAACACCTACCCACTATAGGAGTATGTGACACAAGGTCGGAAAGGTGGATTTGAAAAGCCAGCGCCCGAGAACGTGAGCGCTTTAGCCATTAAAAATTGCCTGGACAGCCCCGTCGGCATTCCCCGGTAGGGGCGCCTCAGACAGTAAGCTATCAAATTACTCCTCCCCAAAGAGGAGAGGCAAAGCCTGGGAGGGTGGACCTCCTAGAACTGCACAGGACAGACCCATAGACCGGCGGAATCATGCCCCGAAGGCCAAGACAACACCGGTCTATAGGGTGTAGTATCCATCGGAACAGATACCACACGTGGACACTCACAGAATAGGAGTGTCCTCGATATTTAACACCTACCCACTATAGGAGTATGTGACACAAGGTCGGAAAGTGGGATTTGAAAAGCCAGCGCCCGAGAACGTGAGCGCTTTAGCCATTAAAAATTGCATGGACAGCCCCGTCGGCATTCCCCGGTAGGGGCGCCTCAGGCAGTAAGCTATCAACTTACTCCTCCCCAAAGAGGAGAGGCAAAGCCTGGGAGGGTGGACCTCCTAGAACTGCACAGGACAGACCCATAGACCGGCGGAATCATGCCCCGAAGGCCAAGACAACACCGGTCTATAGGGTGTAGTATCCATCGGAACAGATACCACACGTGGACACTCACATGATAGGAGTGTCATCGATATTTAACACCTACCCACTATAGGAGTATGTGACACAAGGTCGGAAAGTGGGATTTGAAAAGCCAGCGCCCGAGAACGTGAGCGCTTTAGCCATTAAAAATTGCCTGGACAGCCCCGTCGGCATTCCCCGGTAGGGGCGCCTCAGGCAGTAAGCTATCAACTTACTCCTCCCCAAAGAGGAGAGGCAAAGCCTGGGAGGGTGGACCTCCTAGAACTGCACAGGACAGACCCATAGACCGGCGGAATCATGCCCCGAAGGCCAAGACAACACCGGTCTATAAGGTGTAGTATCCATCGGAACAGATACCACACGTGGACACTCACATGATAGGAGTGTCATCTGTTTGAGTCTTTGCAACCATGGTATTTAATTTAGATGGTTGCTTCCATTAGTTCTTCAATAGGGGTGATTTTTACCCCACTACACATATATATGTATATATATATATATATATATATATATATATATATATAGATATGTATACATATATATATATATACATGTATATATATACGAGTATACATATATATTTATACATATATATACATATATATAAGTATATATATATATATGTATACATATATATACATATATATATACATTTATATATACATATATATATATAAAAATACATATATATACACCCATTTGATGTTGCAATGGGGACTATGACAGTGCAGACATCTGCGACTTAGTCGGTTTGCTCATATTGGATACGCTCCAAAATAAATTCCCAGACAATTTCTTTGGTCTTTGCCGAGATAACGGACTCTGCCTGTCACGCAACCACAACGGGAGCATACTTGATAAATTTAGAACAGATTAAACAAACACCTTTCAATAAGTTGGTTTGAAAATAACCATTAAAACAAATTTAGACCGGGTAGATTTCCTAGATACCACACTGAACCTTACAAACAACACGCACACACCTTTCCACAAACCCAATGAAACACTCCAATACATACACAATAGATCCTGCTCCCCACCGACTGTTTTTAGAAATTCAGTTAATAATATTAGCCAAAGAATTTCAAACCTATCATTCAGTCCCGAAATTTTCAGCATCCTATTGCAAGAAAGCGCTCCGCGACAGTAGATTCAGAGAAGAGATCTCATGCACCCCCACCGAGATCAACCAAGGGAGAGCCGCAATAGAAGGAGGTCGGTGAAGTGTTTTCCCCCACCATATTCCACCAATACCAAAACAAAATTAAGCCACCTTTTCCTCAACTTATTCGACAAACATTTCCCCCACACACACAACCTGCACAAACTTTTAAACAGAAATCATATCAAGGTTAGTTACTCCACTGCCCCATCCGTAAGAAAAATCATCTCTGCGAAATCCAAAGCAATTGCAAACACAGGCTGCTCATGCCAGGACAAAAACAACTGATTCCTAGAGGGAAATTGCAAAATCGATTTCCTCGTATATGAAGCCACCGTCACAAACCAGACTACCGGTAAAGCAGAAAAATACATTGCCATGACGCAGGGAAGCTTCAAGTACAGATTATACACACACAGAAACACCTTCAGATACAAAAACAAGGCAAATACGGCACTCGCGACCCGGATATGGCAACTTAAAGATGAAAAGACACCTTTCGCTATCAAATGAAAAGTCATTGAGAGAATACCCTCCTTCTCTCCAGTCATAAATATATGTCCTCTGTGTGACGCTGAAAAATACCATTTATTAAGGGCAATCATTTACACAAATACAGTCTGTTTGAATTATCGAGATGAAATCTTTAAGAGATGCATATACAGGACACAAGCACTACTCAAAAAGTGGACTTATCGACACACATAAAAGCCAAGCTACACCCCCTCTGCCAAATATATAACCCCATAATTGACCAATTAAATACCGGCTTCCACTTAGGAAAATTTCCCAACTATCACCCCTAATAAATATAAATATAATTAAAAAATACGAACAAATACCTTAATCAACCACAATCCACACTACTATTCAAGAGCAATAATTATAACTTTCCCAAACATATTTCTCCAGTCATTAAAAGGGTAACACCCCCATTTCACAACATTACTATTACTCCCATAAGTCGCCACTATTTCTCGGTCATGATGCTAATTTCCCATATCTCCCAAACATATCAAATCTTTCCGACTCAATACTTACTCTTATCTCTAAACCAGTTTTAATCAGCATAACAATTTCATCACCTCCATAAGTATTCAGTATACCTCTGTAAATAATGTTGAATCCCGAATGAAAATCATTCAAAACCCTGTAGAATTACTGCCCTTAGGTCCGGATGATATCTTTATTTAAATTCTTTTGGGATCGATTTAAAGTCCTTGAATCCAGGATTTAAACATGAATTTAATTAATTTTCTTCCTTTTAACCTTTTTAAATCTTTAAACCCATTTTCTCTTCCTAATTCCTTTAGAAGACACATCATTAAACTCCAAAACAGTAACGGCCAAATATACGATACTCAAAATATTGGCTCACGGGATTCATATAGAGATTTTTTTTTATATCTCTTTAAATCTTCTCCGGTTTAAAAATCAACTGTTACTTTTCACTTTCTCTATTTTTTCAACCTTATTAAACCTTCCTGACACTAAATTAAAAAAGAAAACAGACACACCACACTAAGCAAATAACGCGTCGAAACGAGAGTGACACGTGACTTCACATTTCCCAAACAGATGTCAACAGAAGCTGAAAAAGGCTGGATGGCCTAGTCCTTCTGTGCTTGAAACTGACGGTACGAATGTTTTACTAATTTTCTGTTCCAATATATATATATATATATATATATATATATATATATATATATATATATATATATATATATATATAGTAATCCAGGTAGGGTAAAAATCCACAGGGTAGAAATCCAAAGGGAATAAAAAAAGTGCTCAATAAAAATATAGAGCTGCATTGTGAATTCTTTTTATTTAAACATGTACAAAGTCTGCTACACTGGCATGTCGATGTTATCGATCTACAGCTATCAAGAGCTGAGGTCTCATCAGGCAGAAGTTTTTTTTTTGCTCCAACCCGGTCGGTGAAATCCAGGAAGAATAGCGTTAGACATAAAGAAGGAATAATAGTCATGTGACCAATTCTTTTCTCTTGTAGTCTATTTGTGAAAAAAACCACAGTGCTCTTTAACCGATTTAACTACAGATCTTAAATTCCGTAATACATCGAGACATACTTTTAAGCATGAAGCCGTACATAATTTATGTGGTTGTCGCTCTTCCTGGCAAAACTAACTGCTATTCACTTCTATATTAGGATGAGAACATTATATTCCCATTACATAGCATGCACACATATTAATTTAATAAATAAACGAACTAAAATATACACTAATAAAATAAATATGGATTTGTAAATAAACAGTAACATGAATATATATATTTTTTTTATTGGACACAATATATATTGATGATCATATATCGGTACTTTTGTTATATTATGATGGGGCCCCGTATGCCTAAAAGTGTGTAGGTCCACTCGTTTTATTATGAAGGGGGGTGAGCTTAGTTCGAGTTCGGTGCAGATCGA
>OY744532.1:96796664-96826664 GCA_963556195.1 Sepiola atlantica
ACCGCAAGGTTGAAATAAATTATTGCATCGACAATCATGTAATTTCGTGTTATTATAATTTACGTTATTCTTGCTCGGTTTACCACATTGAGCTCTCTTACCCGGATTTCTTCCTGGAATTATTCCATTATAACACTATATATATATATATATATATATATATATATATATTGTGTGTGTGTATTCCCTAGAACCCTCAGGTAAGGCACACGATTCAACCTTGCCAGCGTAGCGGACCAAGCCGTTTATATCAATCTTTTTTTTTTCTTTTTGTATATACCTCTAACACAATAGCACACAACTAAAACTATATCTCTATCTAGTCCCTGCTATTGTCAATCTGTATAACTAATAAATCTCCAATAAAATAAACCCTGTACGTCCGTCTGAGTTTATGAGATGACGATGATGACGTGAGGAGGCAACTGACCGGTGAAATTTTTGCCCGCGTGATAGAAATTACAGCGCAGCGCAGACCGCACTTACAAATAAATTATCCCTTAATAATTTTGTTTGTTCGGTATTAAAGAAGGCAAAATATATTATTAATATGTCGTGCAACGGACAAAACAATCAAAACTTCATTTAACGTTGATACAATAGACAAGACATGATGATTGATTTTGAATGTGTACGCAGATCCAAAATTCAAATTAAGAATGTAATGTTATCGAATTATCCAATTTTTTTTGTTGGCAACTCTGGAAGATGCACATCACTTTTTCTGTCATCGGTTGGTGAGATGGAATGCCCTTCTAAACGGAGGCGATTTTTATTTCTTGTTTCAATCCAGAGTGCACATTTTTGGGAAGCTGGATTCTCCTCACATTACAAACTGCCCTTGTGTCTAACTAGGCCTCCGTGGGAAGGAAAGTAAGTATGAACTCTAAAAAGCTTATCATTTTATATTAGTATTATGGAAGATTAACACCCTCAGCTCAATTCCCCTCAATGAGAGTCTATCTTTTTAAGCGATTCCATGTGAACACCATGAAAAACGTGACAAAAAAAAGCAAGTATCTTTAAATTTAGATTTAGAAATCATTTTCGCATAACATAATCCTTTACTTCCGGAACATTCTCACGTTAAAGGCTGTAAAGCTTTTGTTACTACACGAGATAAACAACTGTTTGCTTTTTAGGGACTTCTACTTTTTGGCGATGAAGTGTGGTTTTACGACATTGACAGTCGGACTTAAGATTAATGGTAGAGACATTTCGTTGATAGCTTTAAAAAATTATGCCCCGGAGAATCATTTTTTGTTGAAATTATATCCGGAACTTATACCCCAATCTAAATTATAAAGTTTATTTTTTTCTTCTTTCCGCCAAGTTTTTCACGGTGTACACAGGTAATCGCCTACAGAATAAGTTTTTTTTGTTGCGCTGATGATTTACGTAAGGATGTTAATCTAGAAATTTACCACTTTTTTATTGTCGATATGCGTATCTGGAGAACACAAGTTCATGATGTTACAGCGACCAGACAGTGTTAATTTTGTGTTATGGAGTATTGATTTACACCTCTCCAAGAGTTAGGCACAAGGCCAGTTTTTATCTTACTCCCACAAGTAAGATGTGATCTAAGTTCGGGTCGAGAAAGTGGGGGTTAAAAATTTCCTAGGCAGCCCCGTCGGCATTCCCCGGTAGGAGCGCTTCAGGCAGTAAGCAATAAACTTACTCCACCCCAAAGAGGGGAAACAAAGCCTGGGAAGGTGGACCTCCCAGAAGTGCACAGGACAGACCCATTGACCGGCGTAAATCAAGACCCGAAGGCCAAGACAACACCAGTATGAGGTGCAGTATCGATCAGAACAGATACTACACTTTGATCTTAGCCAAAAGCCAAGAAGAGAAAAACATTGGTTTTATGGAGTAAACATTATATTTCCTGGGTTATTTATAGAAGTATCGGTATTTTATTTAGAGATTAGACACAAGGTCTGGTGTGGGTTTCGATTAAAGTGTTTTAGTGGAAAGAACTGGATTCAGTCCTCGTCGTTAACCACTCAATCACCGTGCCATACTTATTAAAAGTAACAAGTTTTTTTTTTATTTACTGAGAGTTATTGACTATTTTGAGCGAGACGTCCACTTTAAGAAATCGAAACACTTGCTACTAGAGTGATTGATATTTTATTGGCCTTTTTATTCGGCATGAGGTTCTCTCTTATTTCTTACTTGTTTACGTAAGGGATTTTCTACGGCCTTATAAAGTTTTAGTTTCACATGCTTTATTTCATTTTTAATGTTTACAAACTAAAGTCTACACGAGCCATATTATTGATAGACATAGAAATATACTGATAGAAACTAATAAAATAATAGACATATATATATATATATATATATATATATATATATATATATATATATATATATATATATATATATATATATAGTCTTGGCAGTTTTTCAATCATTAAAACTATATAAAAAGAAAGAAAACACTTTTAGTCTCAAGTTCGGCGATGGTAAGTTCCTTTGCGTGTAAGTCAATTAATCTCTTGCAATCACTACATTAATTTGCTACCAAGAATTTACGCTAATCTAAATGCAATTGTAGAGATGATCAGTTGTTTACAATGAAAAAGTGTTTCGGGAATTTCTAAACAAAATAGTATTTTATCTCATGGTCTTCCAACAGTGTTTATCAGACACCACCTCCCTTAAAATATATTTAAACTAATAAATGTACAAACACTCTACCTTATGGGAGAAAGTATCAATCGTGTTATACCAAATGAAAGTGGTTATTTTAGATAAATATTCTTAGTTATCCTAACCGAGTCTTATATTTACCTGTCTATCCAGTGAACCTCTCGATGTGCGAACGAAGAATTTTTGAACATTCGAATCTAAGCTTTCTTTGTTTTGAAATGAGACTTTTTAAAAGTGTGTTAATCCCATTTTACCATGTTTGTTGTGTTGTTTGCACATACATTTGAGGCTTTTTGCATGAAGTTTCGTTTTATGGTGTGGTTTTCCTTTTACAATAATCTTTGATGACGAGAGTTTTTTTTTACTGTCTGGATTTGTTCAAGTATGTTTTAAATTACCATATAAACACGTGCTAGTTTTTCCTTGCTTCGAAACTGACAATAAATCACAGTATAGAATAACTTTTAATCTGTCAATGTAATTGTATATATTTTATCAAAATTACATATTATGTATGGATCTTTTGTTGACATTTGCTTCAACGTGGGCAATAAAAAATAAATCTCAGTACTAATGAAAAATATACACATAACAGGAAAACTACAGTGAAATATATGTTTTTCATCTCCGAGATACATCTTAAGAATAATGACAAAATGCATAATTGGAATAAGGATACTAGACATAAGGTTTAGTAGCATGTTATCCCGATTTTAAACTTTGTAAGTGGTTGTAATATTGGTGCAAAACTGTTCTGTTCAAGCCATGGATCCGTCTAGTATATATATATATATATATATATATATATATATATATATATATATAAGTAGAGAACTAGAAGCGAACTTTTAGGAAAGGTAAAACCTATTATGAAAAGTATACAGCTCAATATACCGGATAGCGCAGATATATAGATAGATAGATAGACACTTGCTTTCGATTCGGGCAGCTTTTTGCCTTGTTTTTCGCCCACAATCTTTGTTTTACTTTTTCAGATTTTAAATCTGGGCTTTTCGCCAACTTATATATCCCAGCAATTTCTTCTGATTATATGATTTTGATCTTTGAAAAGCCTGGCTTAAGGAAAATAATTAAATAAATTGTTTTTTGTCGGAATATACCTTGCATTGAGCAACTGAATTGAAAAAAGATCTGTCTTCGTCGCTTTTCGAATTCCTTTTCATCCTTATATATATATATATATATATATATATATATATATATATATATATATATATATATATATATATATATATATATCAAAAGATAAATCAGGGGACATAAATCTCAAGCAAACAAACCACTAGAAAATGAACGTGACATCAAGTCCCATAATGCCTCGGGCAAGACGCAAACATAACTTTGCAATAAACGATGTGACGGTTATATGCAAAACAAAGATGAAATAAAAATGACTAAGGAAAATCTTTAATAGAAGTCAGACATTGTTCGATGCTGTAGTACACGTTGACAAAACTGTTTTGTCTCATGAGAAATTAGACCTATCAACACAAGCTGCAACAAAATAACAAATACATTTCGTTTATTTCGTTATCATGAAATATTTGCATCAAAGCAGTCGTCTGTGTCTTGTGAGAAATTAGTGTTATCTACACTAGCAGGAGTATTCTCCCTTCAGTCGCATACATTTGCTAGCCTCGGAAAATTATATCATCATAAACTTACATATACTATACTGACCCCTCCCCCAAAATAAAAGTAGCCTGTAATACCTTAGAGGATGGTATAATGGCAACAAAACAGATAATACACTACTATCTAATATGAAATAAGCCATATAATAATGGTATCATGGACACAGATTAGATACTACACTACCCCCACAAAAATATATTAGATGTTATTCCTGATAGAATGGTATCATGACGAACGAACTATACTACACTAATCCGGTTTCAGATGGAGTAGTTATATATACAGCAAGATATGTGCCAAATCTACAGTAGTAATAGATTAGCAGGTATATGAAGCCTTCGCTCGAATAGATTTGCTAGCCTGGGATGATGGTATCATCACCCACAAACATATACAACTTCGCCGCAAAATGAGCAGGTAATGCCTGTGAGGATAGCATTATGACACCAAACCAGATACTACACAACCACCGTCAAAACCATAGGGAGGTAATTCCTGGGAAGATTGTTTCATGACGAATTAACACATATTACATTACTCGCTCCACCAAATAAGGTAATAATGCCAATGCGGATTGCATCATTAAACGCAATAAATACTAAACTATACCTGAATTGATCATTGACATATAGTTCATTAGTCTTAAAATAGTGAACGTAATTTGAATTGAGCATTGAAATATAGTTCATTAGTCTTAGGATAGTGAACGTAAGTTGAATTGAGCATTGAAATATAGTTCACTAGTCTTAGAATAGTGAACGTAATTTGAATTGAGCATTGAAATATAGTTCATTAGTTTTAGAATAGTGAACATAATTTGAATTGAGCATTGAAATATAGTTCATTAGTCTTAGAATAGTGAACGTAATTTAAATTGAGCATTGAAATATAGTTCATTAATTTTAGAATAGTGAACGTAATTTAAATTGAGCATTGAAATATAGTTAATTAGTCTTAGAATAGTGAACGTAAGTTGAATTGAGCATTGAAATATAGTTCATTAGTCTTAGAATAGTGAACGTAATTTGAATTGAGCATTGAAATATAGTTCATTAGTTTTAGAATAGTGAACATAATTGGAATTGAGCATTGAAATATAGTTCATTAGTCTTAGAATAGTGAACGTAATTTGAATTGAGCATTGAAATATAGTTTATTAATCTTAGAATAGTGAACGTAATTTGAATTGAGCATTGAAATATAGTTCATTAGTCTTAGAATAGTGAACGTAAGTTGAATTGAGCATTGAAATATAGTTCATTAGTCTTAGAATAGTGAACGTAATTTGAATTGAGCATTGAAATATAGTTCATTAGTCTTAGAATAGTGAACATAATTTGAATTGAGCATTGAAATATAGTTCATTAGTCTTAGAATAGTGAACGTCATTTGAATTGAGCATTGAAATATAGTTCATTAGTCTTAAAATAGTGAACGTAATTTGAATTGAGCATTGAAATATAGTTCATTAGTCTTAGAATAGTGAACGTAAGTTGAATTGATCATTGAAATATAGTTCATTAGTTTTAGAATAGTGAACATAATTTGAATTGAGCATTGAAATATAGTTCATTAGTCTTAGAATAGTGAACGTAATTTGAATTGAGCATTGAAATATAGTTCATTAATCTTAGAATAGTGAACGTAATTTGAATTGATCATTGAAATATAGTTCATTAGTCTTAGAATAGTGAACGTAATTTGAATTGAGCATTGAAATATAGTTCATTAGTCTTAGAATAGTGAACGTAATTTGAATTGAGCATTGAAATATAGTTCATTAGTCTTAGAATAGTGAACATAATTTGAATTGAGCATTGAAATATAGTTCATTAGTCTTAGAATAGTGAACGTAATTTGAATTGAGCATTGAAATATAGTTCATTAATCTTAGAATAGTGAACGTAATTTGAATTGAGCATTGAAATATAGTTCATTAGTCTTAGAATAGTGAACGTAAGTTGAATTGATCATTGAAATATAGTTCATTAGTCTTAGAATAGTGAACGTAATTTGAATTGAGCATTGAAATATAGTTCATTAGTCTTAGAATAGTGAACGTAATTTGAATTGAGCATTGAAATATAGTTAATTAATCTTAGAATAGTGAACGTAATTTGAATTGAGTATTGAAATATAGTTCATTAGTCTTAGAATAGTGAACGTAAGTTGAATTGAGCATTGAAATATAGTTCATTAGTCTTAGAATAGTGAACGTAATTTGAATTGAGCATTGAAATATAGTTCATTAGTCTAAGAATAGTGAACGTAATTTGAATTGAGCATTGAAATATAGTTCATTAGTCTGAGAATAGTGAACATAATTTGAATTGAGCATTGAAATATAGTTCATTAGTCTTAGAATAGTGAACGTAATTTGAATTGAGCATTGAAATATAGTTCATTAGTCTTAGAATAGTGAACGTAATTTGAATTGAGCATTGAAATATAGTTCATTAGTCTTAGAATAGTGAATGTCAATGGAATTGAGCATTGAAATATAGTTCATTAGTCTTAGAATAGTGAACGTAATAACGAGTAAGTCAAAAAGTGCGAATGAAAGAGAGGGATTATTAAAGAAAACGCTCATAATCTGAAGACAGTTCCATTACTGCACAGGCAGTACGTGGTCATTTATTTTTAATCACATCCAATATTAACATTTTACAGATGGATTCAAAGCCTTTCAAAATACTAATAAATAAAAGTACGTCATCGTTTCAATTAGTTATATGCAGTAAAGTCATGCTATAATGTTAAACGTACCAATATTAACCCAATTAGAAACATGTCGACTTTTCTTTAATGATATTTCACCCCAAACAAGGCATGACTGGCATTTCAGCATCATTAGTCAAGGCAACCCAGAGATCCAGAAAGGTCAGGAGTGATTGTGTGTTATCCGTGTGTACGTACGTACGTGTGTGCCACCCTGTATCTCATCAACTATTTGATGGATTCAGCTGATTTTTGGTAGATATAGAGGTTCTAGGGTCTAGTTTATGGCATTTTAATTTCAGTTTACCATATATCTTAGTTTTCCAGAAAATTAAAAAAAAACCTTAAGAATGACCATTGTATTGAGGCATAGCCTTAACAAAAGTAGTGACATTCCATGATAAATGCTAGTATACTGAAATTATATGCCCTTAATAGGGTTACGATGAAAATTCATATACACTAAATGTACAAAAGCAAGGAAATTCCCAAATTTTTACACTTTTATTGTCATTAAGGGTATGACTACATATCAACTAAACCATTTCATTATCACATCACTACAGTATAAATCTCTATGCATGAGTGGATGAAGTGTGTGAGGTGCGCTGAAGAACAATTCCTACCAGAAAAATACATAGCCCTGTTCTGCTCGCATACCCTTAATGACAATAAAAGTGTAAAAATTTGGGGATTTCCTTGCTTTTGTACATTTAGTGTATGAATTTTATGAATTTTCATCCTAACCCTATTAACAGCACATGATTTCAGTATACTGGCATTTATCATGGAATATATATATATATATATATATATATATATATATATATATATATATATATATATATATATATATGTATGAAGCAATCCAACAAAAGATATAAGCGTCAACTAATATCTTATAATTAGTGAAACATCCGGATAAAAAAACTGAAGCTCAATATATATTTTTCGCTCTTCTGGCTAGATGTGATGGGAGTCCGTCTTATTTTGCTCAATTAGGATTTAGCGGGTTTTCTAATTAAACAACGAATTTGGATTTGATTAGAGTTGCACATGTTGGGATCTCGGAACTTTGATTGGACTTTTTGTATTATTTTGATTGATTTATTTATCATTAACATTGAATATGGACACATTTCGCGACTGGATAACTTTGCCGGCCCCTTCAATTTCACATATTTGGACTGCTGTTTGTATCTTGGAGTAATGTCCTTCCTGATTATGCTTCTCAACTTGTATGACCTGGATGGACTGTATGGATTCAACAAAAGTATGTTTTTGGATTGATATGTTTGATGTTATGTATTTTTATATATTTGTGTATATAATTTTATATATTTTCAAAGCGTAATTTTATTGCCTGTAGTAGTATAACTGCGGTAATGGTCCTCTGAAGAGAAGAATTATCTTTGAAAACTCATGAGCTAAGGACTTAAGGATGCTATGCATGAACTTTGAATTCTAATAAAATTTGATTGACACCTTATTTTATTACTTCATTTTATATTATAATATATATATATATATATATATATATATATATATATATATATATATATATATATATATATATATATATATATAGATATATATACATAAGTATCAATATATATGTAATAAAAGAAGGGAGAGGGAGATGCCATATTTATACCTAGTGTACGTTACTTGTGCGTGTTTACTTCATTATATGTTAAAATTAGATTAATTTTACCTATTACAATATGGGTTTATCTAGTAATTAATAATTTAAACAAATTATTATGAAACTAAAACTAATCTTATAAACGAAATATTGTGTAAATCTCTATTTGTAATAGTGATGTGTGTATTAATACTTCTCAGATTTTTACTGTTTGTATACTTAGGAATGTGTAAACCATTTTAACAACAAATTAATATATCTTCGAAATTTGTAATTCTTTCGAAATGTTTGTAAGTTTCAAATTATTTTTTTTCATTTTACAATGTTAGCAAAGATCAAAATCGTTATGCGGTTTGGAAATTAACCTGTGTCATCGCATGTTTTAATGGAAACGTTTCAGTCATACATAAAATGTCATAGGTGATTCCAGCTGAAGTCGATAAAACCATAGTACTTCCGACTGGGGACCTTATGTCTCTTTGGCTGCATGATTTCAAACAGCAAATACGTGTCTTGGTGCTGTCCCCAATAAAGGAAGTGCGCTCATTGTTTCTGTGTCTAGTGAAACGAGGTATCCGTTTCTCTATCTAACTGTCTTTCACTCTCTTTCTCTCTCTTCTTGTCTCATTCATATATATATATATATATATATATATAGAGAGAGAGAGAGAGAGAGAGAGAAAGAGAGAGAGAGAGAGAGAAAGAGAGAGATATTGTTCACGTAGAAGATATTTATTTCAGTGAAGACCGGGATTAGGCCAATAAAAATAAGCTCGATGATACTCGATTACAAGATAGAGTAGCAACAATAATGCAAAATCTTATGAGCCACTTTTTTGAGAGGTTTTTTCTCTTTTCCTTTTTTCTTCTGTTTTCTTCTGAAATGACCTCAATTAGGGCAACACCACATTGGGTCTTGTCAGTTGTTGAACTTCTTGTCCCAGGTACATAATTCCTTTGATGATCTGTCAAGCAAGGACCTGATTCGTAGAGAAACATGTGTAGGGAAAAACTCTTTAATTTTGATAAATCTGATAAATAAATAAATTTGAAAGGAAAAAAAGTATTTGCTGGTGATGAATGATTTCGTGAACGAAATGTTTTGGTAAACTTTCAAAAACACAAACACACACACATATATATATATATACATATATATATATATATATACATATATATACATATACATATATATATATATATATACATATATATACATATATATATACATATATATATATATACATATATACATATATACATATATGTATATACATATATATATATATATATATATATATATATCCTTTTACACGTGAACAAGTTGCTTGTCGCTCTCATGTTTTCTTGGACTGTCTCTTTTTTCAATATTTTTTTATTAAAGTGGGGTTATCAGTAAATGAATGGAACCGAATTTTACAACAAAAACACGGGTGCATAACGGTTAATACAACCACCGGTAAATTACAAGCAAAAGTGATCAGCTATTTCAGCAATAAACATACTGTTGGGATTTTTCCCGTTAGAATGAAGGACGAAGACTGTAGTCCGCTGGAAGAAAAGTTGGTGACATATAAACGTGACTAGACTAGAATAGAGATAACAAACAACGTGGGTAGATAATGAAAGGATATTTATATGGATAAAAAAGAGAAGAAATAAAGAGAATGTTGCTTGCAAAAAGAAGTGCCCTTGCGGACTCACTGAAAATGCCAGTTGTCTTGTGACAGGATTTCTTCTGGGGGCAAGGCTGTTAAGAATACTTCAGAACATCAAGATGGCCGCTTTCGCTCAAATGGGCACTGCATACACGCTTGACTGAATTAGCCCGCATGGTGTGAAAAAACAGTGGCTACTGTCTTATCGGCTATAGGGCCCCGGGCAAAGGGTGGGATAGCCGACTGCTGTAAAGACCGGAGGGCATATTCATTATGGCCTCGTGCGTATAATATATGCTAAAAGACGGCAGAGAAGGCTGGAGAGAAGAGACCGATATTTTCAAAATAGGCGCTCTCCTGTGTTTTCTGTAGAGATTGAAGCAGTGGTTTGTGATTGGCTGATTTTCATCCAATCACAGGGAACTTAGAATTCACTGCGCTTAATAATACTTCCAATAATACTGCCGGCAAGATCAAAGCTACGAAAAAAAAGAGAGAAGGGCTATCACTAGCCGAGGAAGGAAATGAAAAGAGTAAATATACACGAATAGAAAAAAGAAAACATTTCATATACATATGCATACTAATAAATATCTACATAAAATTTATTAAACGGTTACATTCTGCAAAATGCATACAATTTAAGACAGTTTAAATACAATTTAGTTAAGCATTGCACATAATGTTGTGATTGTTCTAACCTTCACTTCATGAGAATTATTTAAATAATACAAAAAACAGTGTAAATGTTCCTTATTTTTAAATGTGGTTATTATGATTGCAGTTATTTGATTTTATTGCGATACAATAAATATTAAAAAATGTATATTTCAACATAACATTGCCTCACACAGATTTTACAACGTCTTTTCCGAAATATTTCGACTCACTGGTTACAAGTGACATACGCTCGAACGTTGTTCACATTCTAAGTTTATTTGCTTTTATTGAATAACAGTTATTTTATCATTAATTTTAATTCAACAAAATGATGTATTTTTATTTCTTGCTCTTGGAAAAAAGTGTATTTGATATTATTTCCCATTTACTGAAGTGTTAAATTAGCAGGGAATGAGCAAAAAGTTTATTCGGTTCTTATATGTGTGGTAAGATGGTTCTTAACCATTTTAACTGAATATAACGAAGGAATAATACACTATTTCAGCGTATTAAGTATACACATATATATATATATATATATATATATATATATTTAATTGATTCGAAATACTTTAAAGTTCACTCTATAAAGGTAGCGAAACAGAAATAAATAGCTAGCTTGTATATGAAAAGCTCTTAAACGTTTACATATGCACATTCTCGCTGTTTATATCATTATATATGATATGCTTTGTCTCTGCACTTCCGAGGATAAACAATGTAATTTAATTTTATGAAATAAACTCCATTCTGGTATTTAAGTTGTTGTCTAAGACTTTTATTTTTTTATATGATAGTTCAATCAGCTATATTTTCCACTTCAATATTATTTTACGCCGGCTATAATTTAGCCGTCAGATCACTTGGCTATATTTCAGCCATGAAACCAGACGGCTATATTTCAGTCATCAAGCCAGGTGGCTATATTTCAGCCATCTAGCAAACCGGCTATAAATTCTTCGTCCCACCAGTCAGATATCTGTTGGCTGTCTAGCCAGTCGGCTGTACAGTTTATTTTATTGAATAAAGAAGATGTTTGCTGAAAACTGATAGAGATGCTATTGTTTACAGTACACGGTTTGCCCAGTTTTTGAACTCAGAGCACGTTTCCGCTAATTTGCTTTTCACACAACGCACTTCGTCTGTGTTGTTTGGCATGTGTCCAAACATCAGGTATTTTGCTTACAGTCGCTGGGTTGGAGTTGCGATTTTCAGAAGTAAAGACAACGCGGACTCCGATGTGTGTGTTGTAGTGGTTCGATGATCGAATACCTGAAATGTATAAAAGGGTTCTGAGGTGTGGTAAATAGAAAAAAGAGGTGCGGAAGAATATGGGGAAGATGGCGACAACGGGACCGGTAAAGATGCGCAGAGCGCATAGGAAAGTACGGCTATTGACAGCATGACGTGGAAACAGAAAGAGAAAAGTTAAGGAATGAAAATAATAGTATTAAACGCTGAGAGAAGGGGAAGTAAAAAAAGAATGAAAACGAGAACAAATATTTAAAGGTATGACTATTAAGTCTACGAGTTAAGCGATGGAAATTGCATTGGAAACTTATGCTTTAATTTGGTCTTTTGGCTAAGATCAAAGTGTAGTATCTGTTCCGATGGATACTACACCCTATAGAACGGTGTTGTCTTGGCCTTCGGGGCTTGATTCCGCCGGTCTATGGGTCTGTCCTCTGCAGTTCTAAGAGGTCCACCCTCCCAGGCTTCGCCTTCCTCTCTTTGGGGAGGAGTAAGTTTATTGCTTACTGCCTGAGGCGCCCCTACCGGGGAATGCCGACGGTGCTGCCCAGGCAATTTTTAAACCCCACTTTCCCGACCCGACCTTGGGTCACATCTTACTTGTGGGAGTACGGTAAAAACTGGCCTAGTGCATAACTCCTGGAGAGGAGTAAATCAATACAGGTCAAATATAATGTAATATCAAACATATGCAAATAAAATTCCATTTCGAATTCAAGTAACAGACGAGGATGAATCCCATTTAAAATTTCAGCGTCACAGACAAATAGAAAACGAATTAAAAACTGAATGTCGAAAATTGTTTATATGTTCATCGATGTTTCGTCTTCATTGTTAAGTCCTTCTCAATATGTGACGAAAACAGAAGTTAACATTTGAAATATGTGGGACGTTTATAATATTAAAATTCAAAATTTCTGGCGCCTTTATGAAGTGGAATAAATGTTTTTTACAAGAAGTGGGAAGATACAAAGTTTGTAGAATATCTGTGTGGTATATAAATACCTTGTCTGGGTTTCATTGTTCAAAATATTTAGGAAAAAAACTTTGTAAAATCTGTGTGAGACAATGTTATGTGATAAACATTGCGATATAGGTACTATTTAAATTATATATTCTTGCTGTCGATATTTCAGTTGATTTACAACGACACTCATATCTTTGAAAGCAATCAAAACAAATAAAATTTACTGGCACTAAATAGTAAGGTGTCACAAAGACAGAAGATGTTTTTTTTTGTATATGGAACAATGCATGAATCTACTTCATGTTAGTAGCTAACACAACTGTATATGATTATCGCAAAGACAGACTCTACGTAGGAGGAAAACAGTCAGCAAGAAGAGAGTTCCACAATCATTCTACAATAATAGCTTCTTTTCCCGTTCTTCCGCCTCTGGAACTCCCTGGCTGCTCCTTGTTTCCTCGACTGTACATACACATACATAGAGTTAAAACCAAAATGCCGGCGAGAATATAAACTTCGAATATTGACTAGTTTCTATGCTTACTCTCCAAATAAACGATATGAATTCAACTTTCTTAAGTTGAGAACACGCAAACAAATAATAAAATTACATGGACGCACAAGTTTCCTTACCGTACCGACACGCAGAGGTTTAAAACTAATGTAAACAGACATCTAGCTTCCAACTTAGGATGACACCTAAAACCTACTACTAAATTCTCACTAGCCCCTTACGTCTGCAGTAGCGCCCTGCCTTGTGTCGGGTGAAATATCATTAAAAAACTATTACAAATAAAGATATGTTCAATTTTTATGTTATGCTTGGTTTCTTAGTGAAACCTTGTTATTTCGCCGGCATTGACGACACCTTTTCATGCAAGCGCCAAAAATAATTATAGACATAGTGCGAGTTAAATGTCTTGTAATTGTTTTTTGAAATATCTTTTATTAGACATTACAATTGTACTCAACAATTATTTCTACTTTTTTTTCCGAACTGATCGTCGGTTGTGCACGCGTTCACCGTTCAAAATTCTCTGTTCGAAACAAACGAATTTCCGGTTTGTTCTTTTGAAATCACATTGTGTTCCGTGTCTTAAATTATTTGTATTTATTTTTTTTATATAAAGAGACGTCATTGCATATAATCTGTTTATTTCCGAACACAATTTGGGACGATAAAACCAGGACAACTTAAAGGGCTTTTATTTTTTAAGTAATTAAATATGCTGGTAGGTGTAGCTTAAGTTGCATAATAATTAAATAAAACTGCGATTTATTATCCTGTAAACATTTTTATAACATATTTAAGAATATGTTAAACATGGAAAAAAAGGAAATGAAAAGAAATAGTCATAGAAAGCTATTTACACGCAGAAAACAGTGTTAGAAGGTTAGTTTTTCTTATTGGTTTAATGTTAAAAACGTTAAAAAAAAGTTCTAATATGTTATAAACATGTTTTTATAAATTTTAATCAATTAATGCCAATTACCAAAACAAGTAAAGAAACAGTTTTTGTAACTGTTTTGATGCGAGGAAAGCGAATGCTATTAAATTACGATTTTAAGAGGATTCAGACGACGATGCGATGACGACTACTATTTGAGCTGTTTTTTTGTACTATTTTTTTCGAACTGTATTCTAGATTGTCAGAAGTAACTGCTTAAATATAAGGAAACGGATATTTTGTCATTGCACGAATAGGATAAGTAAGCTAAGAAGAATGTAATTGAATTTTAGGAAGCGAATTTAAGTGAAAGAAAACACTTACGTTTAGCGATGTCATTGAATACGATTAGTTGGGATTTTCTATATTTACATTCAAGTCTGAACTGTACTATTTAATGGAATAATGTAATATTTAAAGAGAGTACAACGTGGGCATTGGGTTTACTTTCGGCACTCTTGTAACTTTCTCTTCCCTTATTTTCTCACTTAGTCCTCGCATTTCATAGGCGATGTTTCTGACAAAGGGAGAAGAATTGCTGTTTTCTGGTCAGAATCTATCAATCTAACACTTATCGTTGGCTAGTTTTTACCTTGAAGTAGTATGTCTTTTTAGCTCCTTACATCAAGTGGCTTCATGCCTTGTCTGTGTCTATTTCAATAAAAAAAGAATGAGTATTATTTCCGAAGTGTAGTTAATAAGGGTATAGAAGACGCCATGTTTTATTTTTACAGAGTTTTTTTTTAAATCTGTCGGCAATTTTTTCCCTTGAACCAAAATAGTTTTTAAACCAGCCAATCAAAACGCAGAAAAATATAGTCAATCTGAACGCGGCGATTTGTATTTAGTGAAGGAAGTTAAAATGTACGAAAGGTTAAATTATGAATTAAGGAAACTAAACAATGGCGGTCTCGGAATTAAATTAAATAGAAGTCTCGGTGATTAATGGGAGAAGGGTTTTTGATTCCTGTGTGGAAGTTTAAGTTACTATTACTTCCTCTATGTATGAGATTTCTGTGAGAGTAAATTAAGGCGGTTTTTATGTAGGATATTATGTAATAGAATACAATTGATTGATAATTTCTTGAAATACGCACAAAAATATAAGAATTATAAGAATTCTAACAGTGCCCGTGCATATAGTCCTATAGCGATTAATTGTAGAACGAGAAATAGTTATATATATGAATATATATATATATATACATATATATATAAATATATATATATAAATATATATATATACATATATATAAACATATATACATATATATATACATATATATATATACATATATATATATACATATATATATACATATATATATATATAAATATAAATATATACATATATATATATAAATATATATATATAAACATATATATATATAAATATATATATATATATGTATATATATATATATGTATATATGTATATATATATATATGTATATATATATATATATATATATATATATATATATAAATGTAAGTTAGTAATCCGAGGCAGGAGCAATGTCATATAGGTACTGAAAGGTTGAACAGATGAACAAAAATAGATGAGAAGAGAAAATATGAATAGAATCTCAAATCAAATATCCAATTAGCTTATCTAAACTCATTTTCTGCGAATCTGCCACCAATTCTCTGCGGCATTTCGTCAACTGTTGTGTCAATCTCGCCTTTCCGACCACTCGGTCATATTTTTTGATCTTTTGATAATGAGAGGTTCTACTCTAGAAAATTAAAGTTTACCTTTTCCGGACCTATTTAAATTGCTTGAAAGTAAACTTGTTTCTATTACTGCTCTGGTATTTAAAACCATAAACCGTGAAATATTAGTAAATTGATTTGAGATTCTATTCATATTTTCTCTTCTCATTTATTTTTGTTCATCTGTTCCACCTACCGGTACCTATATCACATTGCTCCTGCCTCGGATTACTAACTCACATTTATATTTACCAGCAATGCTTCAAGCAAACTACAACTTCCTATTATATATATATATATATTAATATATATATATATACATTTATAGAAATGTAGAATTTACTAGTTATTATAAGATAAAGTGCATTAAACCTGATCATCAAACTATTTATATATATATATATATATATATATATATATATATATATATATATATATATAAGTGTGGTTCAAAAGAAGATTTGCAGTAGTTTAATACTAATTAGTTAAGTTGTTTCCCAGTAAAAGTAGCAGCCTAATTCACATGACTTTTTCGTCAACAAAATGTCTTCCTTTTGCATTATTTAAAAGAAGTATCTTTGTTGCATTACTGGTTGATATGCCGTATTCTAGGTTCCACTTGTTTGCACTAACCTTGTTTTTCTTCTTCTCTCTCTCTCTCTCTCTCTCTCTCTCTCTCTCTCTCTGTGTTGTTGGTCGCTACCAGCAATTAGTCGCATGCCTGCCGCTGTCGGTGATACTATTTGCGCTTCCTTTTCTTATGCAACCTCCCGCTGCCATGACTGTGATGCTTCGTCATTCGCCGACGCCGTCTCGTTTCCAACGGACTATTGTCCTCGCCAGCTTACAATCAACTTAATTCACGACAAATTCTTTTCTCTTTTAAGAGCCGCTTTTATTTCGCATTTCATTTTGCCGACCTGAACGAGTCTGTCAATCAGAGAGAGAGAGAGAGTATCTACGCTACCACTTCCTTGTTATTTCAGAATTTCTTTGGAGGGAATCTAGGAGGATTCAGTTCCGTTTTCCTATCTTTCCGTCATGCGGAAATGTTTCGTGCGTCACAGTCTGCGATGTTGGCTATCTCGCTCCTAGACAGTAACTCATTCAAATCCCAATTCAATGTTCCCACGCGAGTGAGTCTCGTTCGATTCACGTCTAACTCTCGTACCAATCTCGCGATCAACACGCAAGTGTAATCTCAACTCTTGACCTTTGGTGAACCTAAGGTCTCGTCAAAGTCAGTGCGCATCTGTGGGAATCTCACAGAACCGAATGTACGGGGCGACCTCGCTATAACCGCGCAAGTCAAACCCCATCTCGAACAGATGCGCCCAAGCATTATGTAACATCTTGATAAAAAATATTCTTGAAAAGTGGATTGGGCGGAGAGGTCCAATTTACTGGCCGGCACATTAACCGGAATCGACTGTGATACAGGTAAATTATTCATTCCTTACTCTAGTAAAACGGTTAAAATAAAAAAAAAGTGAATGGAGGAGAAAAAAGAAAAAAGATAGTCGTGAAATCGAGTCGACTCATCTTCAAGATATTACGTCGACTAAAATGGGGTGTTTGAATAGCGAATTAAAATCGTGGTGAATAGATGGATTATCGAATGAGTAAAAAAAAGGTATGTACCCATCAGTTCCAAACTGTGGGTGTACTCCTTCTGCTTGCACAGAGACGGTTTTCATAAATTGATGGTGACCGCTTCAAGAATCTGAAGGTGATTCTCCGAGGGAGCCCTGTGCAAGACAGTAAAGCCCTCATCCGAATATCCCTCAGTGCATAATTGGCACTCCAATAAATGGTCGCCGATGGCCGACTCATGAGCTTGTAAACGCCCGGATGTCGGCCACTGTCTGTGCCTACGTATCGAGAGGGGGATGTGTTGGGAAACTCTGACCTCTAATCGCTGAATGATACGCCCCACGTAGTCAGCCTAACACTGGCCACGAAAATGGTAAACAACTTAATTGTATTGAATGGTGGGGATACCATCCTTACGAAAAGAAGGGAAAGCACAGCGGGTCCCAAACACCGTTCTCACATTAGTCGCAAAAAATCAACGAGACACGGCTGAAACAATTTTATGCGAAAGGTCCTGACTAGCGGTGCCAATCCATGGTAACTTCACATAAACATTTATATTTTTATATTTTAACCGTTTTACGAGTAAGGAATGAATAAGTTATTTGTTTTTCTTTTTCGCTTTAGTATTATAGGCCTCTCCTTCCTTGGTAATTATTATCAAAATCAATTTTGTACCTATAATAACTTATGTACATATGTAATTCTGCTACTAAACCAAGATGTTTGCATATAATCGCTTTTTATCGCGGTAGTTTAGTTAGTGTGAAACGCGAGTCAAGGATTTTCATTTTATTGAGGACTGCAGTGACGTGTATTAGTATGGTAATACATATAAAATTAGCTAGTATTTAAATTTCTCTTCATCTATTTATTTCTCTATCTCTTTCTTTCTCTCTCCATGTATATATATATATATATATATATATATATATATATATATATATATATATTATTATGTTTATTCTCTGTAATCTGTAAATATATTGTGTTTTCAAATTTTAGAATATGATTTTTCGAGACTTATATATTGAGAAGTTTTTTCGAGTTTAATTAAGTTTAATTTCTTTTTAATTTTATATATCTTTGCTTACTGAATTTTACTAACGAAGTATTGAAACTTTTTGTCAAATGTTGAAAGAAGTTGTAAACAGTCATTGAGAAGTCATTATTAATTGATGAGTTTTCTTTATTAAACATTTTAAATTTAAATACTCGGCGCAACTTTAGTTGCTAACCTAACAAATGTATGTCATACGTCTGCAACAGTCTTTGTTCAATCGCCGTTAAATGCTATGCAGGATGCAGCGAAACGTTGGTAGTAGTAAGTGTGATCCTAAGTTGACTTCACACTCACCGGAATTTAATCCCTCATTTATATATGTCGGGTTATTTCACAGAAAAAAAAATATTAAAAAAACATACTATTCTTGAAATAAAGAATCATAACCTAGTTCATTAGTAGCAGATATGGTTAGATTGTAGTAAGAAATTTTATTTTTTTCACAACTACTTGGTGACATTTCTTTTATATTACCCTGCAGTAACGGAGGATTCTAATACGCTATATTTCCACGATTGACGTCTTATAATGTTGAACCAGCAGTAACAGTGGTGGTAAATAGATCATACATGTCGTGGAAACGCCAATAAAGAAGAGAAAAATAAATAAACTGAAAAACAGTAAGAAAAAAGGGAAGTCTGGTGCAGTATCATGTGATTGAAGTAACACACAGGAAGAGGCTTCCGGTTACTGAACAGCGGAAAAGCGGATACAACGGCCACAATATGGAAACATAACCTTTTTTAGCTTTTAGATTAGAGAAGTGGATACACGTGAAATAATAATAATACCCGATATATATGACTTGTATGATGTTATTTAACATCTTATATGGCCTGCATTATATCTTATTTTTATCAGACACATTACGCATTATGCTCGGCATCAATCTGGATCAGACGGTAATCTAGAGGACACGATATCATCACGAGAGTATAAACGGCGAAACGTAGTTGAGCACGTCAGCTTTTGAGATCTACAGTCAACAAGGGACATCGAGAACGACACAATGGAAACTAATAAGAGGAAAACTAAATTCCGGTGGAGAAATGACATCGATAACCATATGGGCCTTTCATGACCCCGCCTAGCCAGGGACAACACAAGGTGGACCAACACCAGTGTGAGGTTCCTCCTCCTGTAAAAAACCTAATTGATGATCACATTTGTATTTATTTTCTCGCGTTTTCTATAAAAAATTATTGAGCGGAAAAATGCTTTGATATGATTATTTTAATTCTGTTCTGATTACATCTGAATACTGTGTTGCGACACTAAAGCCGATTGCATGGACACTTTTTATTAGAATTTGATCATTTTACTGATTCACTGACGGCAGATGCACCCAACGTGTCTCCTTTCAACCAGGATCTTAGGTTTGATTATTCTAGGGGTACACACGTCACCAACTATTGATTACATGCGTTAGACCAAAATAGGAATTCAACTTGGCTTCAGTAATTCCATAGCTTATATATCAATTAATCCAATAGTCTGACACTAGACTCAGTTGTATGTGTATCCCAGCTAGTATGCATTAGAGTTAATCTTATAATTGATAATAACTGGTTATTAAATGCTTTCCATAAAATTCAGAATCACTGTCTCATCATAAATACATAAAAATCAATCTTTTTTCCACGCTCGTATTTGAATGATTAGTACGTGAGACTTGTATTAAAAGGTCATGTAAAAACAGGTGGGAATTAAAGAGACTATAACCATACACGCTTGACTCGTTTTATTATGAGAATATTCCAAGATATTTAATCTGATCATTTCAGCTTTTCTCTTAATTTCAAGGACATTGTTATGACGACGAAATATCAAGTGAACTGCCCAGGTCTATCAGATTGAAATTCATTACATTTTACAGTCTTACCGTGATATTTATTGTTGTCCCCCAATGTTTTACTGTCATTTTTATATTTTGAAATATAGGAGTCATAGCGACACTGAAAATTAAGCGCACACACCTTCTCTTTCTCTCTCTCTCACCAACACACACACACACACACCGTTTGTTGTTGTAAATCACTTTCGCTGCTCGTTGTAAAAATACCCGCCGACTCGATATTTACAAAGTTAAATTCCTCTTTAATTATTTGCTAATTTGCGGTGGCAACGGGGGAACGCTCATGACTACGAATCAGTGGCGATTTGTTATCGGAGTTCGAGCCCGCCGACAGTCGGAAATTAACTTCCCGCACTGAAGATTGCGTTAGCATGAAACATCGATGTCTGTAGGTAATAAATAATTAATATTTATTTATAAATATTATATATATATATATATATATATATATATATATATATATATATATATATATATATTGTATACACATGGAATATTAGAAGGTTATATGTCATGTATCGATTTTGATTATTTACTTAAACACTGCTTAATACATGAGTAGAGCTAACTATTAAGTTACGAACATTTATTTATGGAAATTAAGCTACACAGGGGATTCCGCGTTTCATCTCCGAAGGGGATCGTCAGGCTAAGCAATTTAGCCTGACGATCCTCTTCCTGTGTGAAACGGGGAAGCCGCTGTATAGCTTAATTGCGATAAATATATTGTCATAACCTACTGTATATACATTATATATATATGTATCATGTATATATATATATAAAGATAGATGAAAGAAGAGGGATAAACATGTACGAATGACAAATTTATTTCAACATCGATTGTTCAATGCAAGGTGTATTCGGTAAAAATGACAATATGTTTATTATTCCTTCCTTAAGCCACGGATTTTCAAAGATTAAAATCTTATCATCAGAGGAATTACATAGATAGATAAGTTGGCAGTGGAAAAGCCCAAATTCAAAATTTGAAAAAAATATTAAGTAATGGAAAGTAAGAAAGTGCGTGCAAAAATATATGGTGTATGTCCAGTTTGTAAATGTCCGTTGATGAGGTGTCGAGTGAAAAGAGATTTACAGATGGAAAAGAAAACTTTTCGTGAAGGCAGCATAGAAAAAGTTCAGGAATGAAGTAAATCCAATAGAGAGATGTATAGTTCAATCGTTGGCGGAACGTACTTATACGGAAGTAATTTGGAGAATTCTGGCCATTTTAAAATACTTCCGTGGACAGAGGATGGAGTTGAAGTTGAACTGTGTACATTAAACTCAGGCAGTGGGAGAGTCTAAGAAAAGCAACATCTTTTAGTTGAAAACGAGGCCAACTGAGGAAGAGGGGTGAAGAGGAGGTGGAAGAGATAAAATGGCCCATATGCTCCCCCTTAAAATCTATTCATAATTTAAACGCACTAGTGCTTCACTTAAGTTTACAAAATTGAACCCAACCCTACCCCATAATACTTGTACTAGAAATCAATTATTGCAATCAGACTAATGATGTTCCGAATCCTAATTTTAGTTATACATTAAAGTTTCTTATTTAGTCATGCATTTAATATTTAACTAACTGGGGATTATTTAAAGTCTTTGTATATCTAACTCTGAAAAACTAGTTTTTGTCAGAAGTATCACATATGTAACAGGTAAATTCCAGATTCCCATTATCTTGAACCCTAATTTCCCAACTGAAACCCTTTTGAACTTTCGAAATTATATATAAGTTCGTTCAAAATCCGTTTTAATTACGGGACCTACCCTTTCATAAAGATTCACTCAATGACCTGAATTTTCACTTCTGTTTTAGCTTATAATAGCCCCACCCCTACTCGCACCGGTTGTATTGCTTACTATCAATAAGCGGTAACCAAACAATCCCTTCTCCCTCTCTCTTCCCAACATCAGCCATAGCTCATTCAACTAACCCTACCACCAACTTTCCTTTATGTCTTATCTTTATCTCTTTCCCCATCCCATGTTATCGGTATTTCCTCAGAATTTTTTTTTTTGATTAAACACTCGTTCTATAAATGATAATGGAAACAAACAAGTATGCCCCTAAACACTACTGAAACACACACATATAATTAAGGAGGCCCGCAGAGCACTAATACGCCATATGTGTTTGAAGAGAAATGATGATATTCACAATAGTTATGAAGAAGAAAAGGAAGAAGACGTCACTGTGGCGTCATGTGCGCAAGACTGATTCAGAAAAAGTACTACATATTACATTGATTTCCTTTCAAATTAGTAGATAAGTCTGTTGAATTAAAAAAATGTCGTTGTCTCCTCCCTACCCCTCCCTCGTAGGCAAAAGTTTAACAATGTAAAAAAAAATTGTGTGAGTCGACTGGGATCGACCGCTAAATCTCTCAGTTTTTGGTGTATGTCTATGACCTGGCCACGAAAGCGAGTCGAAAGTATCTTGAAAAATTAGTGAATTAAACGAAGCCAATAGCTGGCATACGTTTTATTTTACGATCCGGCATGAGGCAATCAAATTTAGGGTCCACCCGTCACACGTTATGGGTCATTTCTATACACGGAAATCGATGTTATTTCGAACTTTTGGAGGATATTATGCGTGTGAAATGTGTAGGATTCTAGTAAATGTGAACTTTATAGCGATTTGTGGAGTATCCTGGCGTATATTTACTTAATTCGGAAGTGAGGTCACTGAAAAAATTGTAGTCGCCATGTTGAACAATGAAACACTGTGAGAAACTATGTTCGTTAATTTAATTCTTTAAAAACCGGAATGAGTATAACTGTATACTTAATAGGAAACCAGCAGAATTAGAGGGATCGCAATTAAATGTGTGTAATGTGTTGTATTGTGTAGTAAATTAATAGCAGAAGAATAGTAAATAATACGGGTCACGTTTTTAAAATGTAAACGCTTTTTATATGTTCCCGGTGTCAATGGGGAGATTGCTAGTACTATAGTGTCAGCGGAAAAAGATTTTGCTACCACCTATATGGAGTATGTTTTAGGGGAGAGTCTAAAATGGCGGGGCCAAAGTTATATTTTGTGTTAGCTGGAGAGAATAATCACAAATTTACTATAACACGCGAATAAGCGTAATATAGTGGTTAGTTTAGTAGGCTGTGATGTATGTGGGTATTTTCCTATTTTTGACAAAGGTACATGTGAAAATCGTCTTAACTTTATATAGAAGATATTACTAAATCTATGTATATCGAAAGCGATATAGATAGCGGGGAAAGGAGAAGGAGTGAGAGAGAGATTTAAGAACACACAGACTGGCGGATATGCGTTACGCATTAAATATACCAAAATTCTTCACTTACATTTTTTAAAATTAAAATAAAATATAAAAATTTTCTTTCATTTCTTAAAATTATTTTTTTTAATCAGGAGGGGGTGACATCAATTTAAACCGCACACTTGATGTTTTCAGTCTGATACTTTCCCAACTAAACAATACAGACATGTGTTATGTTGACTTTTAAAATAACAGTCATGAGAATATTCGGATATACGTTTTTAAAGATTTAACGGCGTTCTGTCCTAATAGACCACTTACAGGTGGGTGCACGTAAATAATCGGCACATAGACGGTTACCTAGAGATTCGGGAACATTTACATTGTCTTTCCCTGAGAATTTTCTAGATATGATAAAAATGTCATCAAATTGTAACTATTTTAAGTTTATTTTAATGTTTGGCGCCACAAAGTGATTATTTAGGTTCGGAATAAACATAGATATTCTGAACAATTAACGGGTTTCCCCATTACATTTTATACATAGTATTTAAATTCAAATAGGATAGATTTATAGTGTTAAGAAGGAATATACCTACATACTATCTAAGATGTATAGTGTTAAAAAGGAATACACCTACATACTATCTAGCGTTTGCTTTGAGATACAAGGACACTTCTATTGACTTTCCCAGTTAATATTACATAATGATACAGTTTTAGATTTTATGTAGATTTACTAACTTTCTTTCTATAGATGACATGCACATATCACACAAACATAGACATTGAGTTTTATATGTGTATATATATATATATATATATATATATATATATATATATATATATATCAATATATATATATATATCAATATATATATAATATATATATATATATATATCAATATATATATATATCAATATATATATATATATCAATATATATATATATATCAATATATATATATATATATATCAATATATATATATATATATATATATATATATATATGTATATATATAATGAAGAAGAATGGAAAGGAATTAGAGAAGCAAAAGCCAAATCATAATTCAATTCAATTGCTCAGAGCAAGGTATATTCCTTGCTCTGAGCAATTGAACTGAATCATGATTTGGCTTTTGCTTCTCTAATTCCTTTCCATTCTTCTTCATTCTACCTGCTCTATCCTGGATATTGAGCTGTATACTCTTCACAATAGGTTTTACTTTTCCTAAAAGTTCGCTTTTAGTACACCACTTTATATATATATATATATATACATATATATATATATATATGTATATATATATATATATATATATATATATATATATATATCAATATATATATGTATTAATTTCATACGTACATAAAAGTGTCCATAGATTATATTTATGTACGTATTAATAAATATATATATATATTAACGAAATGAAGTTTAGGACGACTAATAATGCAGGTTTCTGCATCTTAATCACTTAGAAAGTGAAACAATTGAAATCATAGTAAGCTCAATAAAAACAAGCTGAAAATCACCTATGAAAATAATTACATAGAAATACATTATATATATATATATATATATATATCAATATATATATATATATCAATATATATATCAATATATATATATATATATATATCAATATATATATATATATATCAATATATATATATATCAATATATATATATATATATATATATATATATATATATATATATAAGTCAGAAAGAAAGCGAAGTAGAAAAACATATATAGATATTGATAGAGAGAGAGTAAGAGAGAGAGAAAAAAAGAAAGAGATTCACATACATACAAAGAGAGGGCGGGAGAGGCTGGTAAGCTAAGATTTTGATAAAAATAATATTGTCTTTGTGTTCTAATGGTTACATTGTGATTCTAAATTGTAGGAATGCAGTCGACGCACCTGCTAGCGAGACGCACAAATAAAATATCAACGCAAGAGAAAGTGGAAACACAAACTTACACAACTTTTCATTGTTAGAATTCATGTCAACGTATCGTGCGAATTTGTCTAAAAAATAACCTACACGCAAACAATGTACACCTCACATTAAGAAAACTCGCATAGACACTGCGGGTTTTAAAAACACGTTTCGTTATTGTCGTGTTCCAAGTTCAGAAGAAACAGGGCACGTGTTTTTGAGAGAGATAGGCTGACGGAATTAAAGTGTTGCCAGTCCACGTGCGCGCATTTAACAAGAAGTAAAACGCCCAGGATTATGGGTGGGGCGTGTTTTATTTCACACGAAACCAATGACACGCGCACCGTCTCTCAGGTGCACAGGTTCTCACTGGGTACAACACATGTAAGAATCTACTCATTGAGCATCCTATGAATATAGATATATGCTATACACGGTCACACGTTAACACACACACACAAACACACACACACCATCACACACATACACACACACACATATATATATATATATATATATATATATATATATATATATATATCAATAAAACGAAAAAAAAAATCCAACAGTATTAGTTAAAACGGAAAAGCGGATACCTAAAACTAAACGTTTCGCCCAACTGCTGTGTGCACTTTTTTAAGTGTGAAAAGGTAAAAGAGAAATAAAGACGAGTAGTAATCAGGGTATAGTACATTTAAATCTATGTAGGGAAATAAGATAAACAGATAGGTATATACATTTTTGATTAATGTTCTCTCCCTACAGACATTCTCGTATATATATATATATATATATATATATATATATATATTTATTTATTTTGGTACAGAAAAGTTAGTACAACATTCGTACCGTCGGTTTCAAGCACGGAAGGACTTAGCCATCCGGCTCTCTTCAGCTTCTACGCTTGAAATCGACGGTACGAATGTTGTACTCATTTTTCTGTACCAAAATAAATAAATATTACGCTCTTAATTTTTAATTTTTAACTTGAATTCTTTATTAATATAGCACTCTGCTGGGATTTTTCCTGCTATATTACAAAGAAGTATATATATATATATATATATATATATATATATATATATATATATATATATATATATATATGTTTGTGCGTGTGTGTGTGTGTGTGTATAATAAATCAATGTCAAAAATATAATTTTATATATTTTTACAAAATATTTTCTATATTTTGACGTTAGGAATATCCATTCTCTCTTATAGAGAAAAAAGTTTTTTTCCAAGAAAGGAGAACAAAGTTTTCGGCCGTAATCCTGCGGCCTTCGTCAGTGTATTGAAGAATTGTGGGTGCACGGGAGAGGTGGGTTGTGGCAGTAGGAGATGATTGCTCACTGGCTATAACATGATGAGACATTGCACATATGTGCACATGTTGTCACACATCGTCTCGTCGTCACATAAAGTCCGGCAAAGATCGCCAAGCCGTCCAAAAGCAAACGATTTGCCACATTGGTGCCGGTCCCAAGAGATACCCCTTCGGCCAAAGTGAACTTTGCCACAATTATTATTATTATTATTATTATTATTATTATTATTATTATTATTATTATTATTATTATTATTATTATTATTATTATTATTATTATTATTATTTCATAGTAGTATAAACTTTTCGATGTTGTTAGTTGGAGTTTCCTTTTTTGAACATCAAGTCAATTCTCTTGACCTTAGACATTCAAGATGTACCCTAACACTTTCGCTGTTCCTAACAGGCAAGAATTGGAAAAGGAATTGTCTCGTACACTTGTTTAAGCTATTTATGGTGGCTATTTGTTATTGTTCATAGCGTTCTAATTACAACGGAAATAACCTTTACTTTTTTACATTTCCATAGTCTAACTAATTCCCATTTTAGATCTAGATATTGATTCTTTTCTTTCGTCTTTCTTCTCTTACACTCTGGTATCGAGGGGACAGGCTATATCAATGAATAAGCAAGTTTGATTGTTTTTGTTTAAAATGCTTAAGTCTGGTTTTGAATATATCATTACTATTATTATTAGTATTATTATTATTAGTATTATTATTATTATTATTATTATTATTATTATTATTATTATTATTATTGTGAATATAATTTTCTTTAATGATTATCCAATGTAATATTAATGTTTACGGAATGCATCTTATATAAACTTAATAAAAGAATAAACAAATGCTAAAAGTTTATTAAACGCAATTTCATAGCCAGGCAGATCTAAACATTACAGAGACGACACGACCCTCTACAGCCAGAAATAGCTTTGATGCTACAACGAATCATCCCTCTTACCTCTTTCTTTCTTAATGTTATGTCGACCCACCGCTCCTCCCTTTTCGTATAAACTGTTACATCCGGCGTTGCAACTCTCCCCTCCTCTTTTTTACACTTACAATTTGACACTTTGAAATATATAAGATCAAATCTATAAATAGATTATCTTGTTAACCCTTTAATTAGAGTTTACAAACGTTTTATTTAATTTTTAAATTATATTTTATTTGACAATGAAACTTTCAGATTTTAAATTTTAAATCATTTTCTTTTTTCTTTTCTGTTCCTTCGTTTTTAGTTTTGTTTTCTATATGAAAGAGTATACTGCTCCGCCTGATGATATCTTATTTTTTGATAACTAATAATCGATAACATGACATGCCAGTGTAGCGGCTACTTGAATATGTCTCTATGAAAGAAAAATAGTGTTATATAAATAGCTCTATTTACAATGTAGCACTATTATTAACCATGTTAGAATTCTTCGAATACCTGTCCTCTAGATGCTTACTTTACCTAGATTACTATATATATATATATATATATATATATGTATATATATATATATATATGATTATTTAAGTCAATGTATATATTAGCATATACTATCAGTGCCCTTTTACTTTGCAGTCTCTTAAAAGATTCAGCTCGATGATTGTCAGTTAGTGACAACAGAGCAAACGTTATGTTTTTTTGGAAATGTGAAAAAATGAAAATAATAAAATAAAAACATGGTTATTGGAATATAATATGAACCTAACTTTAATCACCCATAATACAATGTATACATACATATATATATATATATATATATATATATATATATATATATATATATATATATATATATATATATATATATTTATTTATTTATTTTTTCACAAACACATATATATCTGTCTATCCACACAATGTTACAATGTTATGTAATACCGGTATTAAGATGGTCTGGTGGAAATTTTGTATGATATAATATTTTTAAAAAAATATTTCAGGGAACTCTTTTCTTCTTCAGAACCGTGCTCAACTCAAGTTCAAGCGTACGTATGAAAGAAGCCGTAAGATACAGTCTCGCAGAAAATACCGGTTACATTTTAACTTCCTAACCAGATTAAAAAATAAAATAAACTTTTTATTTATTATTATTTATTCATTTATTTTAAATTTTTTTATTAATATTTTATTCATCTATTTTTTATCTAATTTATTTATTCATCTATTTACTTTATTAAACTTTTTTTTTGTTTTTACTTTTTAAATCTTTTCTTTTTTTGTTGTCCTTAAATTTTAAATTCTATTCTAATTTTTTTTTAAAACCAAGTCTATTCGTTTACATTAATATGTCGGTTAATACTGTCATTAAACATTGCATTATCTGTTCGTTTTAAATTATTGCGTATATCAATATTTAGTTCATTTATTTATTTTATTCTATTTTTAAATATGTATATTTCATTAATTAATTCAATATTGTCTGTTCATTAATCGTCTCATTCGTTAAGGACAACAATGAAAGGGGGTAATTCAGTTCATTTGGTCTGTCTAATGTTGTTTATGTCGCTTATAAATTAGTTATTTCTAATTGTTAGGCTAAAATATTGTTATAACGAATGTGTTTCTTTCCTTTTTTTCATTTT
>OY744532.1:96831664-96834164 GCA_963556195.1 Sepiola atlantica
GTTACATACATCTATTAAATACATCTGTTACACCCATCTGTTAAATACATCTGTTACACACATTTACTTTAGTGTGATAATGGCCCATAATGTTCTGGCACATGTACACAAGACGCTTCTTCCGAACATCATTTGGCAGTTCTGGCAATAGTTTTCGCAGACTTTCCGCAAATCTGTGGTGTTATTCTTTCAACTACTGTAATTTCCAATGTCTAGTTTCATTCGAAGAGTCAATTGACGATAGCCACGCATCACCTATCTTAACTGCTAGTCGGTTAATGATCACCTGCTCTGGGGGGCGTATTCAACCATATCGCGCTGTTCTTTTTACTAATTGGAACATTACAGTTAGTCGTTGTTGATAACGACCTTGTTGAAAACGACGTAGACTGCCGACCTATATGTGCCAAGTTCGAATCCAGTCGTTTTCATAGGACTTATGGAAGTTGGCAACATGCAGGTGGGCTCTCCTCCATGTATGTGATTCTAGCAAATCAAATTGACTTTATCAACAAAATTGTGATGGCAAGAAAAGCCGAACCATAATAATTCATACAAATCTACTTTACTTTATGTTCGACATATGATAATAATTAAAGTTAATCATATTTATATCGGGTACTATAACTTCAATGACTAGAGTAATCTTTGGCAAAGTTATGTTATTTACTATAAAATCACATATTTTGCTTTTTCGCAGTTGGAGAATTTGCGTTCAAAAATAATAATATTTACACACGAGGTAACTGGAAGCCACATTCTCAGAATATTAAACATAGAGAGCATCATATTAAACATTAGCTTGTAGCCAAATGTGTAATTGCTTTAGACGGAAACCGTCAGCAAATAGAAAATCATATTTGAAGCAAATATGGGGTACAGGCAACAAGAGAGACACTTTTTTTGTACATATACTGAAAGTGTAATCTGGCATTAAGTGTCTGCTATTAAAAGACATAAAATACATCATGTGCTACTTTTTAAAATTTTATTTTTTATAGAATTCGCTCTAGACAAGACATGAAGCCTCTTGATGTCAGGAACTAAAAAGAATAATACTTCAAGTTCAAAAACTAGATGAGTAGATTAAGATCCAGAAAACAGCAATTCTTTACACTTTGTCAGTATGTGAGGAGTAATTAAAAAATAATAGAAAACGAAAGTCACGAGGCTTCAAAGTTAAACTTTGTACTCTCGTTATAATATTTAAATGTGAGTTTGTAAAAATAAGGTTAAAATTATAAATTTTCTATGATTTTGTTAAAATTCAGTCGAGTAGAATTTCCATTAAGAATTGTAATGACAGCTTCGTGTCCACGCAGTAATGTCACATACAGGAAGTCGTTAGTGTGACGTGGTAAATGGCAGTTCTGATAGTTCTCTTTTCACGAAATCGGCAGTGAGAACAGTTAGGCTTTTGGATAGCTGCTTCCCCATGAAGTTACGTGAGTTTCTTATATATGTATATGCACACTGACAGGAAAAAAATAACCACCGCAAAGAGATCGTTTACACCAACATAGATTTGCACTTTTTTTTAAAATAACGTTTACGAGACCTGTTAGTAAAAGGAAGAAGCTGTCTAGAACGGATTGCTTCTGAATGTCGTCTATTAATGAGAATCAAGATGACTACGTGATTAGCTGCCGTCGTCCGGATAATCTGTTGGGATCAAAAAAATGTTTACTATATAGACTATAGTAAACACGTGATGCCAATATAATAAAACTGAAAACTCATATTTATGCATGCAAATGTATTTGTTATTAATTAAGTGTCACGTATGTCTTATATTCCTAAACAAGTGTACTTTTTTCTTATGGTAAAATATTAAGTGACTCTTAGAAACCGTCAAGGACGCTGGAGCAGAGAGCTCTCTAGGAGGTTTAAATGTTAAACATAACTGCGAGATTTGTTCAGAAGAGACATCGTAAACGGCTGTCGTTATTTTAAGACCTCGAACTACTCAGATCGGACCAACAATTTCATACCCATATGATACAAGCCCATAATATAACTCCACAACCATTTACTCTACTTAGTAAATGTTGGTGTTGCTCATCTACGTAATAGACCAACCATTTACCAAATCGTCAGATTTGTATGAGTCGCCATGATCTCGCTAGTTAACAAAAGACAACAAATATACAACAACATGCACTTACGATCTCATTTTAGTATCGAATCCCTTGATGCAGCATCAAAAGTTCCAGGGAATTTAGCATGGAAGTCATGGTCCCAAGGATCCTTATTTCGTGGTTTACCGTACAGAGAAAAAAAACCCTAGATGAAATAAATGTGGCCCACATTCTACCTAAACAGTGACCATTAATCCTTAAATAGCAAGCTGCCACTGTTATAAACATCAACTAATCGGAGCATTTCTACTTTGATAAAAAGTTCCGATATTAATCGTCAGAACCTTATAAACATGACGACCAAAAAATGCCGCAATGATATGAAAAGATGTCTTCAGATCTTTCCTTCATGATGACAGACT
>OY744532.1:96839164-96861664 GCA_963556195.1 Sepiola atlantica
GAGTAGAGAAAATACATTGCGCTACAGAAGATTTTATTCAGTAATCATAATTCTTGCAGGGAGCTGGCACGAAATCACGGGTGGTGGTCTATCACTAACTGTGTATTCACCGCAAAAAAAAACATGTTGGCTGTTTTCCTGTTAAAAACAAACAAACAACATTTATGATAAAATATATTGTTGGCCGCTTGTCCCTTCATATGAGAATTTTCTAAAAAAACCCAAGAGTCTAAAGCGAGTAACACTTACTGCTTTCTGGTATTAAATATAATCTAATGAAGATTCATAAATCTCGGTTTAATTGAGATTTCCCAGACAAGTATTCTTACCTAATAGAAAAGCTGAAGGTATGCAGACCCCACAAAAATAAATGGAACGGTGGCGCCAATTCATACCGAAAAGATTCTAGAAATCATCGAACCCTTTCTCCCGACTTCTGGATAATGTTAAACCACCTTAATGTTAACTATACTCTCAATGGCAACTTTCTCTTGTACCAACATGAGGTGGTATCAGAAAGTGTGCTTTTATGGTGTTAGATAATCTTAGTCCGCTTCCATTCGTCGTGTATATTATACTAGCAGGAAGAAACCCAACGTGTTTACGGGATTGAATGAGGATCATTACTATCTATGGGAGTAGATATCGACACGGACTGAAGACCTGGCTGTTCTAAGTTCGTATCGAGTCGGTTCCACAGTATCACTTTCACTTAGGGATGTTGGCAACCTTCTCGGGATCCTTCCCGTAAGTACCCGATATCTTTCCAGAAATATTTCTAACTAGAAAAAAATCGTGGAAACTAATGCGAACACCAGAATCATGTGAATCACACGAAAGAAGAAGACAACTATTTACCTTTTAACTATGCTCATGAAAACATATCCCTTTTTTGTTACTGTCCCACCACCTCTCGTTTCGCCTCTTATAGTCGGACGTAACAGAAATGTTGCAAAAATCTCTGAATTAGTGTCTTATACATATGCTTAAAATTTCATAAAATTCAGCTATACGTATTTGAAGTTTTAAGGGGGTTCTGTCTGCATGGGTCACTTAGAAGTGAGGTGAACGTACATATTTGGCACATAGAGGGTAACGTAGAAATTGAGGACCACTTCCATTGTCTTCCCGGAAAATTTCATAAATATGATATACATTTAATCAACATATTATAAGTTTTCAAGGATGTTCGGTACCACATAGTTCCTTTAGGTAAAGAAGGCACTTATTATTATTATTATTATTATTATTATTATTATTATTATTATTATTATTATTATTATTATTATTATTATTATTTACTCACTAGGAGTTATCACACTGGTCATCGTCAGTGGTCGCCCACTGCCGACAACCTGTGGTATTCCCTGGAGTCCGAGTGACAACAAGTCTCCTCAGGCCTCCAGTATGCTCCACCTATTTTCGTTCATCACCGCTGATGACCTTGCGGTAATCGCAACAGCCACCTACCAACGATTTCCCGCTGATAAGGGCCATCGGTCCCCTCTAGGGCCCGAGTGGCAACAAGCCCTCCCAAGGTCCCAGAGCTGTCCGCGCTTTTCCAGTGGAGGTCTGGTTTGCGCTTTCCGTCCTCGACCCTCTGTCCATAATTTTTGTGGCGTCAGCCTATGCTTGCGCCTCATTCGTGCGGTTGTATTTTCCCCGATTCTGTTGTTTTGTTCTCCATTCGTTGCTTATGTGGGTTGGTTTCCGCATTCGAGGACATTTCTCAGGATTGTAGCTGTTTTGATCATTACTGTCCTTTGTATGGTCTCAGTTATCCCTTTGATTCCTATTTCTCCTAGTCTTTTCTCCATGTTTTTGGGGACTGTTCCTAGTGCTCCTATGATTATTGGTGTTATACTGACTTTCTTCATGTTCCATATTCCTTTCAATTCTCTGGCAAGTTCAGTATATTTGCTTCTCTTTTCCGTCTCTTTGATCTTCACTCTGTGGTCTGCTGGAACGGCAAAGTCCACGATTTTGCAGGATTTTTCTTTCTTGTTGATTATTATCAAATCCGGTCTCCTTGCTGTTATGGGTTTGTCTGTTTGTACATTCATATCCCATATGATTTTGTGTTTTTCGTTTTCTAGTACAGTTTCTGGTTTGTGTTTGTTATTATTATTATTATTATTATTATTATTATTATTATTATTATTATTATTATTATTATTATGTGTACTCACTAGAAGTTCTCACACAGATCATCGTCAGTGATTGCTCACCGAAAATAACAAGTGGGTGAGCAATAACTGACAATCATCATCATCATCATCATCATCATCATCATCATCATCATCATCATCATCATCATCATCATCATTAAAGCATAACAACTGCATTTCTGGCATAGACGTATTTACGGATGTGTATATACATATATGTGTTAGTCTTAAGCCGCATGTGCGTTTATATATGCATATGTAAGTCCATATTAATTGGTCCCTCGATTTATAAAATCGGGGGACTTATGTTTTGAGGCATGTCCGTCCGGATTTTTCTCCGCAACCATCCATTGAATTTCTCTGAAATTTTGTATGATGTTGTAACTCTCGTTAGGTTTGAAAGTGACATTCTCCGATTTTTGAAAATAAATCTGGTTAGCACCCCATCCATCCATTCAATTTCTCTTAAACTTGGCCAAAATGTGTAGGCAATTGTTTCTAATAGAAAATAAGTATCGCTGACCTTGGAAAAAAATCTGGTTCGCGCTCCCAGGGGGTCAAAAGCCCCCAAAATGGCAAACAATGACCCTTTTCTCCCATAACGTTTGATCCATCCATTCAATTTTTCTGAAACTTGGCCAAAATGGAGAGGCAATTGTTCTGGATATAAAATGAGCATCCTTGACATCAGAAAAATTCTGGTTTGCACCTTCAAGGGGTCAAAGGGGTGTAAAAAATTCCCCAAATTGCCCAAATTTATTGCATTTTACACTCGCCACATCGAGTCACATACAGAGGGTGACCACGCACGCGCGGCTTGTTAGATTCCTTCTTTCTATGGTCGAGGTAGGAAGGAACCTATGTAAACTAATGTATCTCGAAATTAACTTTTCCTGAGTTTACTTGATCCATGCTTGTAGGAATTTGCTTTTATATAACGCATAGAAGACATTCAGTCTCGCATCATATAAAATATTAAACATTGATGAAGATTGATGAAAAAAAACATTTTCAAATAACGTATTCTGCATGCTAATATTAACTAAATAATAAATATGTTTGCTTGGATTTGTATACCCATTCAAATAGACACGCATTCTTCGTCGTCGAAAAGTAATGTCTTAATCGAAAGGATATCATTATCTATTATTTAACTAAAATTTTACACAAAATCTGTATGAGGAAAGCGCATAAAGAGTAGACTTTCATTATAATTTATAAATGGGACACCGCATTTCATAGAAGCTTTTCAAACTATTAAGTGATTACATCAAATAGTTTTACATTAAAAGCATGTAAAATAGAAGTAGCAACCTCGTCTTTCTCATTGGAAGGCGTTGGAATGATATACATTCTTTCTAACTTACATCATGTGTTTGTACCTATTTTACATCATGTGTTTGTCTCTATTTTACATTATGTGTTTGTCTCTATTTTACATCATGTGTTTGTCTCTATTTTACATCATGTGTTTGTCTGTATTTTACATCATGTGTTTGTCTCTATTTTACATCATGTGTTTGTCTCTATTTTACATCGTGTGTTTGTCTTTATTTTACATCATGTGTTTGTCTCTATTTTACACGATGTGTTTGTCTTAATTATACGCTATGTGTCTCTCTCTGTTTTACATCATGATTTTGTCTGTATTTTACATCATGTGTTCATCTCTTTTTACACCATGTGTTTGTCTTAATTTAACATCACGATTTTGTCTTTTTTTACATCATCTGTTTGTCTCTATTTTACATCATGATTTTGTCCCTATTTACATCATGTGTTCTTCTCTTTTTTACATCATGTGTTTGTCTCTTTTTTACATCATGATTTAGTCTCTATTTTACATAATTTGTTCGTCTTTATTTTGCATCATGATTTTGTCTTTATTTCACATCATGTGATTTCTTTATTTTACATTGTGTTTTTTAAATTTTATATCATGTGTTTATCTCTTACTTACATAATATGTTTGTCTCTATTTTACATCATGTGTTGTCTCTATTTTACATCATGTGTTTGTTTCAATTTTACATCATGATTTTGCCCTTATTTTACATCATTATTGTGTCTCTATTTTACATCACGTGTTAGTTCCTGTTTTACATCATGTGTTAGTTTTTATTTTACACTATGTTTTCGTCTCTATTTTACATCATGTGTTTTTGATTATTTTACATCATGATTAAGCCTTTATGTTACATCAAGTGTTTGTTATTATTTTACATCATGATTTTGTCTCTATTTTATATCATCATGTTTTTATTTTACATCATAATTTGGTCTTTGTTTAACATCATATATTTGGCTTTATTTTACACCATGTGTTTGTCTTTATTGTACAGCATGTGTTTGCCTCCGTTTATTTTTTTTACATCATATGTTTGTCCTAATTTTACAAATACATTTGTTACTTTTTTACATCATGTATTTGTCTCTATTTTAAAGCCTGTGGTTGTCTGTAGTGTACATTATGCGTTTATCTTTATTTTATGTCATTATTTTATTGTTGTTTCCATCATATCTTTATTTCTATTTTACATCAGGATGTTGTCTCTTATTTACATTATGTGTTTGTCTCTATTTTTATCATGTATGTGTCTCTATTTTGAATGATGTGCTTTTTTATATTTTACATCATGTGTTTGTTACTATTTTCCATCATATGTGTGTACCTTTTTAACATCATGATTTTGTCTCTATTTTACATTATGTGTTTGTCTTTATTTTACATCATTGTTTGTCTTCATTTTACACTATATGTTTGTCTTATTTCACCTATTGTGTTTGTCTCTCTTTTACAGCGTGTGTTTTCCTCTATTTTACATCATGATTTTGTCGTTATTTACACCATGTGTTTGTCTCTATTTTACTTGTTCCTTTCGTTTATTAAAACTCCCGATTATTTCCGATAATGATTAAGTCAATTATGCATTTTGTATCTACCGTAACTTATAATGTCTTCTTTTTAACATTTCTTTAATGTCGATCCAAGAAACGCCGGGTAAATATGTTACACGCAGTATAGTGTATGATGCATGTATCACTTATGATATCCTAGTCGCTCGAACGCACGTATCGTCTAGTCTTCGTCATCATTCGATTTACAGTGATATATAAGACACAAGTCTTCCTATTGATGGAAGTTTCATCCGATTAAGGAACACATCAAGACAGTCTCATAAATTTGAGATATGTATATCTGTGTGTGTGGGTGTGTGTGTGTTTGTGTAAAGTTATTCACTCGAGTAAGAATGATAGAGAGATAAGCTAGTCGACCTTATACTAGGCTGTCATAGCACTTTAAGGGAAAGATAAAACTGTTCAAATTTAAGCAAGGGTGCAAGTTCTCTCCCTTAGGTAGATCAGACACGCTTTTATTTATTATATTTATAAATAAAAAGATATAGGGCGTTTTTCTCTTGCATTTTAAATGTGGCTGTCACGATGGCCCAACTGTAAGAGATTTGGATTTGAATTCTTCGGGTCTGGGTTTCAAATTGTTCGGCCGTCGGAACACTTAATACTGATGAGTGTTAGAAACATGAAACATGCATTTCTGTAGATATTTAAATATTTATTTATTCGAAATAATTAAATAAATATGTAAAGTTATGTATTGCACTAACAAACAGATAAAGAGCGATACACTTGGCTATTACATTATTCGCTAGCTCGATTAGAGTGTGTGCGTTTCCTCGCCTTGAGGCCTATCAGGTATAAGACCACAATACCCTTGTAAGTGAATGACTTCCGATTCTCACCTTCTGTTTATTCGTTGAGGTCATTTTCTGACCAAAAACTGTCAATCATTCTTAGTTTTTTTAACCCTTATTCTCTTCATTCCAGAATGGCTACTCTATGCTTACTATGAGCTAGTTTAAGTAATCCATAATTTTTAGGTGCTCACAATCTAACGAATACCGCTAGTATACAATAAAATGGTAGACTACTCATTAACGTATTAAATAAACACATAGATGTTATATATATATATATCTATCTATATATATCTATATATATATATATATATATATATATATATATATATATATATAGTCTCGGAAGTTTCTCAACCATTGAAACTATATACATAAAAAAACAAAACATTTTAGTCCCAAGTCGTTCGGTGGAAAATCACTTTTATAAGTCAATTTACTTTTTGCAGTTACTATATTAGATTGGGTCCAAGAATTTCCGCTAGTCTTAACATTATTATAGGGATCATCAGCTGTTTACCATGAAAAACTGTTTCGGGAATTTAAAAACAAAACAGTATTTTATTGTATGGGTTTCCAACAGAGTTGATCAGACCCCACTTCCCTTAAAAGACAAGCACATAAACGTTCCGTATATTAGATCTAAGTTTTGTTAACTTATATTAGTTATTAAAAAATGTCTTCCTTACCTGTGTTGTTCGTCTGTGTCTAATAAAATGTATCCGTTAATTACAAAAATGTTGCTGTATTTTAAAGTGTTCGGACGAATCCATTACACCACTTGTAAGGTGATTTATAGTTTAATGTATTTTTATTTTTATTTTTATATTAAAAATAATTAAAAATTAAATATATATATATATATATATATATATATATATATATATATATATATATATATATATATATAGATATATATGTTTTTTGTTTTTATTTTTTTATTTCATTATTTTATGATATAATTAGTATATGCGTTATATATATACGTTTATACATATCCTACATTATTTTTATTTAGATACTTTTGGATTTGCTCTATTAATTTATTTTGATTCATTTTATATGACTTAAAAGCGTCAGGATAGCGAGTAATTGCCTTATTTAATTTTCCAAGTATTTTATTATGATCGCCACCTTGTTTAATCATTCTTATTATTAGGTCAGACATTGGAGGTATAAAATCTACCAAGTGTAAGGTAACACGAGCAATCCTCAGAAATTCAGACATAATGCTCCCGTAAAAAATATACACAGGGAAGGTACTAATTTTATGTGGAATCCGCACGATACGAAAAGGGAATGAATTTCTTTCATGAAACAGTTGATAGATAACTATTTTATCTTCAATTGTTATATCTACATCAAGAAATGTAGCTTGTGTTCCCGTATGTTGCCAGTTTAATTTTAACTCTTTAGAATATATTAAATGTTTAGTATTTGTAAACTGTTCGTTATCATTAATGCATACAACGTCGTCAATATATCGCCTACATCCATGATAACTATACGCTCTAGATATATAATTTTTTTTTATTAATGATGACATATATATATATATATATATATATATATATATATATTCAAGTCTATGTAAATATAGATATGACCAAAATGGTGAAGGATATAACTACATTGGAATACCTATTGTTTGGAGTAGTACTTTATTTCCTATTTGAAAGTAACTCTCTTTTATAAGGTGGCTTATAAGCGTTGGCAGACCAGTTTTGAAACACTCGTCTTACCATTTTTAGTTTTACACCAAAAGGCTTTAGATTTTGCAAAGTCTATGTATTTACGTTTCCCTCCTGCAAAAGTATAGTATTATCTAATTATTTAATAAGTACTAAAATCATATGTTGCGATTGATTTAGCCTTTTTACGAGAATTTATACGATCTAATTTTTATTTTACTAAATCTGAATTATTTACCACCCAAAATAGGTTTATATTACAATAGAATTTATTTTTTTATGGAAATTATTTATTTGATTTATAATTAATTTAAAGACTTTAGATACAGCTTTACTTAAAGGTTTTGTGATGCACATCGTTGAGGCAACAATAAAACGGGCGCCAACTGGTGTTTTATGCATTTTAGGTATCCACTACATGCATGGAAGTTTTTTGTACTTTTCCTCTAATTTTAATCCTAATTTTTCATAAATATCAGTATTGTTTAGAATAATATCATCAATTTAACTATTACTTAATTTATAAGTATCCGAAGCTTCACCTATTAATCCTACTTCTAACAATAAGCGTTGTATATAATATTTTTTACAGATAAAAGCTATATTATTTGCTGCCTTATCAATAGGAACTATTACCATATTTACTATTTCGAAGCTCCACAATTATTTGTGGATTTCTAAGGAGGGGATTCGTTATTATAGGGTATTTAAATTCTTTTAAACGTTTTACTTTTTTATTTACGAATCAAAGTACATTATTTTCCATGCGTCAAATGTAGAGTGTAATAATTTATGCTTTTTACATGGGTGCAGTGACATTATCTAACGCTTTATTTGTGTCCTTAATACATTTCGTATAAGTTAAACATTTAGGTTCTCTATAGTTTGGGCCTTTACTTAGGAGTTTTCTTAATTTAGAATTTTTAATATATATAGAGAGAGAAATGAAGTAAGTAAATGTTTGTATTGTCACAAATTTCCTGTTTTTATTATTTTCCGCACTTTTTTACTAATTAGTCATCAGTCACTAAGGCCAGAAGCAACTGGAAAATTCGAGTAATGAGGTAGATTTATTATCAGTTGAATGGTGATGAATGATATGGAAATAATGAATGGAATGAAACAATTTCCTTACTTATGAGGACTGTTTATGTAAAGTAACTGTTGACATTCAATTTGACGGCTGCCATTTTGTGGTCTGCAGGGAAGCTATTTCGTCGTCATGTGTTACAATACAACATTCTATAAAAGTATATCGTCCCATTATTTTTTACGAAACATCAAATAAGCATAGCGTTGGTTTCTTTAATCATACACTCTTCATTATAGCTGGTATCTGCATTGGGATGACTTCATGACTATGAACGACGTCGAATATGCAAACTGTTGATATATGACCTCTTTATTATCTCGAATTAACGAGACCACCCTAAATAATACACAGTATATGAGACATTCATCACTCGAACTAGTTCAGGTTTTCAGGAAATGTATTAGTCTTTGATTGTAGAAGTGATTGTTGATTCTTTTAATGATATGCTATGAGTATTTTCGTCGGTGAGGGGATCATGCATGAGTGCATAACCTTACTTTGTGTCTTCCCTTGTCTCATTTCCCCCTTACAACATGGGTCGTCTATTCTTTTCATTTATTTATCTTTCAATTTTGAACTTTTACAACTGAACTTTTTTTTTCAATATGATTATTCTAAAATCATTTTAATATAAATTAAATCCACTTTTCTGATACAGGTATCGTTTGTTTCTACGTAAATTCGGCAGATAATAATACATTCGTCTACTAATTTAAAACTACCGCTATGATTGGTCTACTGTATCAAAACTGTTGTCAATAAGCTAATCAAAACGCGTCGCCCAGTACAATCGTATGGATACATTTTTCTCTGATATATATTTTTTAAATTATTATTAATTCCACTAAAGCTGAATCGAGTTTATTTTCTCATCTTCTCTTTTTTTTTTACTTTCGTTGTTAATCTTTTATTTCTTTTGTACCGTCTTATGTTGCGTAAAACGACTATGTTCATCTCATTCAGTGGTTGTTTGTTTAGATAAGTGGTTCTTAACCTGTGGGAAATTCCCCACTGGTGGGGAATGGCGGAGTTGCCAAGTGGGGAATGACCGGTCGGACAGAAGAACCACTGCTTCAAAATTTAATACATTACATCCAAATGTTGACTTACTTTGACCATGATAATTTTGCTGTGGCGGCGCTCACACTACTGGTTGCATTTCCCTCTACGTAGCTGTGCGAGTCGGCGTTTTCGAGCATGGTTGAGATCAAAAACAAATCGCGAAACCACCTGATTGACCTTGGATCTGATTTGCGCTGCGCTATTTCAAAGGTGGAACCGAACATTGAGGCACTTGTCAAGGCAAAAAAAATGCAAAAGTCTCATTAACCTGTATGCGTCTAGTGCTAGTGTTACATTTTTTGTATGCTTTTTAAAGGCCAAATATATTTAGAAAAAAACATAACGAATCTTTTCGTATGTATTTTTTTCCATGTGATAACTGTGGTGGGAATGGACAGCTGGTTCACTAAATAGTGGGGAATTGGAGAAAAAAGGTTAAGAACCACTGGTTTAGATGGACCGTTGATAAATATAATTAGTCAACTCGGACAATGATAATAAAGACATATTTTCTTTTATTCAGTTTTACATGACCGTATTTAAGAGCGAAAGATAAAGATAAAACGCCAGTCTTATTAATTCCTATACTACCGACGAATGACTTACTTGCTGATCGTCAGGTTGTACCTTTATGTTTCTGCTTTTCCACTACGCCGTGAATGTCAACTTTCACAGTTTTAATTCGGTTGAGTACCTCTAACGAATTAGATTTAATATATCTAACTAGTTCTCGCTTCTTTTCTTTTTTCATCGTTTGTGTTGGTTCTTGAATTAGATTACATTCTTTTTTCTAAATATGCTTACCCTTTCCCGCTATTTTTCAACGGCCTCCTGTTTTTCATTCGTAATGTTCTTATTTACTGCTTCCCGTGCGTATTATCTCTTACATGAAGCAGTTTCGAATACAACACCTATTTAAAGCTATCACTCTAAAACAACTGAATAAACACAAGCCCGTAATTTAACAATAACAGCTATGTGTCCACACATTTCATTATATTATTACACTTGAATTGAACGCATAATATTCAATTGGATTTGTGATTTATTTGATCAATTGAATACGACTTACTTTATCCCTTAGTCCTCGTGAAGAGATTTCTTGATTTATATATAAATACGCAATAGTAAGGATCACGGCTGGAACACCGGTTTCAGAAAGGTCACTGAAGGTAATTGTCGTTGAGCCGAATCATACTTACATGCGTGACAATTTCGAAATACCAGATTATGTGAGCAAAATCAGGAAATTTAGAACAAAGCAAGAATTATGTATCAACGCCAACTTGAACACAGGATACGTTATTCATGCATTATACACGCGATAAATGGATATGTCACCAGATGTAACTAACGCAATGCCTACAGGGGCAATGTCGCCTAGTTCAAAGTTAATACACTTCACTTGATTCCCTTCCTGCTGGGTTAATTACTCTATGCAGGTTGAGACAGTCAGGGCAGATCAGATTTTGTTTGTCCAAGAAGTTGTCACCGTTGCCTACTTACAGCGTTCTGGTATTCACAAATGTTCCGGTATATGGTACTACCCAGGTTCAACTTAGCAGATATTAAGTGATCTCATGAGACCGGTGTTTCGACCGATTTATGCCCTGCTTTATTATATGAATCGCATGGTCCTCAACATTTCTAAAGCGCCACGTAAATGATTTTACCGTTTAAAGTTTAGTATTACACCAACGAAAATTACATTGGTAAATTGTCATGGCAAACTGATTAGCACCTGAAAGACCAGCAAAAAGCATTTAAACATTTAAAAAATTAAAAAAATGATCAGACTATGGTCTACTCTGACAGATGTAGCATTTTATGAAGGATGGATGATTATAGTCAATATTTTTTTTTGTAACATAGTTTACCCCAAACAAGGCAGGCCGCCACTGTAGACGTAAGGGGCAAATGAGAAAAAAGAAAAGAGGAGAAGAAGGTGGGGGGTCAACCTAAATAGGGATCTGCGCAGCGAGATGTCTGTTTACATTAGTTTTAAATTTCTGCATGTCTGAACTGTCGGGGAAACAGGGGGCAGAGAGGGAGTTCCAGAAGCCAGCAGCACGAGGAAAGAAGCTATTTGAGTAGAAGGCTCTCCGATTCACTCAAGATGTTTGCAGGTGGCTTTCACAAGGTCATCGACAAAGATGTTTCTTTTTCAAAAAACGATTCTTGTTTTTGAATAAATACTTGCATGATAAATCATATATTTTAAGACGGCGCACACACATTTTTCTCGACCAAGTATTATAATTTTGCACTTAAGCAGAATCAAGTTTATCTTTCCAAACATGATTCTGGGTTAGTTTCCATCGACCGATAACAATTCCCTCGGAATATGAAAAGCATCGATAATAATAAGACAAAATAAAATAAAAATGGGCAAAATAATAATGATTTGATGAAAACGTGGAGAATTCCCTGCAGGGAATATATATATTCAATAGATGAAGGAGAATTTCTTAACCTCTTAAAAACAGAGAAAAAAAAGGAGTATTCACCAACGTGCACTCAACCAAACACAAAGAAATACGTCTATATACATATATATATATATATTAATATATATATATATATATTAATATATATATATATATATATATATATATGTATAAACTTTGAGCATAGACATATTACCTGCGTATATAGATAGATAAGACACATATACATACATTCAAAACAAATATGATTTCATAAATATACAACCACACACGCGAAAAAATATATTACTATATTAATACACATACACATACATTTACTTATGTAAGGTATTGATATATCTATATGTGTATGCATAAGCAATGTGCATATAACAATATATATATATATATATATATATATATATTTATATATACATATATATATATATAGTTGTACATATGTGCAACTAAGAAAACTATCTACAAAACTATATTTTAATATGTTTATATGTACAGACGCATAGAAGATTTACTATAGTATAGAGATATACTAATTATGTACTTAGACGAGGTCAGGTTAAATTATCATAATAGCATAAGTTTGAAGTCAGGTGGGAGCAAAAAAACGAAGCCCAATTTGAATTAAGAATTCCCTCTTGAATTTACCTGTCTTTTTATTTATTTGTTCTAAACTCCGGTTTCTCCCTTATTTCCTCTTTTTGTCTTTTGTTTTTCCTATCTTGCTTTTTCTTTTTGTTTTGTTTTTCATATTCGGCCCATTTTCGTCTTAGGTTACTTACAGATTTTTACTTCAGTTTTTAAATACTTTGAAGAATTGTGTTGAATAACTTTTAAAACTTTAAAAATAATTCTGAGTTTTCGGATGATTTTAAGGGTGATGTTGACATAATTTAAAGGTCTTTAACCGTTTAACATATTTTAAAATGTAATATTAAAACGGCTTTTAAGGTTTAGGGATTGTAAAGTGTTTGGTTGCTTTCGTTTTATCGAGAACTTTAGAGATGTTGATAATCAAGCGAATTTGAAATATTATTTGTAAGTGTTTATGAGATTAGATGTTTTAAAGATTCTATTAATTCAATTTTGTGTAATTGCATTTTAATACCAGGCTTGATATTTAAAACATTTTTTTTAAATTTTTACATGTATAATTTACAGGTCTTTAAGAATACGTCAGGTTACTTTGAGTTATATTTAAATTATATATATATTATATTTTTCAGTATTCTTAGAAATCAATGAACAATTTAGAAAATTAAAAATTAATATTGAAAAACTCAAACATTATTCTATTATAGTTTTTTTAAAAAGTTATCTGGATGATTTATAGATACTTTTATGGTCTTTATACTTTTTAGAATTTTTGAATTTAACATTTTAAGTGATATAAAGAGTACCTGCGTATATAAACAGTACCTGCAAATTCTTTCAAGTTCTCTAGACGTTGATAACATAGAGAATGTAAAATATAATTTAAAAGAATTTAGAGGGTTTTAATGTTTAAAGATTAAAGTGATTTAAAGGTGGTCTATTTCTTCTAAATGCTGGAGATTAATTTTCTAAATTTTAAACCACATAAAAATAAGTTGTTTAGAATACGTCAGGTTAATTTGAAGTCTATTTAAATAGTTAATATATATATATATATATATATATATATATATATATATATATATTTTCAAATATTTTAAGAAATCCTTGTACGCTTTAGAAAGGTTAATAATACTTTTAAAGAATGTAAAATTAATTTCAAGCGTTACAGTAATTGTTTAGTTACAGGAATTATTTTGTTACAGGAATTATTTAGCTACAGGAATTATTTTGTTACATGAATTATCTAGGTACAGGAATGATTTAGAGATAATTTGAAGGTCTTTAAATATAAAATTGAAAAACTTCTAAAACGTTAAAGGAGGTTTACATTTTATAGATTTTTAAAAGATGCACGTTCTATTGGGGTTAGTTCGAGAGATTTACAAGTTGAGAATTTAGAGAATTTTAAATATTATATGAAAGCGTTATGAGAGCGTTTCTAATTTAATAAATTTAAAAGTGTTTAAGTACCGCTTAATGTGAAGTTTAATATTCTACAAGTTTAGTTTTTTGAATAGCGTGTCTAGAATACCCCACATTTCTTTGAAGTATATTTAAATGGTGTATGCATATAAGGATTTTGGAAAATATTTTAAACATCTTTGTACATATAAACACATTCTATAATAATTATATAGACTAATAGTATAAGTACTGTCACTTTCAATTTATAAACGGAAATATTACTTTAATCTCATGAAGTTTGATGAATTTTAAATCCCGAATCACCTACTATTAATTAATCTAATTACAAAAAAATAATCAGAGAAACATGGAACAATAATCCCAGAACACACGTGACTTACTAGAATATCACACATGACTGAAGATAGTGACGTATTGTTATTTATTACTGGAAGCAACCCAGTTTAAAATTGGGTTGCGTTTGAAGGATCGCACCATGCTTGAAACCGATGGTACACTATTCATTTGAACTGAATTTCTGTAACATCAGTAATAAATAAATGGTCTGCTCTTATAATTAAATAATTGAGCACTCTAGTGGATTTCTTATAATCACACGAAACTAAAGGTTATTTAGATTTACATATATACATATATATATATATATATATATATATATATATATATATATATATATATATATATAATTGCATATACATGGGTTGTTTAGTTTATCGAATAAGTGCATAAGCATGGGAAATAGTAAAAATAATTACACAGGTGCATCTCTACAGCCACCGATATGTCGATCTTTCAATACGACTGAAATCTTAGTAGAAAAAAATGTACTGAAAAAAATGTACTGCAAAAAATGTACTGAAAAAAATGACTTTGCATACAAAAACAATTGAGGAATGTGCGGATAAGAAGGTATAGTTTCAAGATTAGAGCAACATATAAATGTATGAAGGTTAGCTATGTAATGGTAGGTAAGCTATGTAATGGTAGGTTTGCTATGTAATGGTCGGAGAAAAGCATCAAGTGACGGTGAAAAGTTATGTACCTATTTGATTGCGTCCGTGGGAACATAGGCAACATAGATTGCCGGTGGCGGTGGTAGAGTCCGTGTGGTTACGAACCATGCTAATATAAGCTAGGAACAGAGGTGGGATATATTATGTAACGTATTAATGGAGGAAGGGATAGGATGAGAGGAGAATTACCAAACACCTCTATTCCACCTTATTCTAACGCGATTTAAGAACCATTCAATCGACGTCATTTACCATCGAAAAGAAACAGAAGAACACACATCCTACTCCAGTGACACGTGTAGAAATATATTCTGACTGTAAGAAATTCTATGCATCACTGACAAATTTACATAAAGCTATGAAGTTAGAGGAAACTTTACCTGCACTAGTTTTACACATGTTTTTCGTAAGCTGAACTTTAATACATACAAATCCGCTCCGTTAGGCTATCACATGACACCACTAAAAATGAATCACACAGACATTTTGTACATATCCGACATAACAACACGACATATTTCAGTTGAAGAAAACTTAAATTAAATCGATACGTAATGAGTTATAAATTGCAGCCAGACTGTTTTTCCCCCTCGCGCCCCTTGTCTCCTTTCATACGTTATCTACTATTCCCTTTCCAATTTCCTGGCTGACACACAATAGACCGGTGTCGTCTTGTACTTCGGGGCTTGATTCCGCCGGTCTTTGGGTTTGTCCTGTGCAGTTCTAGGAAGTCCACCCTCCCAGGCTTAACTCCCCTCTTTGGGGAGGAGTAAGTTTATTGCTTACTGCCTGGAGCGCCCCTACCGGGGAATGCCGACGGGACTACCCAGGCAATTTTTTAATGGCCAGAGTGCTCACCTTCTCGGGCGCTGGCTTTTCAAGCCCCACTTTCCCGACCCGACCGTGGGTCACATCTAACCCTGTGGGAGTAAGATAAAACTGGCCTTGTGCTTAACCTTCTGAAGAGTAGGTAAATAATACATTCACTGCTAGACATATACAATCTCTGTTCATATGAAGTTTGGGCTCTTTAGAAAAACATCTGACTGTGCGCCAGCATGCCGCTATTCCGAATTCACAGCAGCAAGCGGCAATCAATAGACTTCACTCCGGACATAATTTTTAAAAAGTCAAAACTTTTTTCATGGAAAACATTGTAATTAGAAGTTGCTGGTATTTTTTAAAATAAAAATTAAGTATGAAGTAAAAATATATATTTTTTTTAATATCTGCGATCCGACAGCACTATGGTAACATTTTATATTTCAATGTTTCGAAAAAAATATAAAAAACACCGATTTGATTACTTATCTTACCAAAAAAAATTATTTTAAATTAAAATACAAAACTTTTCCTTTCAGCAAGTTCTAATTATAAAGTTTTACATGAAAAAGATTTTGACTATTTAAAAATTATGACCGGAGAGACAGTCTATTGATTGCCGCTTGCAGTTGTGAATTCGGAATAGCGGCACGCTGACTCAGAATCAGATTTTCTTTTTCTGGAGTGCCAAATTGTGTTATGTGTATATATTAATATATTTGTATGTATAGGATTTACTCCTCAAATAATTAACCGATCATTATAATATTTTGGTAAACAGCTGCTTGTATATAGGTTATATTAAATTTAGTGTCATACAAAGACGCTAAAGACCGGTTATTAACTTTGACAAAATTCAGACATCTCAGATTTTTGTGAAATTTTAACAATAGATATTAAACATCAATAAATATATATATCCCCTAAATTTCAGTGTTCTTTCGAGTATTTTAAAGGGTTTGAAGGAATAATATATTCATAGCCCCTGATTAAAAATTGAAATATTTCAGATTTGCAGTGAATTTGATCCATATTAATTGGACTCATTCGTGGGTTAATAGACAATATACAGGGTGGGCCAAAATAAGGGTCCTATCTTTAAATTTGAATAACTTGAATTTGAATAACTTCCACAAAATAAAAGTTAAACTCACCAAACTTTATGTGTGTGTAGACTGACCCTTCCGGGATTTTTTGAAATAAACAAAACAAATTTTAGCCGAAAAACACTTCTTAAAACTTACAAAAACTAAAGTATTGTTTTTTACACTGTTTTGAGTTTTTTAAGCAAAAATAATGTTTTCTAAATGAGGGTACGTTCCTTAGGGCTAATACGGCTCATGCTTGCTTCGGAAGGGGTCCTTTACTTATTCTAAAAAAAATTTTTTTTTTAAATCAATAAATAAAAAAGTTATGAATTTTTAAAAATAGGACCCTTATTTTTGCCCACCCTGTATTATTCGGTGTATTAGCTTACAAAATATGCACCTACAAAATAAATGAAGCTACAAAAACAATTGTATAAAAACATAATTACTATTTCCACATAAGAGGACACAGTTATGTTTAACATACCTGAAAACAAGTATACAATCAGATTTACTAAACAACCTGTGTGATCCAAATAATATTGTTAGTATACTTAATCAACGTGTATATGTGAGTATAGGTATACGAGAGAAAGAAAGTGAATGAATGGATGCATCTACCCTATTCTCTAACCTTGTAAACTACTTAAGCTTGCCTCCAACCATCCTGGGTATGACACATAAATGAGTCCAGTGATCGTGACTCAATTATAGAATTTGGGGGAGAGTGTGGTGGCACCAGTTATTTACCACTACTCCCAGATTCACTTTGACCAGGACTGATTGCCATGGACTCATCTATGAATTAAATAGAGAATATTGTTGTCAGAGTATTAGTTAAAAAATATGATCATACAAAACAAATAAATCTAAAAACAATAATTTGCAAAACATATCTACGATTTACAACATAAGTTAACACAATCAGAATCACGAGATTGTAGTGACGGCACGGAAGGAGACAGTCGTCAAACCGAGACGCGAACCCACGCTCATTAAATTACGAAACTGAGAGAGTTGAATTATGCAAATCAGGTGTGACAAAGAAGGCTAAATAAAAGGCGATGTCTTTTTTGGATCGGAGGGGAGTTGAGTAGAGAACGTCTCTAAGTTCGCATGCGTTTCGATCATACGGTTCAAAGAAGGAAAAACGTGTTGTCCGGAAGAAAAAGGAACACAATTCACAGGTCACTATTACAGAGATAAAAATATGCGATTGTAGATAGGACATATTTGGTAGTATGTATACCAAATCAAAGTATATGTGTGTCTATATGCATACAACAGAGAAAGAGGGGGGAGAGATAGAGAGAAAGTATCTACCTTATTTTCCAAACCTATGAATTATTAAAGCTTCCGCCTGACCGTGGTAAGTATGACACATAATTGCATTCAGTGATGACACCTCAATTATAGAATTTAGACGGATGTGGTATTATCCCTCTGTTACCAGTCTTCTAAGATCAACTCTGCCCCGAAATAGGATTCATGTATTCATCTATCTTGTATAAATAAAGATTGTGTCCGTCTGTTCGTCCGTCAGACACAATTTGTAAACCTAATAAGACGTTGCGGAATTTATCTAATTTCGAAATATCAGAGATCTTAACTACTTTTAGAAACTGATAAATATTGCATTAGTAGTACACAATATATTCCCAACAAATAAAGCGGTAACATAACCGGAAATCGAAAACGAAACCTTAAAATCTTCAGTCTGATGCTTTACCAACTCACCTATTTAAACCTTTTTATAAATAGATTAAAAAAAACTAACTTGACAATATAATGATAGCTTTGGTATGACGTCATATTTAATTCTAGTGGGTGAAATACAGGTTACGGTCTGCGGAGTTTTATTTTACAAAATATTCGTTTACAAAGTAAATGCCTCTACAAAGCAATAATACACAAAACATATGCACGCTTTCAACATCAAATGACCCAATGAGCATTCAAGAAAAACCGACGATTACATCAAATTTACTCGATAAAATATACGATTAAAGGGAGAATATGTAATACATTAGATTATATATGTGTGTATATTCATGCGAGGGTGTATGTGCGAGAGAAAGAGAATGAAAGTATTAACATAATTTAAAAAAAGTTACCAACTATTCAAGCTCCCATGAATAGAATATAGTGATGATGATGATGTCCGAATTATTAAATCTGAGCGAGTAATGTGCCACTTGTTATATACTACGAATCACAGACCCCCCCCCCGAACTGGTCTCGTTGTAGCTGTCATGGACACAACTGATGGATTAAGAGAGATTATAGTTTGCAGATTATTAGTAACAAAAATAATTGCCTACGAATCAAAGGAATCAATAATCCAATCATATACAAAGCATATGTACGATTTCGAACTCAGATGACATAAGGACGGTTTACATGGTTGAAAATGCAGCAACCAATCAAATTTACTAGATAAAATATGCGACTAGAGGCAGTATATATTTGCTAGTATATATAATGTATCAAATTGTAGATGTGTATATACGTATACGATAGAACGATAGATAGGTAGGTAGGTAGAGAGAGAGAGAGAGAGAGAGAGCAAGAGAAAGCGACAGAGGGAATGCAAGTATCGAACAGTTGACGTCTTGACGTTTCGCTTCGCTTTATCAAAGGATACAAATCAATAAGAGGTATCCTCGTCGTGAGAGATCGATTGCATCAAGAATCGATCGATTTCTCTCTTCATGTTTATTCGTCTTCATTTTCTTCTTCCGGATGTCATCTGTGCTTTTGTTTTACTTCCTTTTCGTCGAAGTACACAGAAATAATACGCATCAGCCTTGATGTTTGGATGGAGGGAAGGAGGACACGGTTGGGAGCAGGAGGAGGTGGGGGAGGTTTGCTTTAATGTCGTCTACTTCATTCGCGGAGACTTTCAACTTTTACTTTTACGATGTTTGGGTCCGATTTTTATTTATTTCGTTTTATTTAACTTTAAAAGCTTTTAAGCGCTTTCCACATCGTAGGATCGACAAATCTATCCGTTGATGACATCCGCATGCGCAGAAGACGTCGTGTTCGTTCTACTGCGACTGCGCGGGAGGAAGCGCAAGAGGGTAAAAAAAGAAAGAAAAAAAACTTACGTAGATTGAATTTAATTATTGCTACACACATACGTACACACATACTCGCGTAAAAATCGATGTTGCGTAAAGGTCGAACCTAGCTAATTCACTCACGAATTTAATTAACTATCTAGATTTTTTAATTAGACGGTGAAGGTTCAGAAATAATTGATTATCTACCTATTATTTCTATCGTCTTGAATACCTTTCTCTTAATGAGAACAAATGTAATCGTTATTCTACAGGTGTATATAAGTATATAAGTATATAAGCATATACGTGCAAGTCTACGGTAATGTGGTTACCAATTTCATAAAAAATTAGGTCTGTGTATATGTGTATATATTTTCTATGTATAGGATTCACTTTTACAATATTGACCGTTCATTATTGATTTTCGTAAACAGCTGCTATGCGTAAGGGTGTGTAACGTGGGCTATATTTACTTTCATTTAGTTCAGTAAAAGGGGAATAAAAGATGTTGGTAGCCTTTCGTGAACATTAAGATATTTTCGATGTTCGTCAAATTTTAACAATAGGTATTCGACATCAATGTATAACTAATTCAAAAATATAAATTTTCTCGGAGTATTTTATAGGAATTTATGGGGTATATTATGCTGACAAACACAAATCTGAAAGTTCTAATATTTCAGATTTGCATTACATTCGTACATGGTCATTAGAAACTAATAAAGCGAAATTTCTTGAATTTTTGTTTCTTCTTAAGACTCCTGAAGCTAAATTTTAGACATTTTACACAATCAAAATTATGTAATGGATTTTGATCAAAATCAGAATTAGGTTTAGTATCATTATATCTTGATTTTTATATACGCAAGGTAACATAAAAACGGTGCAAAACTCTCATTTTCGGAGAAGTTATTTATTTTTCCTGAGATGGACATTCTTCGAGATTATTATAAAAACTTATTTATTTAAAAATATCGCAAAAACATCAGATGATCATTCATTTTGAATGACACGTTCTGAATGTATGTAAAAATAATTTTCTATTAAGTGATTCGAAAAAGCACTTATTTTTTAATGAAACTTCGCTCTGTGTTAAAATGTTATAATTACATTTCTTACCATATCTTTCGAATAAATGACTGAACGATCAACCTCTGCTATATTGTAATCGCTGTTTCATGGACATCCACAATGTTTTACTAATTTTAAACTGGTGTTCAATTTTAATAATAAAACAATGGTATACATTGAGCATTCCCATGATCTGTGCGGTGTGTACTAAACAGGAAAACTCAACGCATTTAAGATTCAAAAAGTTAGTTTCATTAGTCTATTATTGTCATGTCGTCATGTTATATATTGCCAAACAGCAACAATAATATTCAGCAGAGCCAGTGTTTCTTTTTTTCTTAGGTTTATATATATTAATGACGTTTTGTGCGTCGAAAGGATTTCACTTGTAAAACTACTTTTCTAAAGAGTTTCTCATATTTTATAATAAATTATAACATATTTTATTATAATTAAATAAATTTCACCAACTATTTCGGTATAATAGACTATACGATAATGAATCAGGAAACCTTTGTTCAGTCATCAGTTGAATCCTGCCAAAGACGAAATAAATTGTACTTGATACTTCGTAGCTAAATACCAAGTATAATAATAATGAAGACCAAGGATGAGTGCAGAATTCTAAGGTAAGAATTGGTGACCTACAACACTTACCGATATTGTAGCCAATGAAAAGGGAGCCTTTGTATTGTCTTCGACCACACTCGATCTATTTATTTTCTAATTTTATCATTCAAACTGCAAAATTAAAATTTTATTATTTCCAAATTGCTCTATTCTAGAATATTCATGAATTTTAAACTTACCATTCTTTTATTAAAGTATCGAAAAAATAATTTTAAACCTTTTATTCGATTAATTAATTTTACGTATTTTAAAACCATTGATAATTGTGTAAGACACACTAACATACATTCAATTGCTCTCGTTTTTTAAAAATTTTCTTCTGTCAGATATCAAACAACGCTTCATGTCTGTAATAATTGGCATTTGATAAAAAGTACAGAATAAGGTTGACATAACATTTATATTACTTAAAGGCTACAGTAAAAATTAAGTAGGCTAAATTCTGATACATTAAACAAAACCGAACCTCTCAATCTGCAAATGTTTGTATAGATAAGTTGTGCTATTCATATTTTAATACTTTCAATTGGGAATTCTGAAGGATACTTCTGTTGTAGGGTATTCGAATAGAACACTTCAAAAACAATTGAGTTTAAAACGATTCAAATTAAATGT
>OY744532.1:96869164-96874164 GCA_963556195.1 Sepiola atlantica
ATCTTCGGATTGTTTGGCTCTTATATCAACCGTTTGACTGTGATGCCGCAACACACATACACACATGCATACAATTTTGCTTAGAATATATATAAATATGTATTGATACTCAGAAGATTTTTCGAAAGCAATCAATTAGAAAAAATGGACGCCTGACGTAACACGATAATTTCTGTACCGAGTGATTAGTCGTATTTGTTGTTGCAGAATCATTATTATTAGTAGTCGTTGTAATATTAGTAGTATGTGTTGTTGCAGAATCATTATTATTAGTAGTCGTTGTAATATTAGTAGTATTTGTTGTTGCAGAATCATTATTATTAGTAGTCGTTGTAATATTAGTAGTATGTGTTGTTGCAGAATCATTATTATTAGTAGTCGTTGTAATATTAGTAGTATGTGTTGTTGCAGAATCATTATTATTAGTAGTCGTTGTAATATTAGTAGTATTTGTTGTTGCAGAATCATTATTATTAGTAGTCGTTGTAATATTAGTAGTATGTGTTGTTGCAGAATCATTATTATTAGTAGTCGTTGTAATATTAGTAGTATTTGTTGTTGCAGAATCATTATTATTAGTAGTCGTTGTAATATTAGTAGTATTTGTTGTTGCAGAATCATTATTATTAGTTGTCGTTGTAATATTAGTAGTATTTGTTGTTGCAGAATCATTATTATTAGTAGTCGTTGTAATATTAGTAGGAAAAGAATATCAGTAATATCAGTAGTCTTATTCAGAATCTTTTGGATATTATGACGGAATTTGATTAAATTGACCAACAGTATTGGAACCAATAAGTGTTCATTATTGTCTAGATTCAAAAATCAACCACGTTAACAACTATTTCAATTTCCTTAATTTAAAACCAGTAATTCTGCTAAAGTATTTTAGTACATTCACAGTTAAACTCTTAAGAATCATTACACCGTAATATTAACACAATGATTGCAATATTAGTATTTTGATTCATATTCCGAATTCACCAAATTACCCCTTTAATTACTCGTTTCAAAAAACTGTATACCCGTTCCTTGGGAATCTCAAGTTCTAACTGTACTAAGCTTCTAACGCTTTCGAGTTAGAACGAAGAAATATATTTGTGAATTTTATTTGCAAAGAATACGTTTCTTAATATTTGCATGAGAAAGTAAGTAACTACGATCAATGTATTTACTTATTCTATTTTTTAGCAAAAACAATTGTAATTTAAGCAGGAATAAGTTTATTGAATCAATTTCGGATACCCTTTCTCTTTATGTTATACTGATTATCAAAAATAATCACTTAGTTTTACAATTTTTATTTCATGTTTTCTTTTGTTAATTCCTTCCATTTAATAAAACACGTATCCAGTAAAGCGTGAGATTCGTACTCAGATAATTATATCGTAAAAACGTATTTCTTAGAACGTCCCGTGACCGGTCACGGGACGTTCTAAGAAATACATACGGTTCTTCAATAACTGACCATCTGATAAATAACCCGTAGTGCGACACGAACTTCAGCACAGATTCATTTTCCATCTTAAGCTGTGCTCACTCATCTTATCATTTGAAAATCTTGGAGACTATCCACGTACGCCTCAAGAGACCCTCCCTCTGCAAACAGAAGGTGTATCTCTTGGGGTTGAGTGTGATTAGTCTCAAAGACACAACCTTCATTCCATATAACATCACGCTTATTTTATTCTAAATTCGAACGTTTTTTTCCCTTTCATAACATAACGCTAATTTCATTTTAAATATAAAAGGTTTTTTTTTAATCCCACGATATCAGCCTTGTAAAGTGTGGGCGAAACAAGTCGACTGGCAATTTTTTTTCTCATCCCCTAAATCACCTAAATCTTTTAATTATGAAAGATTACACCCGTCTTCCCTTCATCATTTCATTAATAGTGTGTGCCAGGTTATATTGGAAAGAAATGACTAATGTGCTCGATCACACAGGAGTGATAGCTAATATTATTTATTTGAAAACTATATGTTACATATTTCAGAAACGTATCGCTGTTTCATACAGATTAGCTGACTTTGTACATTTGTTAAAACTGCTGTGTGTAAGTGTTCTAAATGATGATTCCACTGAGCATATAATTTTTTAAAAAATGTTAATAGTTAGCTCATCTGGATTGAACCGCGGTACGTTTCTGAAATATGTTACATATATTTTTCAAATAAATGATATATATATATATATATATATATATATATATATATATATATATATATATATATATATATATATATATATAATAGAGATACAATCAGCGAAATACTGTATAGACTGCCGCCGGAAACCCGTAGGATAGCTGGACGCCTCGGAAACCTTAAAAAGAGATTATTGAAACGCGAAAATTGCGTTTTGATCAACAGAGCCTGTTTGAGTAATAACTTGCTGTAAAATACTTAGCCCTGTTGTGCTTGCATACCCTTAATGACAATAAAAGTTTAAACATTTGGGAATTTCCTTGCTTTTGTACATTTAGTGTATATGAACTTTCATCCTAACCCTATTAAGGGCATATGATTTCAGTATACTGGCATTCATCATGAAATGCCACTACTTTTGTAAAGGCTATGTTTCAATACAATGGTCATTTTTAAGGTTTTTTAGAATTTTCTGGAAAACTTAGGTATATGTTAAACTGAAATTAAAATGCTATCAACTAGACCCTAGAACCGCTATCTCGGCCAACATCAGCTGAATCAATCAAATAGTTCATGAGATACAGGGTGGCACATACGTACGTACGTACACATGGATAACACAAAATCATGTCTGACCTTTCTGGATCTTTGGGTTGCCTTGAATAATGATGCTGAAATTCTACACACTTATAGAACATATCAAAACAAATGATTTTGTGCAAAGTTTTAACTAATTTGGTTTATTTATTTTTGAGTTACGATTGATCAAAAAATGAGATTTCTAGCATATACCGTTTTTGAAGTCTATTAATGGATAGAGCGCTCTCGCGCCTCCCTTGATATATATATATATATATATATATATATATATATATATATATATATATATATATATATATATATATATATAATGGGAAGAGTTTCGATTAACTACTATAACCGTCGTCGAGTGTTTTCGGTCTCTCAATACAAGTAAAGCCTGACCAAATATTAAAAATAACATAGTATTCGAAGATCTCTTCGACACGGCTATACACTGGCTCATACAAGGTATGGTGCACCTTCTCCAAGTAATGTTACACCAAGTAAGAGCACATTGCTTGATACTCCACTAGACTAGATGTATCCTTATGTTGGAATTAGGTAAGATCAAAAGAACATCATACATATATATATATACTAAAACAGTAAATAATTCATATTAGTCATTTGAATATTCTATTAAAGTACCCATTTACCTTAAATACAGGTAAATGGGAATTTTAATGGGATATTCGAATATCTATGTATCTTATGTTGAGTTAAGATGTTAGCTTAATAACTGAGAACTTCGACTCAAGTAAAATGAAAGATATACATATATATATATATATATATATATATATATAAATATATTAATTGTGTGTATTTAGGCAGCATTTTCTCATTTATGAAAACATTGTTAAAAAATAACAAAATTCGTCTGTTTAATTATACATTTTTTATTTTTTTTATTTTTCTGATGGTCTTTTTGTATTAAAATCCAAAAAAAATAATAAATGTTCCATATGTTTCACATGTTTCACGAACGTTTTCGATTATTCGTCGAATCATCCTCAGGTGTCAAAAGCAAATCAACAAAAAAGCTGGAGAAAGAATATATTTTTTAAAAGACAGTGGAGAAACGAACAGAGAACGTTTTCCAGGAAGTCGTTGTAAATTTTATGAAACATTTTTTTAAATTTTGATACAAACAAATCTATCAGAAAAATTTTAAAATACAAAAGGTATAATTAAACAGACGAATTCTGTTATTTTTCATTACAATGTTTGCATATATATATATATATATATATATATATATATATATATATATATATATATATATGTATATATATATGTATATATATTATGAATTTTATACGTACATAGAAGATGTACATGGAGTACTTTTATGTACGTATACAATTAATACAAATATACATATATATTAACGAAAACTCGTCCTATCAAGTAATGGGCGACTACTAATGCAATTTCCCGCATCTTAATCACTTAGGAAGTGAGGCAATGAAAATAATAGTAAACAGGAAAAAAACGAACGCTGCAATTACCGATAAAAATATTTCCATAAGAATACATACACACAAACACACACTTACAAAGATTAACACCACGATATAATGCTACAATTGTTTTTTAAAAAATCCGTTTGTCATTGTGATCAAAATGCATTACATTATTTTAATTCTAGTTAATGTCTACAATTTAAGGCTTAAGCTTAAGTTGTTTTAATAAAAAAAATTGCAATACAAGGAATCTAGCTTAATTGGTGTATAATAAATATGGATTGAATTTAATGCAAATCTGAAATATTTGAATTTTTAAATGATAGGTTTTTCCCATGTGATATCTAATGAAATGACTTGAACTAGTCTAACGAGATAATAACCAAATACTAAGGTCTTATGTACGACATGAAAACAAACTAGAATTTGAGGAAGACCTCTATGATACCAGTAATTATAGGAACAATCGAACTTATGAAAATAACTTTCAAAAACTACCGATTAATATACCCGGTAACCCAGGTGCAAGAGAGATACATACAATTGTGCTTAAGGAATGGTTAGAATATTTAAAAAAAATACATCAAGGTTTGAATCTCTACAATAATGGCTGAATGTCTGGCATTCGGTAGCATACCTCCTCCCCATCAAAATAATAACTAGAAAATCCTTTAATTATATGAGGAATGTACTTTATTTATTTCATATACCTTCATCAGATGTGAAAAGTCTGCGTGAAACTATTTGTAAAAGTTTGAGTTATCTCCTCACACTGAACAGTTAATGAATCAAAATTTGAAATTA
>OY744532.1:96876664-96976664 GCA_963556195.1 Sepiola atlantica
GCATATATATTGCGATTATTATATCGACATTCGTAGACTTTACAAAAGGACAACAGAAAGAATTCGTGAAAACATTGAATCACTTATGGGAACTGTATATATATATATATATATATATATATATATGAATTATAACAATCTATGTTTTAGTATATATTATAAGTACCTTTTATTTATGAGTTATATATATATATATATATATATATATATATATATATATATATATATATAGTACAACAACAAAATATTGACAAGCAAACTACACATGGAGGTTTTGTGTTTGACACCGAGAAGGAGCTTATCAGGATAGCTGCAACATTTATCATCCTGAAACCTCTTTTATAAGTAAATCATTTGTAAATTTAATTTCCATTTTCTCCATATCAAAGTTCTGATATAATATACAATACCAGAAATCAGTATGATTTAAATAGTTATTTGCTTAAATAAAGTTACATTGTATTCTAATATAACAAAGGTTGCCTATTTCTTTATTTCTTTATGTATTTATTTAAATAGTTTTCTTCTTTAATTGTTACGGAACAGGCACTATAGTTTTAAAATAATCGATGTTATATTGTAGCGGCCATAAAAATAGACTTATTTTCTTCCTCCGAAAAATGCCCCCATTGAGTGAGCTGGTCACACACTGACCAATCAGCCTGCATGGCGCATGGATTCAGTCTGTCGATTGAAGAACGACATCAGGATCTTTGGGAATCACGAGCCGTCAACACTAGCAGAGAGACCCAGGAAAGCAACGGGGAACCACTTCTTTCTCTCTCTCATTCTCTATCTCTCTTGTTCCTGTCCACGTGACATCGCAACAACTACTATCTTCGCCTGAAGAACTTCCTACTATCGTCTTCATCTATCGGACACTGTCCAATTTTCTTCCACCTATACCAACCGGTAGAGATAACCTTTTTGAATGAACCTTTTTCGTTGTTGTTATAAAACAGGTTTTGTTATTTTATTTCGTGTCTTAAACATAAGATAGGGACAACGTTTCTTTCTTTACAATACAACCCACATTAGGTGTTATATTATGTATGAAAAACTTAACAACAATCGATAAACCAACTAATTGCTTAAACTAGGAGTTTTAATAAACATTATAATAAATACTAATAATTTCTCTCTAACAAAAGGTTTGATGCACTTAGCTATGAGTCATTTAATTTGAGACATAGGTGTCATGAGTGATTTCGTTTGAGACGTGGGTGCTATGAGTCATTTAATTTGAGATATGGGTGTTATGAGTGATTTCGTTTTAGATGTGGGTGTTATGGGTCATTTAATTTGAGACGTGGGTGTTATGAGTGATTTCGTTTGAGACGTGGGTGTTATGGGTCATTTAATTTGAGACATGGATGTCATGAGTGATTTCGTTTTAGACGTGGGTGTTATGGGTCATTTAATTTGAAGCTTAGGTGTTATGAGTGATTTCGTTTGAGACGTGGGTGTTATGGGTCATTTCATTTGAGACGTGGGTGTTATGAGTGATTTCGTTTGAGACGTGGGTGTTATGGGTCATTTAATTTGAGACATGGGTGTTATGAGTGATTTCGTTTTAGACGTGGGTGTTATGGGTCATTTAATTTGAGACATGGGTGTTATGAGTGATTTCGTTCGAGACGTGGGTGTTATGGGTCATTTAATTTGAGATATGGGTGTTATGAGTGATTTCGTTTTAGATGTGGGTGTTATGGGTCATTTAATTTGAGACATGGGTGTCATGAGTGATTTCGTTTTAGACGTGGGTGTTATGGGTCATTTAATTTGAGATATGGGTGTTATGAGTGATTTCGTTTTAGACGTAGGTGTTATGGGTCATTTAATTTGAGATATAGGTGTTATGAGTGATTTCGTTTGAGACGTGGGTGTTATGGGTCATTTAATTTGAGATATGGGTGTTATGAGTGATTTCGTTTGAGACGTGGGTGTTATGGGTCATTTAATTTGAGATACGGGTGTTATGAGTGATTTCGTTTTAGACGTGGGTGCTATGAGTCATTTAATTTGAGATATGGGTGTTATGAGTGATTTCGTTTGAGACGTGGGTGTTATGGGTCATTTAATTTGAGATATGGGTGTTATGAGTGATTTCGTTTTCGATATGGGTATTATGGGTCATTTCATTTGAGACGTGGGTGTTATGAGTGATTTCGTTTGAGACGTGGGTGTTATGGGTCATTTAATTTGAGACATGGGTGTCATGAGTGATTTCGTTTTAGACGTGGGTGTTATGGGTCATTTAATTTGAGACTTGGATGTTATGAGTGATTTCGTTTTAGATATGGGTATTATGGGTCATTTCATTTGAGACGTGGGTGTTATGAGTGATTTCGTTTGAGACGTGGGTGTTATGAGTCATTTAATTTGAGACATGGGTGTCATGAGTGATTTCGTTTTAGACGTGGGTGTTATGGGTCATTTAATTTGAGACTTGGGTGTTATGAGTGATTTCGTTTGAGACGTGGGTGTTATGGGTCATTTAATTTGAGATATGGGTGCTATGAGTAAATTAATTTGAGACGTGCGTGTCATGAGTCATTTAATTTGAGATATGGGAAAGCGATAGCGATGGCGATAGCGATTGCGATAAAGAATGACATAATATAAAAAACATTGCACCCCAATATTCATCACTGAGTTTCTTCGTTAACTTCTACTTGTATATCACTACCCACCAAGAAAAAAGGAGATACTTATCTTCGAGAAGACGGTATCGTGACCACTGAACAAATACTACACTAACCCCCAAAAAGAGGTAATACCTGGAAGGAATGAAATATACTATACAAAACCCAAAAAGAATGAGCAATGTATAGTGATGGTCTCATGGGAACAAAACACCTATCCTTAAAATAAAAGAATGTAGTGCCTGGGAGGATGACATGATGACACCAGAACAGATAATGCACAAACTAACCCCTGGAATTAATGAGTGAACTATAAAACATTAGTTGTAAATTATATAGTAAACTGAATATGTCATAAGAAAATAGTACAATAGTATATAAATAGAATTTACTGTATAGTTTCGCTTTCAGACAGAGATATACTTATTCTTTAATAGTAATATATATTATAATAGATATATTTTGTTTCTATGTATGTTTGTCTGTTTATCTCTCTTTTTCTCACTTACAGGTTTTAAACACACGGCATACTAGCGCTAACTTTGGCACAAAGCAGAACGGACAAGCTGGACATGTCTTAGTGTGTAATATGGTAATACTGCTTCTGATATTATTACGGATGATGTAAAAATAATTTACACTTATACGTTCACAAACTATCGGGAACATGTCAACATATGTTGCAGTAAAACCAATTCGGGGGTCGAGTGTTCCATAGGGTATCGCAATTATACGTTTCTGCGTGTATTACTGCATTTATTAGCTGTAATATAGCGTATTATTATAGCCACTGAGTGTCTGCACAAAAATATAAGGGAGCATAGCCATAAATATAGAAAAGAAACGCACCCTTGAAATGGGAGTGCGTCGTGGTGAGGTCAAAATTAAAACTTTCTATTAATACTAAAATTACTACTACTAAGAATTCTAAACACTTAGAGGCTAAAAAGTTATTGGTTAAATTGTACGGAATCTAGCATAAAGTATGAATGAGATGCGCAATATATTATAATTATAATATTAAGGTTCCGAAGTATAACATACCTATATCAGAAAGCGATTAAAACTCGATATTTTGACCAGCTTTTAAGTTATTCTGAAAATAAAAACAGAATATATATATTAATATATTAAACCTAAATCATATTCGTGTCAGGATAGATACAAGTAATCTTCAGAATAAAACCGCTTGTTATGTCCCCTTTATCAATATATGATGCTACTTAATCTTATGTCTAGAATCTTCATACAATTTTTTTATCAGCATTGATTACATCATTTTGTTCTAGAAAATGTCTAACATTTTAAGCTAAACGGACCTTAAACAGAAATTGATATTCAGCGATAGTATCAAGATAGTATTCAATTCAAATCTTATATATTTAAAAAACTGATAAGCCTATATTATACTCTGTAAAAACCCTTTAAATTATTCAAGATAAACTGAAATTTGGGGATTATTTTTTAATCGATGTCTAATACCTATCGTTAAAATATCACAAACATATCTTAATTCTACTACCTTATTTATCACCATTTGCATGCAACAAAATTAAAATAAATATAACCTACATTACGGACTCTCACACCTTGAATCTGTGTACCTAATTCATGATGATCGGTTAATTTGTTTATGAGTGCAGCTACACCTATATGAATAGAGCTTATTATGAACACTAAGTGCCGCAGAAAATATAGAGCACAAGTTCACAAAATATAGAATAGGGATCACCTGGAGTGCCGTATGTGTCATGACAGTCAAATTCGAAATCTTTAGTATTAATAATACTAAGAATAATTCCATGAAAAATTGCCAGTATACTGAAATCATATACCGTTAATAGGGTTAAGATGAAAATTCATATACACTAAATGTACAAAAGCAAAGAAATTCCCAAATGTTTACACTTTTATTGTCATTAAGGGTATGCGATCACAACAGGGCTAGGTATTTTACTGGTAGGAATTTTTCTTCAGCGCACCTCACCCACTTCATTCACTCATACATAGAGATTTATACTGTAGTGATGTGATAATGAAATGGTTTGGTTAATATGTAGTCATACCCTTAATGACAATAAAAGTGTAAACATTTGGGAATTTCTTTGCTTTTGTACATTTAGTGTATATTGATTTTTCATCTTAACCCTATTAAGGGCATATGATTTCAGTATATTGGCAATTTTACATGGAATGTCACTACTTTTGTAAAGGCTATGCCTCAATACAATGCCTTCTTATAACTAATATAGTTGGTAGTTTGACTAATCAAGGTTTATCGTAAACTGAAATTAAAATGCCATCAACTAGACACTAGAACCTCTATCTTTGCACGAAATCAGCTGAATCCATCAAATGGTCGATAAGATATAGAATAAAGTGTATGAACACTGGTCATCTTTAATGTTTTTTGGAATTTTCTGAAAAACTAAGGTATATGGTAAACTGAAATTATAATGGTATCAACTAGACCCGAGAACCTCTATCTCTGCCAAAAATCAGCTGAATCCATCAAATAGTTAATGAGATAAATGGTGGCACATAGGCACTACGTACGTACACGCGGATAACATGATTTCATGATTGAACTTTCTGGATCTCTGTGTTGCCTTGACTAATGATGCTGAAATTCTACGCACTTATAGAACCTATTAAATAAAAATGTTGTGCAAAGTTTTAACTAATTTGGGTTATTGGTTTTTGAGTTATGATTGGTCAAAGAAATGATATTTCCAGCATAGGTCATTCGTGGGTCTATTAATGGATAGAGCGCTCTCGTGCCTCCCTTGATTCTAAACAATTACATGCTACAAATCTATTGTTAAATTACAGTGAATTCGGCATGAATTGTTAATGGGATACGAAATCTAATACAATTATTATTACTATTTATGATATCATGATGCTTACATAAAACCACACCCACGTAGAGGTAAACTAAAACTCGCAATTTTATCGGCTTTTCTAAAAACCAGAATAAATATACTTAGTTATAAAATAACGCAAAACCTGCCTGATAGAATTCGAAACCAAAGTGTAGAACTAAATATAGTAAATGACATCAAAGATGATAATATCGATTCGAAATTCTTAGAGAATTGGATAAACTGAAAATAGTCCATTATAACTTTCTCAACTTTCTACAATTTGACGTCTAAACGTACTCATCGTTTCGAAAGAATTGATAACAAATGCAAGTGCACTGAGTACAGGTCATAACTATCGCCAACCAAGAATAGATAATGTTTTATTGTGTTAGACATTTACAGAAATATGCGTAAATACTCGTCTACATCGGGTAACATGTTTTAACAATGATCTGCAATATAACATCCGTCTATACTTCATTACCTATATACGTTAATTCATGCTATTTTTGTCAGAGCTTAGATGAGTCACTATTTGGGAGTATCAAGTGGCAATTCTTCTGCTCGATCACTGGTTGTCTTAAGAAGAGTATTGATTTACTCCTCTCCAGGAGTTAGGCACAAGGCCAGTTTTTATCTTACTCCCACAAGTAAGATGTTACCCAAGGTCGGGTCGGGAAAGTGGGGTTTAAAAATTGCCTGGGCAGCCCCGTCGGCATTCCCCGGTAGGGGCGCCTCAGACAGTAAGCAATAAACTTACTCCCCCCCCCCAAAGAGGGGAGGCGAAGCCTGGGAGGGTGGACTTCCTAGAACTGCACAGGACAGACCCATATACCGGCGTAAATCAAGCCCCGAAGGCCAAGACAATACCAGTCAATGGGGTGCAGTATCCATCGGAACAGATACTACACTTTGATCTTAGCCAAAAGGCCAAGTGGAGCTTTGCTTTATTTTCGGCACCTTCTTAACTTTCGCTTCCCTTATTTTATCCTTTAGTCCTCATATTCTATTAGCGATGTTTTAGGCAAAGGGGGAATAATTGTTGTTTTCTTAGGCGGAATCTATAACATTTATAGTAAGCTAGTTTTTGACTTTGAAGCAGTATTTTTACTTATTACATGAAGTGGCTTCCTGACATTTCTAGGAGGTAACGGTGGTTAAGTGGGAAACGACACAGACTGCCGACCTGAGTGAGCAAAGTTTGAATCAAGTCGATTCCATAATACGACTTTCAAATAGGAATATCTGCAACTACTACCTGGCCCCTCATGCAAGAATGGCGTAAACAGAACCAAACCGGTCAATAAAGTTTTACCATTCTGGTTCACACACATTTACTTCATGCCTTGTCTGAAGCGATTTCCATAAAAAAGCATATCGACCTGAACATATGTTATATGCTCGCTAACATTGCCCAAGGCAGATGTGAGAATGGAATCTGCCAGCTAAGTAGAGATAACAATGGATACAAGTGATGAACGACGTGTCTTTCATGGACGTTAAATAACGATCCGACAACTGGGGTATATGAGAAGCTTCCTCACCCATGTCAAACTCCCAAAATATCCAATGAAGACACCAGACTGCAGATGTGAACGATAAGGCTAGTGAATTATTCCTTTTCTACGGACATGTGAATCCCCTTTTCTGAAGCCGTCTCTTTCTGACTTAGAAGCTTCCAGGATCGACTGAATGACACTCAACCACTTGATAACGGATAGCGTGCGATCAAAAGTTGCTATTGCATAGTACAATAATGAGGCAACAAAGAACTGGGTAAAAAGTTCGAAACTCTCGTATGACCACATGCTTTTAAGTCAGGTAAACAAAAAGATTCTGGCGTTAAATAAACTAATGGGAGAATAACTGGCGGCTAATAAACCTTTTGCCACATAGATCGTCTGGGTAATCCTTTCTTCTACTATATCAAGCGAAGACGTTTTTCCCACTGTACATTCGGCAAAAGTAAGGAAATAACCACATGCATCACAGGCTACTAAACGTACCACTATATTAAGATAATTAACTCGAGCGTATCATACTAAATGTATTATTCTCCTAAATTATACTTTTGGGCCAGCATCTTAGACTCTCCCCAAAACATACTCTATAGAGGTGGTAGCAAACACTTCCCCCCCCCGTAACACTTTACTATTAACACTCCCTACATACACCGGGCACTAATAAATAACGTCTGCTTTTTAAAAACGTGATCCTTATTATTTACTATTTATATGCTATTAATTTTATACATAATACAATACATTACGCACACATTTAATGGACGGTACCTCCCATTTCGCTGATTTTCGAGAATATCGGAGTACGTTATTTCTACCTATTACGTATACACTTATTCTCATTCTGATTTTAAGAGGATAAATTTAACGAACAAAGGTATTTATAGATTTCCGCTATTCCACATGGTGTTTACTAGACAATTTAATACATATCACTTTTCAGGTTTAAAAATGTTTTTCTTTAATACTTACAGCGTAAACTACCTGCAGTGTTTATTTCTACAACCTTCAATTGTTGATAGCACACAAGCCAGCAATCATTTAAATTTGTATTTAACCCACCATTAAACAAACAACAAAATAGCAACAACAATTCACTAACAAACAAAACAAAATCAAAACTGGAGAATAAATCTATAGAAAATAATTCTACTTTTTATTTATTTACAAAGAAAAACACAATTTCATACTTCTACAGAATTTCAACCTAACTGTTTTTTTGTTGTTTTTAGGGAATATTATAAGTTTTAAATTTAAGTCTGTTTGGTTCAGTTCGGTTCGGTTCGGTTAACACTTTGGAGAAGCTGTCAGTGGGTGAGAAGCGGTCATTGGGTGAGATATATTTCTACACTAGAGATATCCTTCTACACTGTGCCAGTGTGTATTTAAGTTACACTCCGAGGTAAGCATATTCGGTAGTTTACACATTTTATTTTGTCCCGGACAACGCCGGGCGACGGGTACCCGCTAGTTTATAATAAACATTAATCTATATATTAATACGCTGCCATGCCAGATGTACATTCGAAAAAAAAACTATTGACTGTGATACGATTATATATAAGGAATCGGGATGTTATGATATTCAACTAAACAATGTCCAAGTGACAAATAAGGGATTTATTTATTATTTATTGAATTATAAACCTTATTGTTTTCTTTTTTTCCGAATGGATTATTGTAATATATTTGTTTCTTATTTTTTTTTGTGATTGAATAAATCTAATGCTTCAAAAATAATTAATACGATTGCACTTTTGTTTTGTGTCAGGCTGACGTAACAAAAACAGTCGTCATCTACTAAAACATGTTGAAAATATCGGGGATATTTTCTATGACGTTATAACTTGAAAAGTTAAAAAAAGATGACGGGATATTTTAAAGAAGGGAACATAGCCGACCCTTGATCCGATTAATAACTTATATTACGGATGATTTTATCAGTCTTAATAAAATAGGATCTATATATATACGCTGACTTTTTGTATATCCAAAGGTATCTTCCTCACCTAGGCAGCTACAAACGTTTACAGATACCGCAGAAACACTCCCCAGTCCCTATACTGCAGAAGCCGCCGGGTCCTATATTGTAAGAGCACCCCCGGTCCCTATACTGCAGAAGCCTCTGGGTCCTATAATGTAGTAGCGCCCCCGGTGCCTATACTGCAGAAACACCCCCTATAACGATGACGTAATATACCTATTACTGTGACGTCATGTGCACAAGAATAAGTAGGTTGAAAAAAATCAACCTATAACGATGACGTCATGTATCTATTACTATGACGTCAGAGAATCCTAGATGGCGTTAAAATATTTAAAAAAAATTCAAAACCTATAACGATGACGTCATATACCTATTACTGTGACGTCACGTGCACAAGAGTGAGTAGGTTGAAAAAAAAGCACAACATGATGAAGTCGAGTGACACTGTTGCGTACCTAGAAGAGCGTGCAGTGTAATCTCGCAAACATTTTCGAACTCAAATGACCAGCTTCTAAGAATTTATACTTTTTACAGTAAGACTTCTCTTTAGTGCTTGTTTTTTTTTGTAACTTACACTCGTCATTTTACATCCTTTGATGCTCAACTATGAATGGAGTAACACGGTTGTATCCTTCAAAATTATCAGTAAGAGCCATTGCACTGGCCACAATGCTGTTTAACGTAAAGATAAACTTTAAGCGGCATTGTTGAAGTGCAAGTTGTTTTGTGATGATTTGTAAGTGGCAGGCTTCCCCTCCTACGATCTAGATTATATATACATTAATGGTTCTGTCCTCGGAATACACAGATGCAGTACATATATTACACTAACTACAAGACAAACGCAATCTACCTATAAATCGCATTATAACTACTCCCAATATCTGTTACATATGTTGACTAGTTGATTTAACAACTAGTACATATTTGTGCATAGACAGGAGGTGCTGCAGATGAAATGTATTGACTGTAGGAATTTAATATAGTGGGAACGGATGTGTTTAATTCTATAGAGAGTCTTTGGCAATCCTTATGTTTTGTTTTGAAGGATCGATCAAATATGAAATACAAGATAAATATTGTATTGCGATAACTGTGATATAGTGAGCAATGCCCTTACCAGAATTAACGTTCTCTCTCTTAGTCGATATCGCTCCACAATCAGAAAGTCATCATCACTTAGGCCGATGCGATTACAAACAATGGCACTTAATCCCATTTAAATTATCTTGAATGAATCCTTTGATCTCTGAAATAGATATGGAATTAAAAGAGGCGTCCGTTCAGTCTAGATAGAAAATTATTTCACCCTGAAAGATTGCTTGAGAGTAGAGTCTATTGGTTGATATCAGTGGCAAGACGCTCAGGACGACTGGAAATATTGCCGGGAGAAGCAGAGAGTTCACTCACATACAACGCTTAGGTAATGCTCAATTATTGATACATTTAGTACTGACCAGGCTCAATGTCGCTTTACTACGGTGATATAACTGGTGTGACAACGTTATTATCTGTATGTGTAATTAATTGCATCATTAATGTAAGAAGTAAGGCCTGTGTGTTTGTTTAAGATCTACGACAGAGCAACTATTTGTAAGAGAGGCGCGTAACACAAAAACATACTCATGCGAGAAGACGTACGCGTTCTAAGGGATCGTATTACATTTATTAAATGAAAAAAATATACATCATGCTACAAATAGACCGCGTCTCATACTTGTGATGGGGCGATTAATATAAACTATTGATTTTTAAATATATGCGAAAACCAATGGCTTCCATGGTGTTCGCATTTAGGAAATATCGAATGTGTGAAGTATAGCCAGGAGATAATAGGTTTTTTTTTTTATATAGTAAGCGCGAATGTGAAACGCACGCATTAGCGAATTAAAACGCATCTGATGAACAGTAAAGTGTAGGTATAAGGATATTCCTTTGATTACTTTTAAAGTGTAGTGTACCAAACGTGCAATTTGAGGTGTAGGATGTTAATTAATAATAAGCTGCTACAGAAGTATGTGTCTCATTAAAAGCATTTCCGGTGTGCATAGGTTGAAGTGATACAAGATATAAATGTGTGTATAATCTATTCAAACTTACTGCATGTATGATTCTTTTTTTAAATCTCTATCTGGACAACATATAACAATCGATGAGCTTGAACGAAACTAAATGTACATGTTCTGAAAAGACGTATCCAGAATAAGCTGAAATCGCTGCAATGCGGCTTATTATGTGTAGCTTTTGTTTAGAAACTAGACCCGCACAACCATACCTAGAAAACTATTCCTACTTCATGGATAAGGTTCGTATATCTTATAATATATATGACATTTCATACGCAATACAATTATTGATATTAACTAATGTAAATGCAGCATTTTAATAGAATTTTCAATTCTTTACACATGGGATTGCAAGTTGTCGTCACAAGAGCCAACAGGAAACGGTCAGTCAAGTTAATATTTAAGAAAGGTTTTTCTTTGGCATGCATGTTTTTTAATGTCCAAGTTTTCTTGCAAATATAGTATTTATTTGTATTGGTTGTTCTGTTAATGTTAACCTATTATAAATTAGCATTTAATTTCTATTTTTGAAAGTAATAAAGTTAAACACTCTAATCGACGAATAATTGCTATATAAAACCGTTTTCAGCATAAGAGAATTTTGGATTTGATTTGGTTTGAATCAGGTGTTATCGTTTACAGCAAATGTGATTCTCAGATTTCATTTGGCTCCAATCAATTGTCTATTAACCAACTTGACTTCTATTCCACCATGTTGTTTCTATTTTACTTCGACCCAATGGTGATATGCCATAAAAACAAGTTTAAATCCATAGCTGAAACACCATCCTTTAATGAATTCTATTATATACACAAAGGCAGATTAGCTGGAGATAGTCGATTATATATTCCCCTATATGCTAATATATTTCGGTGAGTGGGTCCAAAAGTATGAAGTCGTTGTGAAATAATTTGAAGTCGGAAATAACAGAAAATGGCGCCCGGAGAATAAATCTTAGAATGAATCAACGTAGAACGGTAAAATACATTATTAATTCATAAATATGTACATATAAAATGGTAACAAACCCCAAAATGTAAAGAAGATGATTGTCCAGTCGGTAAAGGGAAGACTTACAAATTATTTTGAGAAAGTAAAACATATTTCAAACAGAAAAAAAACTATTTATTTTCTTTACCCATCAAAAGTAAAAGAATAAAAAAATGGCAGTCATTTCCCTTTTTCACGGAGATAATTTCAAATGCATTAAAGATATAATGAAATTCATAGTCAGACGAATGAATAAACAATTGATGTCAGACAAAGTTTTGTTAACATAGCAACATTAAAAATGAATTAGTTTTTTTATGCTACATATCACTTTGCGGTTATATAGTTTTGATCTTAAATAAGTGTAGAATGATTTCTTCATTTCCCTAAAAAGAGATTGCTAGCTTTTCACCATCGTTATTTCAAGGAAAGGTGCTTAACTGAGCACTATCTGATCTCTGGTTCTTCCCTGTAAAACATTCACAAGAAAAAAATGTAGATTTGTATAATTTGGATTATTCGAACTACTGTTCACACCTTGAGTGCCATTCTCACAACGTTTCGGTGAAGGTAACTGTTGTGGGGTACAAATCACCCATATTGAAGAACTAATGGAAGCAACCATCTATAATAAATACCATGGTTGCAAAGACTCAAACAGAGGACATTTCTATTCATGTTTTACCGCATGGTAGGAATCCGGTTATCTCCTACCACATTTAGTGGCGTTACTGTATTGCTATGAATAAATACATTGTATATTTTAACCTGTCAACATTTGTGGTTGTTATCTTTGTGACCCCTAGCACGGGTCTACAACACTGGCGACGAGAAATTTAGTAAAGAACATACGTGAGGATTTTGATTTTATACCAGTCACGACAAACTGGCTACCAGGATTACTCAAGAAAGTTACGTCGGATTTTTCCGATTAAAATAAATTTTTTTCTGACTGACTGGCACGTTGAAAAAAAACAAAAAAAAAAACACTTTCGACAAGCAGGTACGTCATAACACTTTGTGTTAATGAGAAAATATAATATTCTGTTACGCACTTAAAGCGGAAATAATGGACCATATATATAACACGTTCGAACTGGTAACACCACAAGCAGCCGAACAACGCCGGTCTTCCAGAAAAAGAAAAAGGATCGATCCCATAGAGATCAATCCCAGGAAAAAAAGCGCTATACGATCATTCCAGGGGAATGAAAAGCTCGGGAGGGAGGTGTTGTGGGGTACAAATCACCCATATAGAAGAACTAATGGAAGCAACCATCTATAATAAATACCATGGTTGCAAAGACTCAAACAGAGGACATTCCTATTCATGTTTTACCGCATGGTAGGAATCCGGTCATCTCCTACCACATTTAGTGGCGTTACTATATTGCTATGAATAAATACATTGTATATTTTAACTTGTCACAATTTGTGGTTGTTATCTTTGCGACCCCTAGCACGGGTCTACAACAGTAACCTCTGACCTTTTTCAGGAGTATCTTGTCGAACTCGAGATTCTTTCTATCAAACTCGAGAATCTAAACGGAATTCACGTGACGTAACGGATAAACTACTAAGAAAATTCAATCCTAGATGTAGTCGTTTGAAAGTTTAAGATTTAATCCTCAACGCGGTCTGTACTGGAAATTGCGTATTACTTAAGACTTCTGCCTGGTCATTGCCTATGGAACGAGAGCATGCTACACCTGTAGAGTACATAGACGGTTCCGTTTGAAATTCCCTGCAGATTCCCAAGTTCGACAGAAATATTTCCGAGTATACTAAGATAAACTTGAAGAAGGTCGTTGGTTACATCGATCGACACCTTGTGGAAATAACACTGATGATGAGAACAGTAGTCCGAATAATCCAAATTATACAAATTATCAATCCTCATCTTAAAAATTTAGAACTATAAAACATTGCCATTCTACCACAAGTGCAAACAACCTTCTTTTTTTCTACTGCGTACTTGAAACAACACGACATCTCCATAGAACAGAGATACTTTCCACGTACTTACTATATGTGCAACACATTACTACGGGATTGTTTCCCAGCAGACAACAACATACTGGTCTTAGGGTCCAATATCAACACATATTTTACTATCCCTATTTTAGGTAATACTCACACTTTGTCAATTTCATTCATCGTTTTCAATCGTTTCATAGTATTGTTCATTATTAAAATAACAACTCTATAAACAAATCCTCGAGTTTCATTTAGCCCTGAAAAGTTGTGATTCGTTAGTATTAAAATGAAGACATCATTTTACAAACTTCTACAGTGTTTGTTAACCTACGTCACCAGGAGGGCTGGATGTTAGACGAGCTGATGTTTAATGATGAAGCTGGTCATTCTAGTGTCTTCTTGGTCATATGGTGTTAAGTAATGGTTAATAATTTGATCGATGAGCTCTCGATGGAAATTCATCAGTTCGTAAAGGAATACGATTACACATTCAACATTGAAGAGTTTTATCATCTGTCACCTAACGAATGTAGAATGCGGATTGGTTAGTTTAGCCTTATAGGATATCATATTTGAAGTGGTACTAATTGCTGCAAATCCTATCTGTAAGCTACATACACATCGACATTTAAGCCACTAGATCGCATATCTGTGTACATAATGTAATCTTGAATTAATTATCACGGCAGCTGCATATATTCCTTTCTTACGATCATCCTTAAATGTTTTCCCAATTGTTAGTGCCATGGATTAGCAGTTTATCTAATATTTCGAGAACATTTTTTTAAAAATCGGAGAAATCTGCATATTCAAGAAGAGCCTGAACCCCGTCTATGTTTTCTTTGTATTAAACACAATTAAACTGGATATATCCCGTATTACTCACCGTTACGCTCGGCAACCGTCATGAATATAATATATATATATATATATATATATATATATATATATATATATATATGTACAGATATATATATATATATATATGTACAGATATATATATATTCTGTGACATACTATTCAGTACTACTATAAATACACTCTTATAAATATACTATCGTGTTGTATTAATTATTGTCGGCCCTTCAAGATCACAACGCTGGTAAGCTAATGCTCGAACTTATTTGGACCAACATAGCCTGAACGTTTGTCGCACAACACTGGTGACAAGGTATTCGGAATTATGTTGCACATAACACTGGACCAAAACTCGGATTTATATCGGTTACAACATAAATATTGCTGCTATTAGAATGTTGGATTTTCGAGAGAAAAACTTGGGTGTTATGTTCTAGCTTAGACTAGCGTTTGCGAAAGTCTACCTTGATGAGATACTAGTTATAAGTAAAAGACAACTAGCCACACAAATCGCATGTACATGAAGTATTTAAAAATATACACGACTATAGTTTCAAATGAAAGGAAAAGAAATGCGATTTTTTCATGGGAAAAAATGAAATATCTTAGTCAAATTATAAACAGAGATGATAGATGACCAGCCTCAGAGCGAAAGAGTACGAGAGAAATATGTCATCTCCCGAATGTTTTCTTAGGTTAGCAAATCAGTACAATGTGCTTATTTAAAGAATGCGCAATTTGAGATCGCTTCTTAACGAGCTATTAAAGAATGGACAATAATTTTACCTGGCCAACAGAATGCCATCATGCATTTAAAAAAATAAAATAATATTGTCATATCTGAATTATCCCTAACGCATTATAATTTAGATTTCGAAATTGTTGTAGTAACTGGTGCTAGTGTATACGGCATTGCAGTTTGCATTTTCTACAAAATGTAAGACGGTTCGCTGAAACCTATTGCTCACGCGTCTTGTACATTATTACACGCAGAAAACAGTTACTCACTAATCCAGAAAGAATCATTGGGTATAAATTTTGCAGTCACCAAATTTCCTCATTTTAATCACCGAAGACATTCTTTTCTGGCAACCAGAGCATAACCCACTGTTTACAATGTATGAGTCGAAATCGGTCTGCGAACAGACTACATTGATTGGGAACCGTTCTCCTAAATTACAATTACAAAATGGAGTATCTCTTATCGTAAAAATCAGTCATGCTAGACTGATCAAAATATATTCTAAACTACGTGAAGACACAGTGGTTGCCTTTCTACATGTTGGGTTGGAAAATACACTGTGTCATGTCATTAGAGAGTTTCGGTAACACTTGGGGAGCTATTAAAATGTTACAAACCAACTACGGAAGTAACAATTGGGTTTTCGCATGAATTGTTAGCACGCTTTAAGTTCGTTAACTGTTTGTATCAGGCAACGGTACGCAATTCACATCTAGTAAATTCAAAATATTCTGTAAGACTTTTGTAGTGGAACATCATAATCGCGCCGTATCATGCGAGAAACAATTGTCAGGCAAAACGGTTCGTGGATACGTTTAAATAAGTGCTTAATAGAATCGAAGGGTACACCTACTTAAAATACCATTTAAAATATATAAACGTGTAAAGGATGAGTCCGAACAACAATGTTGTATCTTTCATGATATCAGAAGAAGCAATGTTGGCAAAGAAAGATCAATACGGTTTTTGATAGACTATTAATAACTCATCAGAAATCAGAACGAGATTTTGGTTTCTAATGTTGAGGAAAAATGAAAAAAAAATCTGGTAAAGAGGGATATTGGATAAAAAAAAGTGGGAACATTCTTTACATAGTGAGTGACAATCCATATTTACCCGCAAAAGACACCTGGATCAAATGAGGAAAGGCTTATGCTGAAAAATATATCCAGAGGACGAATCAATGTATGCCATTTTCGACATGTTTGTGTTACCAATTTTGCAAACATGAAAAATGAACATCAAAATGAAGAGTAAGAGTATGTTTAAATTAACCCGAAAAGAAAAAAGTATTGGGGTGTTATTGTGTTATATTCATCTACACAATTTCGGTAATAGACAATATATCTACAGATACGACAGTGTTGTGTCAGTCATTAGTGGCAATCATGCGCTGCTGTTGGCTGGATACATACAAGTCAAAAATCCGATCTCGACAATCTGTCTCTCAGAAACTGGGCCAATTCAGTTTCCTTTTATTTGTCAGGTTGAGGTATTGTCCTGGGTAGTCCTATGAGGTTCACCTTCCCAGGCCTAGCCTCCGCCCTATTTAGGGGGTGAGTTTGTTAATTGCTAACTACATGAAGCGCTCTAACCTTGTAATGCCGACGGGGTTGACCAGGGTATTTTAAGAAGTTCACTTCTGTTGGGGCGCTAGCTTGATTTTTTTATAGCTTCCGAAGGTGGAAAGGAAGTAAGTATCGTCATTTGTGGCAGTCCTTGCCACAGTATGGGACGCAGACCTTCTGTAACATACTATTCTGTACTTACACTCTTGTAAATATACCACCGTCTTGTCCTAATTATTATCGGCCCGTTAAGGTCACAACAGAAGTGAATTAATATTTTAAAAAAAACACAGTGATAGGTCATCTATTTTCTTAACGTTATGTAAAAAAGATATAAGTTGTATTTTGGAACTTAATCAAATATATTTCATTAAACAAGATGACAAATATTTGTCAATTCATCATTTATGTTATTGTCTAACCCTTCTGGGATTCTGTTCGTATACAGTGTTGATATTTTCAATATAAAATCGAAGATTGCAAAATACTGTCGCGTTATTTTAGTGAATCCTTACAATTCTTCAAGAGTTTGCTTCACATACATTTTCTATTCAAGTTATTGAGAATATATAACGTCGTTACATACATTCATTTGTCCAACTACAGAATATCTACGAACATAGTTTACAATTGAATAAAACATTCAATAAAATAGTTTCTATTATATATGAACGTACTAATACACCTTTACATATCAATGTAATGTAAACACAGCTAATTCTCAAATTATGACAACTGAAGTCAAAATGAAATAGATGAATTTCAAGTTAAACCCAATTATCTTAGATTAATATGTAATTTACATTGAATTAAAACAGTTACACTTTAAACTTTAGGGGAGTAGATAGTGAACCTTGTGTTTACTTTCGACAGCCTCGTAACTCTCGCTTCCCTTATTTTTCCTTTAGTCCTCACATTCTATGAGCGATGTTTCTTACAAAGCTGAAATAATTGCTGTTTTCTGGGTCGGAATCTTTCTATCTAACACTTATCGAAGCTTGTTTCTGACCTTGAATTGGTAATTTATTTTAGATCCTTCAATAAAGTGGCTTCATACTTTGTCTGGAGCGATTTCCATAAAACATTGAAATAATTTAAACTTTCATTAAAATAGTCGAAATGGGGACGTAAACGGATTCTGAAATGAACATGCAATTAAAATTGAAATAATTTACACTTTCATTAAAATGGGAACTAAATAGATTATAACATTCAAACCTGCTAAATGCAAATCTTTCCTTTAACAATTACAATAACCTTTCTCAACTAACAATTGGCATGGCTAATGCCACTTTACATGAGAGTTCACTATTTTAACTCTTCGACCTAACATTCGACGGCAAATTGGAACACATTCATAGAAGACATTGTCAAGGCTGCTGAAAAGAAGGTGGCTCACTCTACCCGCTAAAACTACTCACATCTGCCAGTATTCTATATCTCTACAAAGCCACTATTCAATTTAATAGCTCCCGCACTGTCAAGCACACTTACACCCCTGTCCCATCTCCGCGATGTTGCATCTCTGTGCTGTTTTTACAAGTACTTTATAGAATGTGTTCCGGAGAACTCGTAGCACTGGTGCCCCTTTCGATATAAATCATAATCCGACAAGCGTAAAAATCTTACCCTTTAACAGTAGAGGTATCCAGTTGCTGGAGAGCTTACTACTCAAATAGTTTCTTCTTTCGAACTGCTAGACCTTGGGAGTCCGTCTATGTTTCCCAATTCCTTGACTGTGCTTACGTGCAGAAATGTAAATGCAATGCAAACATACATCTAGCTGCTAAACTCTCTACTTAGAGTGCCCCTGTATGCATGGGCGCAAATTTACAGTAGCCCGTTGCATTCCAGTAGCAATTTTCCTTGTTTCGGGTGAATAGAGTTAAATAAAAAAAAAATCGAAGTTCACAGCACGACTATGTGAATGAAATTTAAAATACAATATCGATCATAATTCAATGCAAAACAACATATATTTAAAAGACACAAACTATATCAGATTGTTAAACAGATTATCTATAAATTAGAAAATGTGAGACTGTTCTAATTAACTTTTAGAGTTTCAGTTCAAATTATTATAATTATTATTATTTCTTTGGTGTGTACAGACAGAGTAGATGTTTTTAGTGATGTTTTTTTTTCATTATAATTTCCAGATTTACGTAAACTAAGTAAAAATTAGTTCTGAGAGACCAAAAACGATTTGAGATTTCTATGTAACCTGCCCACCATGGGTTGAGGAAAAGTGGTTGCAGAGATTAAATCGATTTGTGATCTCATTTTTGTAAATCAATTCGCATCAATTACATAGAGAATAATATGTAATTTCATCATACCAACAAAGACAAAAAAACAAATAAGAATAACGATACTAATAAAGATGATAATAACATTATTAATGATAATAATAATACTAATAATAATAATAACAACAACAACAACAATGATGAAAAGAAAATATTATATATATACATATATATATATATATAAAATATTTGTTATTGTTTATATCTATGGACGTATACGTTTCGTCTTTTTTCAATCAAGACTCATCAGCATAGAAGTACGACTATTCATCACCGGTCACACGATTCGAAACCCTGGACAACAAGTATTTTCCAACTCCCGTCCAACGTCGCTAACCGCTAGGCCAGTTCTGAACAGCTTATAAACAATGATAATTTTAACACGTTAACGGCGGCGAAGCGAAGAGGCATTCAAACTTCTATAAGTGAAGGAACGATGCATTTAAAGCAAGTGATATATATATATATATATATATATATATATATATATATATATATATATATATATATATATATATATATATATATGTGTGTGTGTGTGAAAGGAAGGATGAGCGTAATCCGACGTAATGTGAAATGAAAAAGGAAAACACAAGAGATATGTTTATATATTCATCAACGTTTTATCTTTATTGTAAAAGTTCCTCAGTGATAATTTGAAGAAAAATGGCATGCAAGTACATCGAAATATTGGGTTGACATGATGGAAAGTAGTAGCCGGTGCTACTAAAAGCGCTGGACGAGGGCCCAGGCTGCGAGAAGTCGGCTACTACTTTTCCATATCAACCCATAATGTCAACCTAATATTTCAGTGTACTTGCATGAGACATTTAACGTATCATCCTGAGGAAGTCTTACAATAAAGACAAAACGTTGATTAATATATAATAAAATTCTCTTGGGTTTTCCTCTTTCATTTCCCATATATATATATATATATATATATATATATATATCATATATATATGATATATGAATATGTATATACCATATATATATATATATATATCATATATATATATGATATATGAATATACATATATATATATATATATATATATATATATATATATATATATATATATGGTATATATATATATATATATATATATATATATATATATATATATATATATATATATATATATATATATATATATATATATATATATATATACGGGAAATGAAAGAGGAAAACCCAAGAGAATTTTATTATATATTATATATATTCATATATGATATATATATATATGATATATATATATATATATATGATAATAGATTGCATTTAGCTTTATACCATTATCAGTTATTATTTACATATCACTATCCTATGAGATATCGATTATTGTGTAGATTGTGTTGTAGGTGTTATACCACTGGTTAATATAGCACTACTTGTTGTGTCAGGGTTCATTCTGCTGTGGATTATGACATATGCATTGTAGTATGATCGTGTCTCGTCCTCATCGATATTTGTATTCAGTAGTGAATGAGTTTTTCGGGCGACCTGTACGGTGTTTTCCTTAGGAGGCATTTATTTTTAAGCCCCTAGAAATATGATAGTAACTGTTGTTATTGACAATTATTTAATAAATTAGTTTATAACTCTGCAACATTTCCATTTTTTGGCATCTGATCACGTCATTTACATTTTCATCTGATGACTTACAATTAGAGAGCAACAATTATAGCATGTTTAACTAGCAAAATAGATAAATCTATCAATATCTGTAACAGCTGTGTAAGTTTATGTTACCCTTCTATGGTATAAAGCTAAAAATCTAACAAAGTACGCATAAAAGCTTACACTGAGTAAACGAGAGAGAATCTATAATTTAGCAGAAATGTACCAATGACGTCAAAATAGCTCGGAATTGCTACCAAATTGCCAACATTTACTGAAGTATGCAACATTACCGATTATGTATGTTTAAATCCACTTAATTTGCGCGGATTAACCTAATTGGTGACTTAATATATGTTACTATTGAATATGAATGTCTATATCATCGAATCGTAGATATTTCGGTTGTATACAGTTTCAATTTGATTTCGGCTTTTTCTTGATTGAACGTCTGATTCACTGTACACACTAAAATGCCCCTTAATCTCTTCGAATAGCTTTTTACACTAAACTGAAGGTTCATATGACATATTTTTAGCCGAAAATTCTTTTTGGGGAATCCTGAGACTGGTTTACATAGTGGGAAACGTACTTCTAGCGGGTCTTCCGAGTTAAATAGAGTTACATTAGATTTACCTACTTCACAGTTTGAGAAATAGGCTTATTATCATCAAATGTGAGCCGAAAATAACAAAAATCTGGTAAATATTGTAATTTCCGTACTGATGAACTGTGTATACTGCACAGATCAGCAGTGTCTGTGGTAGGCCTTATGTAACGTTTGTGCATAGTTACCCTGTACTGTCTAATCTGTGTCGTTTGTGGTGGTATTATACTATTGTCTAGAAGAAAATAGGCCTACAAGTTGCACTTCTAGAAAAATTGTCACGATAAATGGTAAGTTTGAGGCGTTTTCCTCTTTGATTCACTATAGTAGATGTAGCTAGATCTTGTATGAATCCTGTTGGGTTTAAAATGATCCTGTGAATAAAGTTGAATTCTCGGACATGAGAATGGGGTAACAATGTGCAGATAAATCATCAAAAGAGAGAAGGAACACAAACACCAGAATGTAGTTTCACAGCAATTTTACTAAGAAAGATAAAGTTGCAGCTATAGAATATTTACAACAGAGTTTTCAAAGTTCAGTTAGGTATAGGGAATTTTAGAAGGGGTTTGCGAAAACGTGGTTCGCGTGACACCTAAGGGAATAGGGGTTGCAATGCCTGACAGCCAATCCGTGAGGCCCTTAAGGGGCATGACAACAGCCAATCAGTGAGGGGGGCTTTATTAAATTCCAACAATCCATGTGTTTAGAATGGAAGAACTTGTGTAACGATATACCCTCAGAGTAATCGGAAAAAAAGGATAGTAAGTAATAATCCTTACCTAAGTGGTAACGAAATGTCGATCAGGGGTAAGGGTTAAGGTTAGGGTAAGGGTTAGGGTAAGGGTCGATGTTGTTTCTAGAATGCGGTCGTGATTGTTGTGATGATGTCAATATTGTTACGAAAATTTAAATATTCACATTTTACTGTTTTAGATTTCAGTTCTGCTGATTTGAAGATATATGTTAATATCAATGTCCACAGATACGTCGGCGATCAAGTAAAAAAGATAAAACACATGAGTCGAGATCTAACAGATAAGTAAGCGTACGTTCTCCCTTTTGCTCCGTCCAGCATGCGCTTGAGAGCTTACTGTGTATGTGATACTAAGGTTCTAAAAAAATGTTTATATTCTACTACAAAGTCAATAACAAAAATCTTATTTCGATTCTTTATTTTTAGTGCACTTTTTAAGCGACACTTGAATACATCACATAGACTCGAGATAATACTTGGTGAGCATTCACCCTATGCGGATTCAACCGTCTTGCTCCGAGGGAGGTTAGGGTTAGAGTTAGTGTTAGGAATATTAAATTCACAAGTGGTCCAAATTCCAACCTTAGAGAGATGACAATGTTAGTAAATACAGACTTTTTTTGCGGGAAAGTGTCACCGTCTTTCAACATACATCGCTTAGTATTATCAAATAGTCGCCCATCTGGTAATGACCAGATTCAACGTTGCTTTACTTTGGTAGACTGATGAGAACCAGTGTTTCAACATGATTAGTACTCTATATTTAATTAGCATTTTGAGCAATGGTCAGATACCTATAAAATATGTGGGTAACAAGTTCCTATTTTGCCCTAAATAAGCTGAAAAGATGATACAATCTGATAGTAATTGTAGTCTAGGCAACAATTTGTTATCAGAGTATTTTTCAGAAACCATGCATTTATTTAACTATGGATAAGTCCAATCAACCCCTGGAAAGTATATATATATATATATATATATATATATATATATATATATATATATAGATAGATAGATAGATAGATAGATAGATAGATAGATAGATAGATATATACACTTGAATAAAGCTGATAGGAATAGTCCAAATAGGCAGATTTATATTATATTACTATTCTCTTCCGCGTAAAATATATAAAAGAGAGAGGGTATTCGAACCAACAGTACTTATTAAATATCCATGATCATTTTTTCATCATTCAAAACTCCAAATATATCCTTTTTAGAAAAAACAAATTATTATATGTATGAAGTTGTTCCGGGAAAACAACAGAAGTTTCTCCAAATAATTACATACCCCTGAATGTGCCGAACTTTTATGTGTCTCTTTCTATGGATTTAACGAAATTACAAATACGTACACCCGATTTTAATGAAATATGTACGTGGCATTTATTCAGAAAGTTTTCCAAAAGTTTTCCCTTTACGAATATATGAAGGGTTAAACGGGGAAGGGGTGTTTTTAAAAAAAGTCCAATCGACTTCTCGAAAATATATATCGACTCATTTGAATGGACCTGATGGAAATAGTCCAAAAAGAAAAGCCAAGCAAATTATGTTACTTTTTCTCTTCCGTGTAAATATATGAAATATATAGTTGAGAGAGGATGTCCGCACCAGCAAATCCGTTCTGAATATCCAGAATCATTTTTCCATCTCGAAACTTGGTACATATTTATGTCACGTTGAATAAAAATGCATTTCCTCAGCTCACACTTTTACTTCAAACGATCAATAATATAAATTAGGGACATACCGCCAGGTAAGTGTTTTGTATATACGTGATACGTCAAGTAGTTATAATTGCACTCTCGTGTACGTACCGCGTTGTGCCCACACTTTTACTGTATTCTCCTTCGTTGCTGGAATCTGTATTCGTAATTACTTATTGACTCACACACGAAAAGCTCAGCGGTCGTTTATTGCGTCATAAATTACGAGTACATTTAAATTGTTCATTGTATTTTTCCAGATGATCATGAGATAGAGAATGCCACACGACCCCTGTATCAAGCTACGTCTCTCACGCAATCAGCTGAACTGATTATTGTTTTATCTTTCTGACCTTATACGATATTGTTCAACAAAAATACAATCTCGTATCCCAATCCCTCTATTTACTAATACATCACATTTCCTGCTTATTACACCTCGGTATCTTCAAATCAAATGTCAACAAATTCTGTCACAGCCCGCCCCAAGAACAATCAAACACACTTCATACTATTGACAACGTTAGATTCCACATAGTGTCCCTCATTCTTCTGATGGAAATCTGTGTCTTCTCCCTAACACTTATTCGCGAATGGATGTTGGCCTTGGTAAGTGCTGACGAAAATTAAATATACTATTTCTTGTTAATATTTTTGCCCGGATTGGTATTAAGGTACATTGATTACAAGATATGGCTTCTCCCCGTTGCCAAGCAGTGTTTCGATCTTCATTTCAGCGACAATCTATACGGCTTGGTGCCGATAGAATAACAGTTGTGGCTGCTGTTAGTGTAAGAGTAACACAACTATCGAGTACAATTAGTTTTTACTTACTAGGGAATAGTAATAAACAAAAACGTAGTGTTTAAAGAATTCAACCGCACAGATTGGGTAGTGTAGTTTGATTTTCGATTAGCTTATATATCTAATAATCCATCTATCCTTCTTTCTCTCTCTCTTTCTATCTCTCTCTCTATATATCTCTATTTCTATGTACAAAGACAACATAACATATTAAGTCATCAGTTGTTCAAAACAAGGAGCTTCAAATAAAATAAATTTCATCATTACTTCATTAAGCCATGAATTTTCAACGAATAATATATTATCGTCAGAGGAGTTCAAACAGATAAGTAAGAAAAAAGGAATTACCAATAGTCATAGTTTGAAAAGATAAAAAAATAAAGATACTATAAAATAAAAAATAAAAGAAAATAGATAAATATATATTATATTTTAAATAAATAAAAAATATATCGAGCACACATTTTTCAGGATAGGTTCAACTTGAAAAGTAAGCATATATTTATTTTCCTGTTCTTATATATATATATATATATATATATATATATATATATATATATATATATATATACACACACATATATATATATATATATATATTAAATCAATGTCGGTGTGTATGTGTGTATGCTGCTATCTATGCCCCTTATATTAAAAAAGGTTGTGTATTCTTATGTAAATTTACCGGGGACGACAATTAATGTTTTAACGTCAAATATATTCGGTGTTTATGAACTTTAAATTATATGCATAAAATTTTCCGGGAACACGATAGCTTATATCGTCTTCCCCGAAGAATATTATGCATATGATATATATCTAAGTGACCTCCTAACTTGAGGGAGCTTTAGAAGTCGAACACACCTTCGTTAAAATTTTAAATATGTCTTACTATCATGAAATTAACATCATATGTAAAAATATAATCCGGAGTATTATTTTCCAGTGCATGCAATGGATTTGATCCGTTTCTCTGGATAAAAATGTCGAAGCTTGTGAGAGTTTGTGGTGTCTTTGTTGATGGCATATACTTTTCCTTTTAGAAGAATCTAATATCTTGTAAGTCACAACCAAATAAAATACATCAATGTTCATTACATAACTTGCTGTTCGTTCGTGCAAGTCCTTGTATTTTACTGTGACACTTCTCGACTAAGGAAACACAGCCTGCAAAAAAGTTCGTTCATACCTCGAAGATAAGGACCAAAAAGAGACAACGGTTGAAGACAGGAATAGGTTTATTGGCCTGGAACCGTCTGTTATAAGATCTTACACGTGGGGCAGGGGATAACAGATAGATATATTAGTAATTACTGGTTTATTTTATTTTGACAGAACATTTTCCAACGCACGTGTTACCACCACAAAGTTTCCGGTCGAGCCTCCCTGTCTCCATCTTTCAGCAATATGACGTCACGTCCGCTTCTATCAATTCTTACACTCTGTCGAGCTGGCGCTGACTGAAACTCACAAAATGTTACTCGCCTAAAATTCAACATTCCTTTTAATTACTTGCAGCTTTGATAAATAAAGTAAAAATTAAATTCGTATGAATCAACACGATATCACTTCCTTGACCGGCTTTATTATGTAATTGTTGTCAACATCACTAAGTGGAAGTGGTATTATGGAATCGACTGGATTCGAACTTGGTCGGCAGGCCGCGTCGTTATCCACTTAACCACCGTCATCTCCTATCTGATAAACAGTGCATAGATCTGTTAGCTTCATGTCTAAATGTCTTTTACAAGTATACACTTATGAAACATATAAATGTAGACACACTTTATAAAAAAATAACTTACGTGGGGTTTCGACATGAAAAGGGTCTAACAAGGATTGGCATGTTGTAAAAATCAAAACCCAAAATCCAACAACTAATAATAAAGCTAAAGCGTTTACGGCATAAACATCGTAATGCTTCGAAAAGATACGAACACTTTAAAAGGAACGAAAATAAAAGGGTCGAAAGATCAGCAGAGGTACATTCTCATCAAAAAGGGGAGAAAGAAAAAAAAAGATGAAGAGGAATATATTCTTTTAATATGACAAGAAGAAATTTTACACAAACGCACAATCGATGTCGCTGAAATAAAAAAACATAAAATGTCTACCATCACATCAAGTAAGAAAGTATAAAACAAAACTAAAAAAATCAAGTTCATGTATATGAAGAGAGACGCCTTAAGCAGTTCTTACTAAAACAAAATCATAAGAGTCAATATTTTAGCTCAATGAATAGGACGGATTTCCTATGAAAAATATACAAAAACAAACCATGAGTGTCTTTGACGTAAAGGTCGATCACAATGTTCTAGTCTTCCTGAATTCATCATTTATCAATTTCAACGTCTGCTGACATTTGATTGAACATGTACTATGCATTAATATATATTTGAAATAAATAATTTATTTACTTATCTACGAGCATATATGTTTAATCTTAATAACACTCATCAGTTTGGCTATATAAGGCTGTATAAGCGCATTTTTCTTCCTACGCGTAGGAGTAACCTTTTGCTCATTGAACCCATTTACATTAGCAAGAGCTCAAATTGCTCTCAAACAAACGGGATGTCACCCATTATTGTATATTACAAGAAGGGGTAATAAAACACATAAATTGTATGAGTTAGTAGCTTGTGTAATAAAATGTCAGATAGAAAATTAACCATTGAATATACAGGGTGTTTCAAAAGTCTTGGGAACATTACAAATGCGTATATCTCATGAACTATTCCAGGTAGAAAAATGAAACTGGTGCCATTTTAAAGCTTGCTTAATCAAGTTTTTGGTCATACTAATGATTTTCGTGTTATCTTTCCAGGTGCAGTAATGGCGTTCTCTAAACAAGACAAGGCATTTTGCGTCCTCCAATTTGCAAAGACTGAATCGTGGACATGTGTTCAGCGTGCATTTCGCAGGAAATTTAAAAAAGAAGCCCCTGAAAGGAAATCCATTGTCAGATGGCATGCTAAATTTGTGAAAGATGGGTGTTTGTGCCCAAGTAAGCGAACAGGTCGCTCTTCAACTTCAGAAGTTGCAGTTGAGCAAGTTCGGACAGCCTTTCAGCGGAGCCCCCGTAAATCAGTGAGAAGAGCCAGCAGGGAACTTCAGCTTGCTCCAGCAACTGTCTGGCGTGTCTTAAGGAAACGACTGCAAATGGTACCTTACAAGCTCAAGTTGGTCCAAAAGTTGAAGGACACTGATAAGCCACTCCGCCGTGACTTTTGCATTGCAATGCAAGAGAAGTTAGAAGATAACGGCTTTGATGACCGGCTTGTTTTTAGCGATGAGGCGACCTTCCATCTGAATGGCAAAGTTAACAAGCATAACACTCGCATATGGGGTACTGAGAATCCTCATGAACTTCTTGAGCACGAGCGAGATTCACCAAAAGTGAACGTGTTTTGTGCAATTTCCAAGAAAGGTGTCTATGGACCGTTCTTCTTTGAAGAGGCAACTATCACTGGTGAATCCTATCTCAACATGCTGGAAGACTGGTTAATGGCTCAGTTAGAACAAGCAGAATCTGATGACTTCATTTTTCAACAAGATGGTGCACCACCACACTGGAGTCTTAGAGTAAGGCAGTTTCTTAACACAAGGCTGCCTGGTAGATGGATTGGGAGATCTGGGCGAGGTGATGACGTTCTCATGCCCTGGCCTCCTATGTCTCCAGATCTTACCCCGTGTGACTTTTTCCTTTGGGGCTTTGTCAAGCAACAAGTCTATGTGCCGCCCCTTCCAAGAGATATTGGCGAACTAAAGGCTCGAGTAACGGCAGTTGTGGGAACCATTGACGTCAAGATGCTGGAACGCGTTTGGCAGGAAATGGACTATCGACTAGATGTCTGCCGTGTGACGAATGGTGCTCATATTGAGCAACTTTGAAGATTCCCCACAAAACTTGAAACTTTAACCTTTCCAACGATACCAATTTCATTTTTCAACTCCTAATAGTTTTTGAGTTATTAAAAATCGTTATGTTCCCAAGACTTTTGAAACACCCTGTACATCCAGACAATTACTGATAATCTCCTTATTAAATAAAACATAATAGTTTATGTGTAGCATCTATATCATAAATATTTCATAAATATTTCATAAACATTTCTACTACTAAGCTGTATTTATCTATACGGCACTGTTGATGAAAAAACTAGAAAGAATATATAGGTAATATATTATATTATTTTGTAATATTTTAATAAATGTGTATATACAAGAAATAGTAAAATTATATAGCTACAGCGTCTACCAAGCTAGCCCCTGTCCAATCGCAGCAATGTTGGATATCGTCAAATTAAGCGTCAGCATAATTATCCCTCGCTTAACCCTCTCCTTTCACTGGCCTTGTACCTACGCTATCCCTAAACCATCACCGGCCTCAGATTTTACCTTACAATCTTTTTCGGTTAAACATTTAACTCCAAGCGAACCTGCCTTCCTATCAGATTCTACGCGAAATATATTATATATTTTGGACTCAAATCCTTAGAATTGTCTTCACTGGGGTCAATGGGAGAGTTTAAAACAGCCTCAAATCTCTAACACACATCATAACCATTTTTTGTCGACGACAGAACCACATATTTTATTTGATATATTCCGCCTGGATTTACAATATTTTGACCACCTTTGAAGCAGTTTCCACGGACTTTTTACAGTGGATGTTTGCCTTCCAATTTTTAACTTTTCCTCATTAGACACTTTGTCACTGGACTTTTTTATCCTGACATTCTTTACATTTTAACAACTTTCTCACAATTATATCCATTTTCTCAAATATTTCAACTTTTTCAAATTATGAATTTCGGCCGGTTCTCCTGCCAACTTATCTATCCATGTAATTTCTTCTGATAATAAGATTCTAACTTTTGAAAAACCTGGCTAAAGGAAAGGAAAAATAAATATATTTTTTTATTGAATACACCTTGCATTGATGAAATGAATTTATAATTTTTACATTTTTTATTTCTCCTTTTACATTTATCTATCTATCTATCTATCTATCTATCTATCTATCTCTCTATCTCTCTATCTCTCTCTCTCTCTCTCTCTCTCTCTCTCTCTATATATATATATATATATATATATATATATATATATATATATATAAGCGTTATTCACCTCTAACAAAGCACACTGCCACTGAGATGTTAGGGACCCCTGTAAATTGGAAGCCATATTCATAGAGGCCTTCTGATTGTGAGTTGTGCAGGAGCTGTTTGTTCACAGTACATTTAATGTTCTGCTTGTCGGTAAAGTCGTGCAAGGAGAGAGCAGAGAGGGACTACTAAAGGAAAACAGTAAGAGAAGAAAGCCTTTCGGCCTCGAGGTCCCTCTAAGGGGTGAGATTTCGCTGCTTGTCTGGTGTGTTGAAGGGTTTTATGTAAAGAGCGCAGGTGACGAATATATATATATATATATATATATATATATATATATATATATATATATATATATATAATAATCTAGGTAAAACATCCACAGGGTAGTAACTCAAAGAATTTCAACCGGGTTTATAAAAAAGTACTCGATATCAGATTGAGCTTTTATATATGATTATTTTTATTTACACAGACATGTATAAAATCTGCGACACTTGCATGTCGATGTTATCGATCAACAGCTATTATAAACTGAGATCTCATCAGGCAGAGTTAGAATCCGATCTTAATCATAGATCATATTTGAAAACAATGAAATGGAGAAAGAAGAAAATAAATTTACAGTTTACATTTGGAAAGTCACATGGTTGGGACTGTTAAGAATCAAAATCAAAAAATCTAAATAAAAAAATAAAAAATAAAGAATAAAAATAAATAATAAATAATAATGTCCAAAAACAAAATATTAATATAAAATATTATAAAATAAAGTGAAAAGAGAGACAAATAATAAAAAGGTAGATAGATGAATGAAAAGAAGGATAGATAGATACATAGATATAGAGATAGATATTGATAAAATGAAATAAATATATGAATAAATATATACATATATGCATATATATATACATATATATATATAATCACACTAAAGTAAACAACGCCACGATAAAAGTCAAAATAATTTCAATCGGCCTCATGTAATTATGCTTAACAGTAAATAGAGCTATTTATATACTTTTTTATACCAACATGTTCAAAAGGCCGCTACACTGGTATGTCGATGTTATCGATCAGTAGTCATTAGAAACTAAGTTTCTTTTCAATATGAACAACTAACTGAAAGATAAGATTTAAGCCGTCTGATGAGATATTTTTTCTTACAAGTACTGATCTATAACATCGACATGACATTGTAGCAGCTTTTTGTACATGTCTGTATGAAAGAAAACTCATATATATATAAATACATATATATATATATAGAGAGAGAGAGATACATAGATAGATAGATATATAGATAGATAGATAAATAGATATATGTACCATAAAAAGGCAACGTATGGAATGACGTGTATTTATTCAATGATGAAGAATGCTAGCAGGTGTGTGTGTGTTTCTTGGTAATAGTTTCGTATATTTTTATTAATATTTTTTTCATAGCTCCAACTGTTTTTGTCTGAAGGGGTTTTTCTTTTTACTGTAGTCTTGTCCATATTTATTCATTCTGTCTCCTAGCTTTTAGGCATCGATTTATAATATGTTTTCAGATTGCTGGTAATTCTTTTATTTCGCAGATGAAATAGACAGAAAAGAATCGAACCGGTTTGCAATTCGTAAAAAAAACAAAAAAACATTACGAACGTCGCCAAGACTAAAATCAACAAAAAATCACAATAGTCATTTTCACGGAACAATAAATAAATAAATAAATATATGAATAAATAAATAAAGTACGAAAATCGAGCATACAAAACATCTGGGCTGATTAGAAACGTTTTCGTATTTTAAATATGTAACACTAATATTGTGTATTATAACAACATGCAAACATATATGTATGCTTCTTTGTCTACTTTTCATACATTCCGCTGTTCAAGGAAGATTACAAATTACCGCCTCATACAAACTACTCTATTGTGATAAAAATGCTAAATTATGCATATTTAGTGGGGTTAAAATGCATGCAGACGGCATTTTTACAATAAAAAAAACATCTCTGAGTCTAAATTTGATCACATGTCATTTAGCAAATAACAACTATCAGGTTGCATTGTGGAATTACTAGTCACTTGCATTGTTCAGAAATTATGTCCGCACACAATAATAGACACCCTTGTCAGTCATTTATTATGTCTATGGATAAACAGCTGATACATTTCAAGTAGTATCCCGTGTTCGTCCAATTGATATGTATTTATATAGGGCGATATTTTTTGTTTCTATACGTCTAAGAGACGGATAAAAATTTTGGACGTAACAAGACACATTCTTAATGTTCGCTTGGAAAAGCTGTTTATTCTGATTGCAATCTGTTGTTCGGTTGAGAAACCATGTAGCATTTAAAACATTTTCAGAATAAAACATTGCTACTTATTTTAAAACTCAGAGTTATAATTTTAATAGGAAAAAGGATGTATTACAAAAGTGACGAGACAATATGATTAGCACTACAACTGTTGCATAGCCCTCTCTTTAGGGCCGCGGCTTTTCTCGTTTCGTATACTCGTTCCGGAAAACACATCAAATTATATAGCTTGCATACCTTTAAATGTATTCCTCGCCGCGTAGAGGGTCGCCGTCTCGATGTCGTCTAGTGGTTGAACTCCTTCCTTCTTCTTCTGCCGTGAAGCACGCCGCTGCAACAAAAGATCCATGATCGGGTTGGAAGACTGGAATCTTTTTAATTTAACTTCAGTTTTATTCAAGCGTTAGTTATCAACTCAGCTGGGAGATATTCACTAAGAGAGAGAGAGAGAGAGAGAGAGACAGAGACAGAGAGAGCGCGCAAATAACTACTTTATTTATAAGTCTTAATCGTTCGTGGAGGGGGAAATATATATTTCGCCTGTATTTTTTTAGGGAATAATTCCGGTATGTAAGTTGCCTGACTACATGGTAAAATAACGTCTCATAGGTTCGCCTCCAAAACCCAGATTGCTAAAACTCGCCTTTCACGAAGAACGAGTGACGTGACGGATCCCTATGTTTCTTACGCAAAGGTTCGTGACGTCACAGAGACTTTCGCAGCTGCACATTGACCCTTGATCTGAGGTCTCGTCACGCGGGGACCCTTCACGTCTGTGCTTTCCGACTGTGAGAACAGACCCTATTCTGCACTCGACTGCACGGGTCCCCTCGCCGCGCTAATTCGCGCAAGTCAAACCAACGATTTCCAACAGATACGTCCATTCCCATAGGGCCATTATCCAACACGACTAGTGTTAGAAATTAAGCACAAGATTCGGACGGAGACAATAAGCAGACGATTACGACCTGTGCAGTGAACGCAGAAAAAAAAATTAATACCGTGAGGATTGTTTCTAAGAAGATATAATATTTACTAACATTCTACGCTTTTTGTCTGTGATCGATTTTTCAATCTAGAAACCTGAAGTCTTTTTAGCAAGAATTCTAACTGAGAAGACATTGGAGAAACGGATGCCAACAATAGAATGATCTGATTTAGACGAGATAAATGAATGGATGAATCTAGAAACTGGATACTGTGTTTGCTGTATAAAGAAAGAGAGAGGGTACTTGGATGATACAATGCCCTGCCTTTTGACCAAATAAAATTGTGACTGTATAACAGCAAAAATCATTGGACTCGGTAGGCCCAAAACGTTGACGAATCGCGAGGTCCGCGATCCCAAAATGTATTTGCTATGTCTCGATGCGCATTTATTATTTGAATAAATCTTACAGAATAACAAATATAAGCATCGAGATGAAATTCCTTGAAATATTTCCTAAGATGCATCCTAATCGATTCTGCTAAATCAATAGTATTACATATTTCAAGTTTATTTCGGAATTATTTAAAGTATAGATAATATTTTTTCTCCCTCTCACAGCAGGAATATATCGCACATTTTCGGAAAGTTGAGTTTAAAATCATAGCAAATAAGAGGAAGTGTCCTCTGGTCTTAAAAAATGCCCGAGAATTCCCGTCGGTATTCCCTGTTAGAAATAAAATAAAATTTTTTTGAAGACCGAGCATGACAAACATGGGAAGGTGGAATTTCCGGAACTATATAGAACCCTACTTCAGCCAGACAGAATAAATATCACATAGTTTTGAAATGGCCTGAACTGTTTTGAACTGATTGGTTACTATGTATACTAAACTGTTATTACACCCGTAACCCCTGTACGTTGTTAACCTTATCTAGTTGTTTGTTCGGAATACTATTACACCTTAAAAAATAATGTAATGTAGTGGTAAGTTTAGTATTTGAAATTGTTCCAGTTCAGGGAGATATTAAAACGTGTGCCTCATCTTAAGAAATGTCATTAATTATTATGAAGATTAACTAGTCATAGTACACCAGCGCTTTTTTAGGCGTTTTCTAATGTTGCTATTGGTGTTCTCATAGTTAACATTTTACTCTTAAACGACTAATGTTAAATTAATGTTTGTAAGACCCTACCTGAATGTTCTAGTTTGGAGGGGACTCTTTAGAGAGATAGTTTTAAGGAGGCATTTTTAAGAAAACAGTTTTAGGTAATATTTAAATGCGAGATATCGAAAGAAATGTTATATGATAAACACAAACAAAATAATGAGTTCGAAAGCATATGTTCACAAAAAATATATTTTATATCTGTTCAAAATTGATGTTTACATAGATAGGAAAACATAGTATGTTAGTTTATATTATGAGATATTGAGGGATCCTGAGGCGATAAATTAAGAGCCATGAATTGTCGACGGGTCCAGAACATCGCATACAAAACGTCCCCACTCAATTACAAAATTAACGGTTGATTAAAAGTTATTAATAAGAATCAATGTTCTATTTGTTTTCATTGTAGAAAGTTCAGTGAGAAATATCAAGAGAATTAAAATGAATAAGTTTTTACGTTTGTTTTTAATCAGCAGACGATAGTGTGAAAGAGTTAATGCATTGTGTATGTGTGTGCGTTAGAGTCAGAGTGTCTATGTTTATCACTGTGTGTACGTGAGTGAAATAAATGAATTATTTAGTTTTCCTTAACCCCGACAGAGCGGCGACAGATGTCGAAAAGTCGATGTTAGCTCTGTTGTGGATTTCGGCTAAACATAGTCATGGAAGAAAAATCTGGCTTTTTTATGAAATAGGGGTGGATCAAAACAACAAATTTAATAAATTCAGAGAAATGCATATGATTGTCTTTAAATGTTGTTTTTTTAAAATTATTATTCTTGTTTTTTATTAATCCAGACGAGTGTACGCGTCGAGCTATTGCGCAGAATCAATTTTAAACATTTTCTATTTTGGGCAACGATTGATAAACCTCGTCGTTACAAATTAATCCCGGTGGATGCAAAAAACATTTGGTAAAACAATTTAAAATAGAAATAAATGTTGATGATGTTAGTATGTTCGATGACGTCATCATTTGTACTTAAGTGTGTAAACATTAAGTACTTTTATTGTGCTACCATATTTCCAACGTCACAAAAACTTGCAAGGATAACAGTGCTGTTCTCAAAAGCTGTGAAAAACCGATGAAGCCCCTCGGAATAAAAGAGTTTACTTCTATTCTTTTCTCTGAAAGTACGAGAATGTTTCGAAATTATTTATATCATTTGGATTATTCGGACTCATTTTCTCATTCAGATTGGTGTTTTTGCAATATATATATATATATATATATATATATATATATATATATATATATATATATATATATATATATATATATATTAGTGTGTGTGTGTGTGTACAAAACAAACTAAAAACATGAATCCAAATACAGGAAAATCACCAAGAAACGAATGAGTTTACCGGTTTCGTTCGGATCGACGAACGTCTTCAGAGGAAAATGAAAATTTTACATTTATTCGATAACAGTAAAAGCATCGGTAGAAGATATTTTGATTAAAAAATACTGCACCTTCCTAAAGACCGAATACGTCACAAATGCATTGAAACCGCTGTAATACTTCACTCATCACCATCTCACATAAACCTCAAACTCGGACTGAAACAATGCAATATATTGCGCCGATATGTATATATATATATATATATATATATATATATATATATATATATATATAGCATTCTCCCTTTTCTAAGGATGCATGTTTTCAAACTTGAGAATACTAATATTGTAATCTCGTAACGTATATTGAATTTCCAACTGAACTTTTTATTAAATACATTGGGATAAATTGTTTTTTTCTTTCAGAGTATCTTGACGTTATTGAGTTATTATTGTCTGTAATGAGGATTGAATGTTTAATCTCAAGAAATAAGGAGTTAACGTCTTCAAGAGGTTGAATATTCAAACGATACTACAAGCGATAAAAACTAAGAACATTTGAAGTGGAATCAAAACTATTATTTCCCGTGGATAAAATAACAATTTCAGTAAAAGAATTAAAGAGTTCAAATGCAAAAGGCGATAAATTCAGTTGTTTAAATCGAGGCATTAGACAATAAAAGGACGAACATATCAAATCTAAACTTCGACTAAACGCTTTTCTTTATTTAAGGCAAACTAGAAATGATGCTGGTATCATAATCTATAACACCTAATTTAGCGTGTGGTCGATTTTTGTAGTGATAGCTTCGCATCCTTGAAAATGCCGTTTGACGTGTTTAGCTTTATTCATTTTTATAGGATTCAGAGATGGATTAAACCTACGTCGTCTGTATTCAAACATCAACTTAAACTACATTATGATACATGAGTCAATAATAGAAAAACGACTCGAGTCAAAGTGAGCAGGACTCAGAAACAAGATAGTCTTATTTTTATTGGAGTTAATTCCATAGTTAATAAAGTCACTTTGTAATACAAGAAGCTTGTGAAACAAAATTGTGAGAAAAGATTAAGCAGACAGAGACATTCACCGGATAAATAGGTACGTATTCTAGATTTCTAACCCACAGGGATATTAAACATTAGTGCAAGTGTTGTTTTATTTTTCAACAGAGGATGTTACTTCTGTACTGGAAATCACAACAGTGTAAATACTGTAAAAAACATCAACTTAAACTACATTATGATACGTAAGTCAATAATAGAAAAACGACTCGAGTGAAAGTGAGCAGGAATCAGAACCAAGATAGTCATATTTTTATTGAAGTTGGTTCCATAGTTAATAAAGTCACTTTGTAATACAAGAAGTTTGCGAAAAAAAATTGTGAGAAAAGATTAAAGAGATAGAGACATTCACAAGATAAATAGGTACGGATTGTAGATTTCTAACCCACAGGGATATTAAACATTAGTGCAAGTGTTGTTTTATTTTTCAACAGAGGATGTTACTTCTGTACTGGAAATCACAACAGTGTAAATACTGTAAAAAAACAGTTCCGCTGAACAATATCATTATAAACAAGGGTTGGTATGCAAGTCTAAGTACTTACTACAACACTCGAGAAAAAGTAAACAGGGAATTGCGCAAAATAAGCTATTCGCCTCCACGAAATAAACTGCCATTTAGAGAATCATTGAATTTATTGATTGATATACTCGAAGCTCTACTACTGTCATTCGCGATTTTGCAGAATGTAACGTTAATATATGGCAGACAACTTTATATTTTGTGTTTTCAGTGATCCGAGCACGCCCTAACTTTCACATATCACTTTGATTTAAGATTCAAACATGATTAATAAATTCGACAACATATTAAATTAAACTAGCCAATGAAATGCTTATTTGCAATAAAAATTACAGTTTTGTACGTAGTAAATCAAGAAGTTATTGATTTCCTTTATTAATTAGAATAATATTTTCCTAAGTTAGTTAATAAAAACAAACATGTTTTTGTTTTTTTAATTTAAATTACGTATGATTGAGGTTTTATGAAATAAAATGAAATGGAGTTGTCTCCGGCACATTATCATCACATTCTGCAAAGAGTCACCCTGTAATTGGTGCTGTAGGGAAATACGTGGGAATAATAACTAAAAATTGCTTCAGGGAAAAATTCTGAAAATTAGTGGCCATTTGTATAATTTGTATTTCAATGCCGGAGCAATTAATGATTTAAGTAACCTGCAGCGAGTACGTTTAGCATATTATGTAGTCATTACTCCATGGAAAGTTAACGTTGGATTTTCTGCCTAAGTGACAGTCAGTTCTAAGTGATAGTCATCTGAAGGTTAAAGGTTCAATCCCCGGTGTTGGCTATACGAAGAATTGCGAATTACTTAAGACTTTTCCAAGTTATGGCTGACGGGACAAGCGCATGCAACACTGTTGGATTAAATAAAGGGTTGCGTTCGAAATTACGCACAGATTCCCGAGTTCGACATAAATATTCCCAAATTCGAGAAGATATACCTGTAGAAGTCCGGGCTTGTGAGAATAACACTCAAGATGAAAACAGTAGTCCGAATAACCCAAATGATACATAAATCTTTGTGCTCTCTGTAAACATATATCTACCTATTTTATAATTAATTCTGTTTAGAAAAAAATACTGTATGTAAATGCTCAAGGATATGTTAAAAAAAAACAGAGAGTGTTATAATTAAACTAGAGTAAGTGTAATCGAAATAAATACATAGATAGCTTCGCAAGAGAAGGATGAGTTGTTCAGTTAATTACGAATTATAGCGAATTAGGAGAATTTAAATATAATTCGTTTCAAATATAAGTCTGTCGTAGAACTGAGGGCTAATTTAGAATGTAATTTGTGCCATTAGCCGAAAAGCTTCTAAAAAGTAAACATTGATTTATTCAGCTTTACTATAATATTTTTAATTAAGACGTTTGTTTAGTTATATGCATACCACATATATAGATCAATAAATGAATGAATATATATATATATATATATATATATATATATATAGTAATCCAGGTAGGGTAAAAATCCACAGGGTAGAAATCCAAAGGGAATCAAACCGGGCTTATGAAAGAGTGCTCAATAAAAATATAGAGCTGTATTGTGAATGCTTTTATTCAAACATGTACAAGGTCTGCTACACTGGCATGTCGATGGTATCGATCTACAGCTCTCAAGAGCTGAGGTCTCATCAGGCAGATCATTTTTTTATGATCCAACCTGGTCGCTGAATTCCAGGAAGAATGAAGTCAAGCAAAGAAGAAGAGGAGAAATAAATAAAAGTCATGTGACCGATTTAAAAAATATAATTGCCGTTAGAAATTAATACATATATATATATATATATATATATATATATATATATATATATATATATATATATATATATATATATTAGTATTTGCTCCTGGAGTAATTAATCAAAAATCATGGATTTTGTAACCCACCTGCAAGAGTAAGGGTGAGTTATATTTAGTTTTATTTAGTTTACTGTCAAGTGAGAAAGGTAGGGTTGAAACCTTTCGTGAAAAATCAGATACCTCCAATTATTGTGAAATTAAAAAAAATAGTTATTACACATCAATTAAATGTATTATCACAATTATTAATTTCGTCGGGGTATTTTAAAGGGTATTTAGGGGGCATTTTATAGATAAAACGTATATTTGAAAAATTTAATTATTTCAGATTTTCATTAGATTTGAGCAACTATTATTAGACTATAATGAAGTAAGATCCCGTGAATTTCAATTTCATCTTCAGACCCCTAAGCTTAAGCTTTAAATATGTTCTAGAATTTAAATCCTGTTATGAATTTTGATCGACATCAGTCGAAGGATTCTTGAAATAAAGTTTAGTAGATTTATATAGAGAAACAAAATACAAGTGTTGAAACACTGTTTTGTTCGATAGATTCATTTTACCCGTCCTTATTCTTCTAGTATATATATATATATATATATATATATATATATATATATATATATATATATATGTTATTGTTTATTATCTATGACGTATACGTTTCGTCCTTTTTAATCTGGACTCATCAGCATATAGATATGACTATTCACTACCGGTCATGCGATTCGAAACCCTGGATTACAAGTATTTTTCAACTTAAATCCAACGTCGCTAACCGCTCGGCCAATTTTAAATAGCTGATAAACAATGATAATTTTAACACTTTTAAAGCGGCTTGACGTCCAGGCATTCTACTTCTATTAGCGAAGAAATTATGCATTATAAAGCAAGTGACGTCATGCTGTGTTAGCACTACCAGTACAGTGCTCTACTTTTTTACGAGGAGCGACAGATATAAATATTTGTTATTGTTTATTATCTATGTACGTATAGGTTTCATCCTTTTTAATCTGGATTCATCAGCATAGAGATATGACTATTCACTACCATTCATTCGATTCGAAACCCTGGATTACAAGTATTTTTCAACTCAAATCCAACGTCGCTAATATATATATATATATATATATATATATATATATATATATATATATATATATTAAATTCCCGAAACAGTTTTTCATGGTAAACAACTGATGATCCCTTAAATGATGTTAGAAGCAAACTAATATAATAACTGTAAAAGTTAAATTGACTTACATAAGTGATTTTCCACTGAACGACTTAGGACTTAAGCTTTTTTTTAATATAGTTTTAATGGTTGAGCAACCTCCAAGACTATATATATATATATATATATATATATATATATATATATATATATATATACATATATATATATATATATATATATATATATATATATATTTATATATGTATATATATATATATGTATATATATATATATATATTTATATATGTATATATATATATATGTATATATATATATATATATTTATATATGTATATATATATATATATGTATATATATATATATATATATATATATATATATATATATATGTATATATATATATATATATATATATATATATAGAGAGAGAGAGAGAGAGAGAGAGAGAGGGAGAGAAAGAGAGAGATAGAGAGAGAGAGAGAGAAGGAAATCGATACATTAGTATGAGCATTTAGAACCAAATATGCCTATACATAAATGTTGATTAAACATTTGCGTAGTGGTGGTAGAGCCACCCAGATCAATGTATTACTAGTTCTGTTTTCTCCATTAGTTGATTGATAGCCGATTGGTTTTAGTGAGCATCATATACGCCGATTAAGAATTGATGACTGATATTGTTCGATAACGCTTTCCATGCTGATTAATATCAAACTGAATGACCTCCTTTAAGTAGGAAGTAGACAATAAAAATGAGAAATAAAAAACGGTGTTTTAGAAGCATGCTCAGAATAATGGCATGCTTGAATCATAACATGTCAACTTCATGAGTTTTTCAATTCCTTTGCCTATTGTTGTTACTTTTAATGGATGCATATACAGTAATGGCTATTTGTGCGTACACATAGTTTATGAACACACACCCATATATATATATATATATATATATATATATATATATATATATATATATATATATATATATATATGTGTGTGTGTTGAGGTACAAAACTTATAAATACGTTTAAATAGGATGCGCGGAAATCTCTCAAAGGCCCTTTCGACCATCATCTCGTCAGGAGAAACTCGATAGTTTTGAATCAATAATATCGGCGAAAGAAAGAGCAAACGGGGAATTGAATGTGCCAAAATTAACGCTAGAGCGATTAAAAGAAGTGAATTTAATGATTTCGTTAAAAAATAAAAAAACGATTAAAAGGCACTACGTTAGGTGGAAAAAAGAAGGGAGGAGGTTGAAAGTACCCTAAAGAGATTTAGCAATCTGACACATTTCTTCTGCCCGCACAAGGATGGTTCGCGAATAGCGATAGAGACAGATTCCAATATTTATAAATGGTTCTTGTAATCTGCTCTATGCAAGACCTCAAAACGGTCTATTTTATAGCTACTGGCACAACCAAATGCTGGCCAATAGCAGAGTCCAAAGAATTAGAGGAGGGGTAACACAAGGATCCTACCCTTCCCTGACATATTTTTGATGGAACGTGCTGGTTTATGCGAGTCTGCAAATGCATGGAAGTGCGCCCTATATAGCCAGCATCACATTGGCATTTAAATTGGTATACAATATTACTATAATTTGTATAGGGCACACTATCCTTGCGAAAGGAAGGAAAATCAGGTCTAATAGCATAAACTAATCGTAAGGCAACAGAGTAGAAACAATTACTAATGCTATCAACAATCTGTTTACCTAGTTTAATACTATTTCCCCTATCCAAGGTAATTTCAAATAAATGGGGCATCATATTACATACATATAAGAAGCAGAGGAGCGCTATGGCAGGCAAGATGCTCGATAAGATCGAGGAGACACCAGGTTTCCTTAACCTCATTTGGACCTCAGATGAAGGCCACTTCCATCTTGACAGAAAGGCTAACTCCAAGACAAATGTCTTCTGGGGGTCCTCCAAACCCAATGAAGTAGCCACCAAGCCCCTGCACTCTCCTAATTGCACGGTGTGGGCTGCAATCTCGGTCAGAGGCATCATCGGACCAATCTTCATCGAAGAATCTGGCGCAGCAGTGACAGTCACCAAGAAGCGATATGTGGAGGTCCTCAAAACCTTCAAGAGTGAGCTCCAGACCCTCTACCGGTCGCTCATAAACAAAGTTCTGGTTCTAGCAAGACGGAGTAAGTTCTCCACCTCAAACCTGTCCTGAGATTGGCTGAAAAAGAACTTCGGAGGCCGAGTGATCAGTCTCAAGACTAATTTTGAGTGGCCACCCCATAGCCCGGACCTAAGCCCCCCAGATTATTTCCTTTGGGGCTATCTTAAGGACAGAATGTACGCAAGGAAACCCAGAACCATCACTGAACTCAAGGAAGCCATCAGAGAGGAGATGAGAGCCATTCCCAATTCAGTCTGTAAGAACGTCATGGACAACTTCGTTCTGCGCCTCAAGAAATGTACGGAGCTAAAATGAGTCCATCTAGAACACATGCTGTAGAACGGAGAAAAAAAGGCTAAATACCCTAGTGTTTTGATATGATGTTGAGAATATAATAAACTAGTTATGCACCAAAATTCATTTCATTCGGACGAAACACTAAGAAACTGGGCCTAATTAGATTTGGGGCCTGTTTTTTTAGGTCACCCTGTATTCCAATTACCATGGTTTTATTTTATTATTTTTATTTTTGCACATTTTTAAACATATAACATTTCTGTGAGATATATTTTTTACGGTCCGTTTCATTTGTCTTGTGCCAAACAATATTTTTATGTCAATATCGTCTCTGCAACACTACAAGATCATCAGAAAAATTCACAAAGAGTAAAAAAGTTATTGGATTAAAGTGTCTTGAAAACACCTACACTATACAGTAGGATCATTTTAGGGTGAAAACAAACAAAAAACAATCAAAAAGAGAGAGCAAAAACTCACACGCTATTACACCATATTTTGCCCTGTTTTCAATAATTGACAAGCATTCAGCTGTATCTTCAAGGGAGACTACAAAGTAAAGGGAACTGATGGTATATGGTAATACATATATTGTCATTAATAATTATATATATATATATAATGTGTATAAATATTGAATTTAACTGATATATACATATATATATATATATATATATATATATATATATATATATATAATTATTTCCACAATTATATATATCATCTCACATTCAAGAAATCTAATATATATATATATATATATATATATATATAGAGAGAGAGAGAGAGAGTGAAAAGATTGAGAGAGATGGACAGACACTAAACAACCCGCAGTTAATTGTTTTGGATGTGCATATATAGGCATATACATCCATGTATGAGTTTGTGTGGAGAGACACGCAAAAGCGTACATATGTGCGGGTCTGTATGTATATGTCATGTTTACTCGCGCACATCTCCGTAGATGTGCAGCAATATTTACATGTGTAGTAATATGTGTGTGTTATTGTGCGTATATACAGAAGTAAGTTCGAACAAACATGCGTGTGTATCTGAATATACTTGTGTGTGTATGTGTAGTGATGGATGAACTCGCATGCGTTAGTGTCCGTGCGTATGTGTGAATTATATTCCATGCAAGTGTGTTTGTAAGTAAGATATTTCCGTTTCATGTGTGTATGCTTTACATTCCCAGAGGGTACCACTCATTATTTTTAAAATTCTTTTCCATGGCATCCAAAGTAATTCCCTTTCGATTTAACCAAATTAGGTCAAATTGTGGTACAGTAATCACGGCGTACTTCGATCCATTAAACAAATTACTCGGCCCAAATCGGAATTTCTTTTCAAGATTCGACCATTCACTCTGCGCATTTAGCTATGAACACATGCTGTTTAGAATATAAACGTGAAGAACCGACGAAAATGCTAATTTAAAATTAAGCGTGACATATCGATTTACGACATATCCTCATATGGAAAAATTATGTAAGATGAAGCCATCCATCCTTGCATATCCTGCGAACAAAAAATGCGCTTCTAAATGTAAGCCTGGTATTAACCTCTCTCCCACAGCAGAAAAAAATTGTTACACTAGATCAGTAGGTGGGGATTGACAGGCTAGTGAACAAAAAATGATTAGCTCTGGCCCACAAAAGTGCATGAGATCAGCCTGGTCGGCATTCCTTAGTATGTTGCCTCAGGCGGTTAGCAATCTAAGCGACTAAATAAAGTATGAGAGGATCGACCTCCAAGAACTATTAGAAATATACCTCATTTCGGCAAAAGCAAGGCCCACACTCCTGTCGGTCTGATTGTCGATGATGTATCCTCGACTGGTATGCTTGTCATCAAAAATACGGTTATTTTAAACGTAAGCCTGACAGACCAATATCAATGCCATTCTAAACTCAAGATTGACAGACTGACAAAAATACTTTTTAAGAAAAACATGAGCGATCACCAACAATTTGATTTCAAAATTATATGTGACAGACAAACAACAATTCTATTTCAAACTTAAGCGGGACAGACGGACAAACATGACAAACGATTTCAGAAATAAACGTGACAAACGAACATAATGTTTCGAACATGAGCGTGACAGATAGAATGATTGTTATAGGTTTTTTCTTATTTTCTGATGTTTGTGTGCATTTAACGGTAATATGCTTTCATACAATGTGCACTCGTATCGATTGGGCGTGACCAAATAGCCGATCGATTGATAGACCGGGCGTCACATGGGATGCAATGACACATCTGAAAGATATAAAAAATGAGATGCACAAGGTCAGCGCGAAGCAGTTTGTGGACGAAAACAAGCGAAGATACGTATTTGTAGTTGGTGCCAATATCTGAGTAATTAAATCGCACGCCATTATTCAGATAATACCGTTTCATTAATAAATAGTTCAGCAGAATCAAGTAATCTAAATAATTGCATGGGTTCAAGTATGTGAATCAAAAAGCATACAGGATCTTAATTGAGTGAAATATTCATGTGTACGTACACTTATATTAGAAGATATATATATATATATATATATATATATATATATATATATATATATATATATATATATATATATTGTAGGTACAAAGATTTAATGAAAAGATAATAATATTGGACGAACTGCTATTATTATCTATAGAGAGTTTTTTTTAATTTTTATAATTTATATAATAAGAGAGGAATAAAGAACCACGAGAAGGGGAACAAAGATAAATAACTTCGTAACTTTCTATTTTCTTTTCTCTCTATGAGAATATTTTTTAATCGAGTATTGAGAAAAACAGGAGTTAAAAAAAAAAAAATTACCGAGACGTCTTCAATCGACACTGTTCAGGGTAATCGTCGGCTACGAAGGGGGATCACGATTATAAACGTTGTCAAAAGACCATAAATAATTATCGAGAGACTATTATTTGATTGTTTATATATATATATATATATATATATATATATGTGTGTGTGTGTGGGGGGTATGTGTGGATGTGTGTGTGTTTCATCTCTGTGTATCTTTGTGTCTCTCTGTGTAACTCTATATGTATCTCTCTCTAGTGATATAACATATATACGTACAAATTAATTCATAACAAATAATTAATTAATATATATATATATATATATATATATATATATATATATATATATATATATATATAGTACTTTATGTATTAGGCTGCGTTTTGTTGATGCTGTTGTTTTGTGTGTGTCATAGTACTAGATAAACAATTATTTAGTACGCAGGTCTTGATATTAACAACTAATACCGTGACATTAAAAGTGTCACTTGTACAGGATTCGATGCTATGCCATGGAACGGAGATCGTTGAACATGTTAGACAATCGCTATTCTGGGTCACAGTTTTTAATCTTTTACGAGTCCTATGTTTCACTTTGTTCCATTATTAAAATGTGAATGACATTTTAAAAAGAAGGAATAGTTAAACGTATGAATATTGCAAGAATCAATTGTCTTATTGACACCAAAGGACGGTATGCTTTTGTTGACAGACAATTATGTATTAGTTAATTTCGTCAATCAAGAATGTGTACGATGTATTTGAAATAGACAATCACAAATCACATAAAAAAGAAAGGGTAGTTTCAGAGGGAGCACTATGTTGCAGTTTTAAATTAATAGTAGGCAACGAACAGAGCGAACATAATTAATTACTAACAATGTTGAATAGAAATAGTTAAGCTATTAAGATAAATTATTATCAGTTGATGGCAGTGTGAGAATATGTTAGCCTGAGTATGAATAAAAACGATCTCCTGTGTGGATAACGGTCTTGGGAGAGGCAGTTGAGCCAATAAAATGTAAAAGAGATTTAACGAGAACGAAAGGAATGCGTATTTTCTAAAACGGCACATCAGAAATTGGTCTAAGTGGCTGTACAAACCAGATTGACATGTGTAGATTATGTAATAAGGAAGAATTCAACTTAACATAGTTCGCTTTACAGGTTTATGTGCGAGGCGTTCATCTCAGCTACTTGGCATAATCTTTTATTAATTTGCGAAACCCCTGTATTTATTCAAAATTAGTGGACGGTTGTAGGTTTTTGCAAAAATTAAATGTTGGTTAATGACAATAAAATAAGCTTAAAATAAAATAAAAACTCAAAGGGAATGATTGAAGTTTTTAAAATAAAGTAAGGCTTTGCGAGTAACATAAAAAATTGAATTAAATCTACTTAAAATGAATTTGTAATTAGTAAACTTGAATTCTTAAAATATTCTTATGATGTAGATGTACATTTTTGGGTTTGTGAAAATGTTTTTTTTGGGGGGGGGTAACATTTTGTGAATGTTTCTTTTAACATAAAACAAAGCAAGGAATGAACATTAGTCCTTCAGGAGATTCGACGACCTGACACAGCTGCTAATAATTCATTATTGTTGCAATAGAATACGATTATTGTTTTCTTTCAAATAGTGTCGGCTGCTTGCTATAGCCTGCTTGGCGAAAGGATGCTGCGGCCTGGTTGGTTAATACTTCGTCAGCTCTCGGGCGTTTCCTAGACCTGCTCGATCGTTGCCGAGGCGAAGTCGCCGAAATCTGGGGCGTCAGCTATAAGAGTACCTTTTAATTTTTTTGAAACTATTTACATTTAATAATTTATAATCGACACAGGTGACAGCATGGTTATACGTATGGTTGGCGCGGTTCTATAAATAAAGCATAGTATAGTTATTTTTAATAGGTGTATACTTATTATCCCCGTCCAATTAGAAAAAAATCTAAAAATCGTATAAACATACACATATCTTCCGTCTTTTATTCATCTATATAATAATGAAGAAGAAAAAGATACATACCACAGAGATGCTTCCAATGTGTCTTATATATCAGAAAGGACCACATTACATATGAGGAAGTGAAGAACAGTCTTAAACAAGCAGTCGGGCCATATGAGGATCGACTGTGAAAAAGAGTAAAATGAAGGGGTACAAACTTGTCACACGATAATCAGGTCTCGCAAAGAAGGGGGCAGATAACGAAAGAGGTGGGTACAAAACATCAAAGATTTGCGCTGAGTAGTACGATCAGGAAGACGAGAAATTGGTGGGGCTGGAGAAATCTGATTGCCATCTCATATTTGACGCCCCAACTGTCATCCAGACCATAGGACAGATGAGATATGATGAGAGCAATGCAGATACACATTTCGCTAGGCCTTGGTATGAACAAAAAAAAGAAGGAAACTGAAAGGTTAAATACAGTAAAAAGATTAACGAAAATATAGGAAGGGAAGAGGCTGAGATGAAGACGCAAACGGACAGTGTACAATGTAAAGCAAATTTTAAATCTCGTAGTTGACACATATGATACGTACTGCTATCAACAAGATTATATTACATTTTTGTTTTATTTTTTATTAATTCATGGCGACCTGTACTTGAATTTACCTTCATCGCTATATCACGTGTTGCGCATGTGACAAAAGAATACGTTACTTTTAAAGGTATACGCGTTTTTCCTTCGTCGACGGCATTCTGCTCTCATGAATTGGAATATCGCTTTATACGTTTTTTTGTACAATGTTAAACGATCTAAATTTGATTCACGCTGACAAATCACACATTGATTCTAAACACACTATTTTTATTTGTTTCTCTTGCACTGCGCTATTTGCAATAGAGTAACCTTATTTGATACAATTCATTTTGAAAGTACTGAAACCCATCCGGTAGTCCGTTCATATGGAAACATTTAAAGTGGACTCTTATAGCTGACGTGCCAGATTTCCATGACTTCGCCTCGGCAACGATCGGGCAGGTCTAGGAAGCGCCCGAGAGCTGACGAAGTATTAACCAATCAGGCCGCAGCATCCATTCACCAACCAGGCTATAGCAAACAGCCGACAATATTTGGAAGAAAACAATAATCGCGTTCTATTGGAAACAATAATGAATTATTATCAGCTGTGTCAGGTCGTCGAATCTTCGGAAGGACTAATTCAAAAGCATGACATTTTCATTTCTTTCTTTGTCTTATGTTAAAAAAACATTGACAAAATGTTACCCCCCCCCCAAAAAAAAAACATTATTTTCACAAACAAACCAACAAGATTTACGTCTACACATTTGATTGACAATCGTTAATTTGGCCCACCAAAAAATAGAAATATATATATTTACAGTTATTTGGCTACGGTTTGTTCGTTTTTTGTTTCTTTGTATATATGTATTTTTTCTTTGAGAGTCTTCCATTAAGCGCATAACAGTTTTCAGTCTCGTTTTCGTCTCGTCTCGCCAGCTCTCGAGCGCTTCCGCAACCTGCCCGATCGTTGCCGACGCGAAGTCACGGAAATCTGGCTCGTCAGCTATAAGATAACTATTTAAAAACAACATCTTAAAAGAAAAATCGTGTAAACGTCATAACTTCTACTAAAATAGTAACAGTTATCCCCCATAGTTGATGTAACTATTCCTTACTTGCTCTTAGTTTTCATCCAAAGTTTACTTAAAATTTCGTGTTCCTTTTTTTGGTTATAAATCAAATTCGTTTTACTTAATTGGGTCTTGCTTTTTTTTCTTATTAAGGCAATTTGCGGTTCACCTTCATCTAATATGAAGGATGTAACATGTGGCTCAAGAATATTTAGACACAAATAAGCATTGGACTTTTCGCACCGCAACGTCTATACAGATAGTATACACGCACACACACACATACATATATATTTATTTATTTTGGTACAGAAAAATTAGTACAACATTCGTACCGTCGGTTTCAAGCACAGAAAGACTTAGCCATCCGGCTCTCTTCAGCTTCTGTTGTCATCTCTTTCGGAACGTCACCTGGCACTCTCGTTTGGACGCGTTATTTGCTGAGAGTGTTATGTATATTTGTTTAAATTTAGTGTTAGGAAGGTTTAATAAGGTTTTAAAAATGGGAGGTAACAGTTGAGATTTAAAACTGGAGAAGATTTAAAAAGATATAAAAAACATTTTAAAAATAAAAATATAAAATATTTCTATATAAATCCCGTGAGCCAATGTTTATAAGTAACGCATATTTGGCCGTTACTGTTTTGTGGTTGGATAATGTGTCTTCTAGAGAGAAAATGGGGTTAACGATCAAAACGAGAGTGACACGTGACTTTACATTTCCGAAACAGATAATAGCAGAAGCTGAAGAAAGCCGGGTGGCTATGTCCGTCTGGGCTTGAAACCGACGGTACTAATGTTGACAATTTTCTCTATACCAAAATAAATAAATTTTACGCTCCTAATTTTAAATTTAATTCTCAATGAATCAAGCACTCTGCTAGGATTTTTCCTTTTATATTACAAGTAAGTTATATATATATATATATATATATATAATGTTTAAAAAGATTTTTATTTATAACAATATTATTTGACGTTTTAGTCTCAGCTATAAAAATGCGGACTTTTTCATATATTATTTCTTTTTTTACGTTGTCATCTGATCGCTGGAAAATCACCTGTGTAGTACCAGTCTTCAAGAAATCCGAAGATAGAACTGCCCCTAGAATATTCGACTAATCAGTCTAATACCGCTCCTCGCAAAACTCATTGAATCCTTAATCAATCTAACGATAGTCCGTTACCTCGTTAATGCCAAACCTTTTTTCTGGTCGTAAGAATGAATTTAGGAAAGTACGGTCAACTTCGAGTATCCTAATGGTCATCTCCGAACGCATATATCATGCACTGGACAAGGCAGGTGAAGGGTTAGGGTTAGGGTTAGGGTATTATTAGACGTATATTTAATGTAATTAGATCATTCTTAACTAAAATAAAGAACCAGGTCGTCCTCGAGTCCCGCTCATTCAAACAACATGACATAAATACATTGGGAGCAAGGGATCGATCCTTCAACATTTATTGTTCCTAATTTTTATAAACGCCATCCTTGATGACATTGTGTCTGAGATGGGTATATTTTCTGACGACAACACACTCTACTCTCGTCATGTGGGAAAGACGAACCCGCACATACCACAGGTAATGGCTAAATCTTTAAAAACCTATATCCAATCGTTAGTGGAATAGGGTCATAAATGGATGGTGACATTTAATGCTATTACGACAAAGCTGTATTACTTAAAAAAAAACAACAACAACAAACTTATTAAACCACCGAGTGTCATAGCAAATAAGACCTTACCTGAAAGTCTAACGTTTAAACTCCTCGCCCTAACATTCACAGGTAACGTGAGTTGGAGCAAATACATTGCCACATTGCCAAGACGTCTGCGAAGAAAGTTGGCTCCCTCTAGCGTGCTAGAAAAATACTCACATCTGACAGTATCATATATCTCTACAAAGCCATCATCCGTCAATGCATGGAGTATTGTTGTTACATCTGGGCTGGTGTATCATCACTTTGTCTATAACTCTTAGAGAAGATCAAAACAAGAGTCGTTAATCTAATATGTCCCTCACTATCCACTATGCGCCATCGCTGCAATGTTGAAACTTTCTGCTTGTTTAACAAGTACTTCAATGGAATGTGTTCCGATGAAGTTGCTGCTCTGGTGCCCCCCCCCCCCCCCCGGCGTAAATAAACTCGACGAATCCGAAAATCAGTTAAATCCTATCCAGTTACTTTAGGGGTCGCCAGATGCCGAAGAGCCGTCTTGGGGAATAGCTTCTTTCATCGTGCTCCCTGTTCTCTCGACTGTATCGACATGAAGCAATTTAAAACTAATGTGAAAAAGAATATCGCTGTACAGCTCCCAATTGCGGATGACTCTATACAGTTTAACTCTTATTCGCAGTAGCCCCTTTCCTTTTTTAGCGTGACCTATGTTATATATATATATATATATATGTACATATATATGTACATATATATATATATATATATGTACATATATATATATATATATATATATATATATATATATATAGATGTACATATATATATAAATATATATATATATATACATGTACATATATATGTATGTATATATATATGTACATATATATGTATGTATATATATGTATATATATATATATAGATGTACATATATATGTATGTATATATATGTACATATATATGTATATATATATATAGATGTACATATATATATATAGATGTACATATATATGTATATATATATATAGATGTACATATATATGTATATATATAGAGATGTACATATATATGTATATATATATAGATGTACATATATGTATATATATAGATGTACATATATATATATAGATGTACATATACATGTATATATATAGATGCACATATATATGTATATATATATATATATATATATATATATGTTAAAGCAAAGAATACTAAATATATTAACATATATTTTGCAGAAACTGTTTCGTAGAGGTTAATATACTTGTTTTCAGATAATGAAATTAAAGAAACAATAATCACTATCTGAAAAATATGAAAAAATGAATTTATTCAATAAGATAAAAAGAAACAATATATGTAGTTTTATTTTCTAGTGCGCAAAAAAGTCGATTTCTATCTCGATTAACATATTTTCATCGAAAAACAGATACCGTTTTAAAATAAACATAGAACAATAAAATCTATTAATGGGAAATGGTTTCTGATAAAATGAAAATAAAAACTTTCTTTTGTCTTGATTTATATTAATAATTAACACACACTTCCGTTTTAATTCTTCTATGTTTTGTTGTTTGTCTTGCCTAATTCTGGATAATTCAATGCATTCGAATATATATATATATATATATATATAGAGAGAGAGAGAGAGAGAGAGAGAGAGAAAGAGAGAGAGAGATTAGAGGGGGGCGACTACAGATGTATCTGAGAACGGGGTTCGCGCCCTAAGACCGTCTGAGATTGTTATTACCTTGCGCTGGTGAGAGCCATAAGCTCGAAACGACTTTGTACGAAGGTAACATAAATAATTTAATATTATCATAAGCCCCTTCCAAGTAAAATTAAAAGTTGAGCACTGTCGGAAAGATCAAAAATAAACATTCACCTAAAGGTTTCAGTGCAATGCTCCGATCATGTCCTTGAATGCTATCGAATGCTTAGGTGTTCACACTCGCTGGTTTCAATGTACACATCACTTAATTTCTCTGTTATTACGTTACAATCTCTCGTGGCCTAATGGGACTTGGTGAACGCCTACCAATTCAAGACGTATCTGTGAACGATGTTCGCGCCCTATAGGCGTAAGATATTGTTATTTCCCTGCGCTTATGAGAGCCATAATCTTGAAACGACGTCTTACGTAGGTGAAATATAAAAAAATGTAATATTATATATGTATATACAGGGTGTTTCAAAAGTCTTGGGAACATTACAAATGCGTATATCTCATGAACTATTCCAGGTAGAAAAATGAAACTGGTGCCATTTTAAAGCTTGCTTAATCAAGTTTTTGGTCATACTAATGATTTTCGTGTTATCTTTCCAGGTGCAGTAATGGCATTCTCTAAACAAGACAAGGCATTTTGCGTCCTCCAATTTGCAAAGACTGAATCGGGGACATGTGTTCAGCGTGCATTTCGCAGGAAATTTAAAAAAGAAGCCCCTGAAAGGAAATCCATTGTCAGATGGCATGCTAAATTTGTGAAAGATGGGTGTTTGTGCCCAAGTAAGCGAACAGGTCGCCCTTCAACTTCAGAAGATGCAGTTGAGCAAGTTCGGACAGCCTTTCAGCGGAGCCCCCGTAAATCAGTGAGAAGAGCCAGCAGGGAACTTCAGCTTGCTCCAGCAACTGTCTGGCGTGTCTTAAGGAAACGACTGCAAATGGTACCTTACAAGCTCAAGTTGGTCCCAAAGTTGAAGGACACTGATAAGCCACTTCGCCGTGACTTTTGCATTGCAATGCAAGAGAAGTTGGAAGATAACGGCTTTGATGACCGGCTTGTTTTTAGCGATGAGGCGACCTTCCATCTGAATGGCAAAGTTAACAAGCATAACACTCGCATATGGGGTACTGAGAATCCTCATGAACTTCTTGAGCACGAGCGAGATTCACCAAAAGTGAACGTGTTTTGTGCAATTTCCAAGAAAGGTGTCTATGGACCGTTCTTCTTTGAAGAGGCAACTATCACTGGTGAATCCTATCTCAACATGCTGGAAGACTGGTTAATGGCTCAGTTGGAACAAGCAGAATCTGATGACTTCATTTTTCAACAAGATGGTGCACCACCACACTGGAGTCTTAGAGTAAGGCAGTTTCTTAACACAAGGCTGCCTGGTAGATGGATTGGGAGATCTGGGCGAGGTGATGACGTTCTCATGCCCTGGCCTCCTAGGTCTCCAGATCTTACCCCGTGTGACTTTTTCCTTTGGGGCTTTGTCAAGCAACAAGTCTATGTGCCGTCCCTTCCAAGAGATATTGACGAACTAAAGGCTCGAGTAACGGCAGTTGTGGGAACCATTGACGTCAAGATGCTGGAACGCGTTTGGCAGGAAATGGACTATCGACTAGATGTCTGCCGTGTGACGAGTGGTGCTCATATTGAGCAACTTTGAAGATTCCCCACAAAACTTGAAACTTTAACCTTTCCAACGGTACCAATTTCATTTTTCAACTCCTAATAGTTTTTGAGTTATTAAAAATCGTTATGTTCCCAAGACTTTTGAAACACCCTGTACATATATATATATAAATACAAGTAAAAAAAGAAAAATATTATATCTTTATATTATATCCTATTGTGAATAGTCAATACTCGATATACAAGATCGAACAGTAATATAAGAAAATGAATGATTAAAAAAATAAAATACAACATTTATCAAATCATCAATTAATTTAAACAAAGAATATAACAACAGCTTCCTTTTCTTTTCCTTAATAAATGGATTAAAAAAATAAAGGGAAACACGGAAGAATAAATTAGTAAAATTTTATAACTGTTTAGCAAATATTTCAAAATATAAAAAGTTATGAGCAAAAAATAATCTGAAATGAGGAAGTATAAAATGTTCATGAAAATATTAAATAAATATTTCGTTCTGCTTCGGAAGCATCTCATCGGCAATGGATCTAAAAAAAATATTTTACGAACTCTCTTACGAGATATATACTTGTATTTGTTTTGGTGAGTCATTTTATTATCAATTGACTTTGAACTTTTACTGCTTGGATTTTATAGATTGCACTTCAATCTCTACCTTATATCTGCTTCGTTGGATATTTAGATGGACATGTTATACTTCTTCATCGAAGATGACTTTTTGCTCATCACTTTTTATGTTTTTAAAAATTTGCACAATTAATACATTTTTTCGGAATTCTTTTTCTTTTTTGGCTTTTGTATCAGCTTTTGTTTGCTTTCTATTCTTCGTTTGTTTCGTTCTCCTCTTTTGTTTCGGCTTAATTCGTCGCCATCTGTTATGATGCCATTGCGATCTACTCTATGTCTGACTAAGCTCTTGGCATTTTGGCTAAGATCAAAGTGTAGTATCTGTTCCGATAGATGCTGCACCCCATAGACCGGTATTGTCTTGGCCTTCGGGGCTTGATTTACGCCGGTCTATGTGTCTGTCCTGTGCAGTTCTAGGTGGTCCACCCTCTCAGGCTTCGCCTCCCCTCTTTGGGGAAGAGTAAGTTTATTGCTTACTGCCTGATGCGCCCCTACCGGGGAATGCCGACGGGGCTGCCCAGGCAATTTTTAATGATCAGAGTGCTCAACTTCTCGAGTGCTGGTTTTTCTAATCCCACTTTCCCGACCTTGTGTCACATCTTACCTTGTGGGAGGTAGATAAATAAAACTCTATGTCTGACTAAGCTCTTGGCCTTTTGGCTAAGATCAAAGTGTAGTATCTGTTCCGATGGATAATGCACTTTATACTGGTATTGCTTACTGTCTGACCCGCCTCTACATGGGAATGACGACGGGGCTGCCCAGGCAATTTTTAAACCCCACTTTCTCGACCCGACCTTGGGTCACATCTTACTTGTGGGAGTAAGATAAAACTGGCCTTCTGCCTAACTCCTGGAGAGGAGTAAATCACTACTCTATGTCTGACTATAAACTCTTCTAGACACTATGTATTTAGAGGCCTACACTAAGGGACGAATGTTTTTCGGAGCAGCCATTTTGTAACATAATATTCTGTACTTCTGTGAATACACACTCTTGTAAATATATGACGGTGTTGTCTCATATATAGTCAACCCATCAAGGTCACAACACTTTCTGTTCTATTTTTGTTTTTAGTTCTATTTTATTTGCTTGTGACTCAGCTTTCTTTGTTTTTATCTCTTTTAGACGCATCATTTAGTCGATGAAGCTTTTTCTTGAAGTTATTCTATTCTCCCCTTTCTTCACAGGTCATATATTTAGCTTTTTTTTATTTAAATAGTCGAGTAGGGTATTTTGAAACATTTGGGCGCCTTAAAGCATATCTCCCTTAACTTAAACTTTATTTTTCTGTTGAAATATTCCCTGAACAGAAGATTTGTTTTACTAATTTAATGTCCCTCTAATTAATATTACACCCAAGATATAATGCTACAACATCTAGTGTCTAGAATTTTTATGCCAATTTTGATCATTTTGATCATAATCCATGGCAGTATTGGCTCTTAGAAGAATCTATGTTTTCAGCTTAAATGATTAATTATGGAATCTTACCAAGAAATTGAAATTTATGGAATATTGCTTGATTAGTGTCTAATAACTTTGGATCAAATTTAATGCACATCTGAAATATTTGAATTTTTAAATTCGACGTTGTAGTTATATAACAGACACCTGAATCAAACAAAGAATATATATAAAAAAAAACAACTCAATGTCTGTGTGTGTGCCTTATAGAAAAAAAGTTAGCGGATTTAGATAAAATGTAAATGTGTATTCTAATGTACAATTAACCGAGAAGGTTTATGGGCGTATTCCCGAATCTCTTAATTTATTCCTAAAGGGGGCTAGGTGGCAGATTTATTCTCGGGTCGATTATTTCAGCTATTTTCAGCTTAATTTCAATTTAATTATGTATTAATTTAAATAGGAAACAACTATATCATGTAGTTTAAAAAATAAAAAAATAATTGCAAGTCATTCCCCTCCAAAAACTGCAAGTCCTTTCTCTCAAATTCAACCGGAAATGACATCATAGGGAGAATGCGGTGTGGAGGGGGGAATTCAAAATTCTAATACGATAATTTAATGAGGAGGGTTAATAACCCAGGCATTACTTAGCATATTCATAATTACAAATAAGGATATGAGTCAGATTTTACATTTTAGTAGACATTACCCGCCAGTGCCCGCCAGTATCCGCCAGTGTCCGCTATTGGCAGGCCTATAAAGACACCGCCAACTCATAATTCAAAACACAAAAGGAGTCAGCCTTTTTTTAGATTTTACTGTTTAGTGGACGCTGCCCGCCAGTGGCCGCCATTGGCGTCAACTGTCAGCACTATAAAAATAGCTAAATCATAATTTAAAACAGGACATTAGTCAGCATTTATAAGATTTTACATTTTAGTAGGCACGGCCTCCCACTACCCGCCAGTGTCCGCCAGTGTCCGCCAGTGTCCGCCATGGAAAGAAATCGCCAACTAATAATTAAAAGCAGGAAATTTCTCCGCATTTTTATAATGTAACAGTTTAGTAGACGATGCCCACCACGACCGGCTAATATCCGCTACTTTCGTCCTATGCCCGCCACTATTGACTATGTAAAGAAATCCCCAACTTATAATTGCTATGAGTTTTTTTAAATATCGGTTACATAATTGAACATGCTTTATGAGTTTTTTCATATGACAGGGTCGCTACATAGATGAACATGATTTTAAATAATAGGGACGCTACATAATCGATCATTCTTTACGAGTTGAAATGTAGAATAGACAGTGACCATTTGTGCTTTTCGGCGTTGTCTGTGATCAATAATTGTATAAGTCATTGCATTTAAGTTCGATTTCCAAGTCTTTAAAATGAAATGTGAATTGATGATGAACTGTATTGAGGAAATCATTCTCACTGGTTGTGACAAAAGTAGAAACTGTTTTTATTCCGAGCATACCAATTATACCATCAAATATACCCTTTCACTTTAAGTGGTTGCAGTTTCCTGTACGACTTTGTTTCGCTATGTCTATCAATAAATGTCTAAGCCAAACACTTAACGTTGCCGGATTGCAACTTGAAGAACCATGATTTTCAAATGATAAGCTTTACGTAGGAGCATGACGTGTGAGTGCAAAAATAACACTTTTTTTGTATGCACATTAAACTAAAACAAAAAAAAACATTGTTTATAAAGAGATTTACAATCTTAATGTCAGACGATTTTCTAGTTATTATTAAATGATTGAAGTTTGTATTTCCTTAAAATTTAATTGAAGTTTTGTAAACTTTCCATATTAGTTTCAAACTTTTACTTATAAAATAATTTTTTCATAAACAACATATGATAATTATACATTTTATTCACTTGTATGTTTGGTTTTGATAACTGGTAGCATGTTTTAAAAATAAAATAAAAATATAGGAATTCTCCTCTGAAAGAGTAAAGCTGTAACACACTATGTGATAAAAAAATAAAATAATAACATCGACAATTATGTTTTTGTGGTTTGTATTTAAAGAAAAGTAGCTAAAAATTATTTACTTTACCTGATTTCATTCGTCTTTGGAAACCATGTATAAAAAATCCCCCCACCTATACATAGAACAAGCTATACTAATTCAGCTATGAGATTGTAATCTACTTTTTCATGTGTGCACTACCTACACCATTGCAAATATTAGGTGATAAGAGGTTTTAAGAGTATAAAAGCAAGTGATGTGAGAACAGTGATAGAAGTGATAACTTATCCTGCCAACCAATTGAGTATACACACATTACTTTTTGATTCTGCACCCGGTCATCGCCCGGTAGCCCTACTAGTTTAGAATAATAAAGAGAAACTAAAAGTCGGAGAATCATTATTTATTTAAATCTAATATTAATTGTTAAAAATTCAAAAACATCGGAGTACGAGAATTTTCACAGATATCCTCCATCTCCGTTTTGCACCCTATGCAGAAACCTCAATCAAATCAAATACATTCCACATTATTACACCATTTAAAAGATGAATGTGTCTGTGTATTAAAAGGAAGAAGACGTGAATTCAAAAGAATTCAAGCTATGAGGATTTTAGCAAGTTGTACTCTCGTAAAGAGTTATTATAATAAATGAAATGTCAATTGTCACTTTAATGTCCCATTGTGTCTTCGTCAATGTTCCACCCGTTTGATTCTGGCTGAATGCGCCAATGAAAAACCAAAAACGCATATGACAATAACGCAATTAACTACTTGGTCTTCGTAATTATAGTTAATTACATTTTTCAATCACTGGCTATATTGGGTGTCTGTGATTGCTTTGTGCAATTGTTCTAACAGGGCAGCCATTAAAAGATTGCTTTGGTCTTAACGAATGAAAGGAATATAGGCCTTTCAGATTTTTTATATTATTGCGTATTTCACTATATATATCTATATCTATATTATCTCTCTCTCTCTCTCTCTCTAAATATATATATATATATATATATATATATATATATATATGTTTCCCTTATTTTGCGTTTCAATTGTTTCTCAATGTGTTCATGTCAGTTCCTCTTCAGATATACAAGTGGGCCTTAAACAAAGCTTTATACTATTCTAAGATCAAAGACGGATAGTGTTATATGATTTGCAAATATTAGATCTATCGATATATACAGGGTGTTGCAAACTCGATGACATTACTTCGAGATTGTATTCTACTAATGTACACTCTTCGTCACAAATCACAGGGGGGTAAGTATGCTTCTCCAGCATTTGCTATAATATTCATATAAACTCATATAATTACGTTAGTAATTACATTCTCATACATGAAGTATTATTACCATTTCAGGGGATCTGATAAAAACATTATTGACTTTTAATTTAGAATATAATTTTTTTCTAATTCATTTCAGGCGATGGGGTTGTCTGACTTGTTATTTAATTTTTCGCTTCTCGTCACCATTTTAAATTGTTTTGTTCGGGATCTACACAACTGCCCATTTTTTCTTTACAAACTTCTGTGTGACGGAACGGATTTCTATTTATTTATATAGAAATAAATAAACATTGGGTGTTGCTATAGAATAGAGGATAGCTATATATAGACTGGGAGCCTCTTTTCGTGGGGGTTGCTTTTATAGTAACACTTTATAATTAGTCTAATAGTTATGGTCTTATTCCTCATCTGCCTAGACATTGGATTTTACTCTTCATATGTATTTACATAGAGTTGCACACTTGTATTCTGTAGAAGCTCAACATTAACAGGATACGGAGCGAATCAACTATGTTTACTATGAAAAAGAGCCCTGCTGATCATAACACTCAGATTTCCTTTTCTCGGCCCCGTAGTTTTCATGGTATTGATGTATGTGGCAACACGAAGCCCAGCCCCATTTATCTTTGATCTTGTCACAGTGTTAGTGTTTACCTATCCAATATATGAAAATAAGATGTTAGATGTTTAGAATAAAACTAGTATTTTTAGAATGGTTAAAAACTCGGAAACAAAGCGTTTCCGAACCTACATACACGCATAGAACACCCTCCCTCAATTTAGCGATGAAGTTTCCAAACACATTGTGTATAGATATGTTAGATTTTAAAAGTTATATATGTGGAGCGGCAAAATACCTCCCACATTGCAAAGGTGTGTAAAGGAGGGATGAAACGACATGTATGCACAAGTAATTTCATTGTTGTATAAACAAAGCGTGACAGTTTATATTGATTTTGTGTTAACACTTAGATAATCTAAATTCTAATCTCTATTCGCTATATACTGTTAGAGATGTTTTCTGACTGTTTTAAAGTCAGAAATTACTTAATATCTGAGAGTTTAAATGCTTTAAAGTCTACGCAAATTGCAAAGAGACGCTTAGTTTTTTTTTTATTTTGTAACTGTTAAGAAACCTGTTTTAAAGCCAGAAATTACTGAGAGTTTAAATGCTTTACAGTCTATGCAAATATTAGAGAGCCACTTAGCTATATTTTGTTAACTGTTAAGAAACCTTAGGATGGCTTAATTCTGGTGTATTTAATAGATGGCCTAGAGAGAAGTACTAAAATATCGATATTAATATTCAATGTTTATTAGTTTGTTATCAACAAATCCAAGCTATTGATCGAGTGTTGAATTGATTTGTAAAATAACAACCATTCTCAATTTTACGTTTATCACACACATAACGTATTAAAATACTCCTTAGTTTAGGAAGGCATGTGATAAAAATAAATTATAATTGCTATAAGTAACCTTAATTTAAATTTACTTACCAAAGACCCATTTCTAATTAAGTTTATATCTATCACATTCACCGCCTCTCACTCTATGTTGTTTGACTCCCCTCCTCTCTTATTTAATACATGTTCTATTATTATTGCTTCTGTAACTCACGCTATACCTCTCTGCAACAGTCAAACGTAATATAGCGAACTATAAAACAAAGGATTGGAATTGTCCATTTTGAAAAATACGAAATATCAATACAATTAATATTACTATAGTTGCAGAGGTAGAGAGATACAGAGAAAAACACTATCACCCGAGAGACAATAGTGTTTTATAAAAAAAAAAACGTGTTAAATAATACCATCTATGATCGTCAACTACACTGACGGTGTTATTCAAAACGTTATCTCTCTAAAATACGATTCTTCTTCCGGTATTTTAGTACGCCCATATTGAATCTCGATTATAAGGACTAGCAAATATATGCTCCCTTCGGGCGCATATTTTTGCTAATTGTTTTATTTAATTGCTCAGTAAAATGTGTTTTTATTCACAAAAAAGAAAGAAAATAACCCCATGTGTTAATTTTATAAATGAAACACGGAATAATAAAACCATAGTTTTTAAACAGAATTTACCCTTTACAGCGTAAAATGTAAAACAAAAAATCAAGGAAATATTTTAAATACATCTAGAAATCTTAATAAAAAAAACAATCATGAGTGTATATTTACGAATATTAAGTTATTAAAAGCTTTAAAACAAATTAATTATGTGAATTTGAAAGACGCGTGATGTTTGCGGAAGTTTTGGAATGAAGATATATAGGAGCTGATAAGTAGATATAAAAAGAGAGCGATCAAAACTAATTATTAAGTTTAGTACAATTAATAGAAATAATAGTATAGTTTTGTGCTTCAGACAGACATACACATACCAAATCTCCATTAAGAATAGAAGTACAATAGTACAATTTATAGAAACAATGATATAGTGTCGGTGTTAGACAGACAGATACCAAATCTACATTATTAATAGACTAGCAATTATATTCTCCCACCGGTCGCATATTTTTGGTAGTTGTTTTACGTTATTGCTTATGAATGAAAATCACTCTATCCTTTATTTTAATAAATAAAACACGGAATAATAAAAACATAGTTTTTAAACAAAAGTTACTCTTTACGGCATTAAATGTAAAACAACAAATCCTAAACTCACATATGATCGTAAAAAGATAATAATATATGAAGTGTTCAAATCGAAAATGAAGGTGTACTTAAAATAACATCTACAATTAAAAAAAATAAAGTGAACACGATTCTAAATGCAATTATTTAATTTCTAAGTAAAATGTGTATGTTTTTTAATAAAAAAAATAGTAATTTTAAAATCAAATATTGTTTTGATTAAATACATTTGTGCTATAAAACATAACTTTTTATGAAATTTAAAAAAACAAAAACAAACCCAAAACGTTTTAATAAAACAATCAAAGTAAATATAATTTTTCAGCGACTCGTACGATAGATATCAGAAGCTGTGGGCGGAGTAAACACCTTTCACCGCCTGAATCATGAACATATATGATCCATGAGAACAACATTGAGATGAGGGGATAAAAAGAGGCCAGGTTGTAAGCGATACAAAAATCTGATGTTGAGATGACATGATGGATGGCGATCTAATAAAGAACGATTCAAATTAGAATCAGTTCATGGTGGGAGTTTAAAGTGAACAAATCTCTAATAAAATGCAGTAATAACCTTGTTTCGTGATCCGATGCTATGAGTGTGTAAAAATAACCTTACACATTTTGCCGTGTAGTTTGAGTAATGACTTAGGTCAATCATGTAGAGTTCCGATAAAAAAGGGTTGAAAGTTAGATGATGGTCTGGTATTTTATTGGAAATTCATGCCAAGAGTGCTGATGTGTCTGGAACTTAGGGTGCTAATGTCGTAATTATGTATAAAGCGTTACCTTTGGTAAAACTCGTGGGCTGGCTATATAAAAAAAGGATTTAAAAAGAGGGTTTCTGTTTTATTCTTTTTATATCGACGTCATACGCATGACTAAGATTCATTTCCAATCAGTTATAATCGATGCATTAGAAGAATATGAGTAGGTGTATATTGAAATACATTGGGTGGCGTGCAGTGACCCCGTAAAGCAAATAGTCAGGTCGAAACTTGGCGAGATTCGACTCGTAATAAGATAAGGACAAGAAATGTCTATTTAGCCAATATCGATAAGAACTACCACGTAGGGGCAAATGGAGAATTCTAGCAAAATAAACATTAGGTAGATGGTGATAGAGATGGCCGGCGCTTTTTAGTTCTTAGTAATTGTATGGGGGTGCCCTGACCTGGTTTTCGGATGAGTGTAGAAAATATCCTAAGATTGTTTTTCAGTTAAGGTGGAGAAGTATGTAACATAATAAATGCGATGTATATTGATTTGATGTGTGAACAGTATACGTTTTAGAACAGCAAATTCGATACATGTCACTATGACCAGCTGTGGACGAAGTAAACAAGTTTGAACTGATGAATAATGACCAGATTTGATCCATGAGGTCAAAATACAAATGAGTGGGTCAAAAGGGGGCATACCCAAAGCAATACGAATAGTATCTAGATATGACGTCACAGATATCGAGCTAACATGGAACTATTTGATTTATAATAAGTCCGTGCTAGAAATTTAAAGTGAACGCATCTCTAATAAAATGCAATAATAACGAGAGCAAACTGGAGAAGTCGTCTGAAACGAAAAACGAAAAATTATATCTGTCATTATGTCTGAGACAATCGAAATTCCTACACGTCAGAATATGGAAAATAAATGAAGGATCCATTAACATAAATATATATCACATTAATATTTTATATATATATATATATATATATATATATATATATATATATATATATATGTATATATATATGTATGTATATATATATATATGTATGTATATATATATATATATATATATATATATATATATATGAATATATAAATATATATATATAAGCAATTAAGTACGAGAATATATATGTCTCTCTCCATTATAAATCTAAATGACATCGTATTTGTTAAACGTGAATAATTTTCTCTCAGTATAAACTTTACAACTCCGAATCCGTCTGTAATTTTCATGTTACCTATTTCTTTTTACGAAATTAGCCCCTATATTCACAGACATAACGAAACCAGATAACTAGATGGAGAAACCAACACGGCGGCTAGAAAAAGAAAACAACGAACAGAAACTGCAGCTACCAATTGAGAAAGAAATGAAAAGATAACGACGCAACAAAACGCGAAAGGGAATGACTGAGAGAATCGCGCTGCACAATCGACAGTCGACAATAAAGGCAGAGAAGAAAATAAAGCAATTAAAAATACATGCACACATTTATAGGAAAGACACAGAAAGCTTGTTTATAAGTAAGAAGAGAGAATTAAAGAATTAATGAAAACGTAAATAGAGCACGATTGATGTTTTTAATTAATGGATAAAAGAACATATAACTCTATATACATTATATCAATATTTAAATATATATATATATATATATATATATATGTGTGTGTGTGTGTGTGTGTGTGTGTGTGTGGGTGTGTGTCGCTAAACATATGCGGGCATCACACTTATGAAGAGAACCAGTATGCCCACATAGCATTAAGTGTAAATGTTTGTCCGTATAAATATTTTAATTCGGTCGAAGTATCGATAACAAAATAAACAAATAAACCATATATACGTAATACTTTATAATAAGGTTATTTGGTTTATATGTTGCTAGGATAGTATACCGATTTTTCAAAGTTCAGAAGACTGACATAACAAAGTAATTCATGTATATATATATTTATATATGAAGCAATGCAACAACAGATATATGTATATATATATATGACCCAATCCAACAAAAGATATAAGCGTCAACTAATATCTTATAATTAGTGAAACATCCGGATAAAAACTGAAGCTCAATATACTAGATAGAGCATTAATATTATAATATAAATGAATATTATAATATAAATATGGATTGTATAGATTGAACAAAAAGTATGTTTTTGGGTTGATATGCTTGATGTTATGTATTTTCATGTATTTGTGTATATAATTTTATATATTTTCAAAGTGTAATTTTATTACCTGTAGTAGTATAACTGCGGTAATGGTCCTATGAAGAGAAGAATTATCTTTGAAAACTCATGAGCTAAGGACTTAAGGATACTTTGCTTGAACTTTGAATTCTAATAAAATTTGATTGAAACCTTATTTTATTACTTCATTTTATATTTTATATTATAATATTATATATATATATATATATATATATATATATATATATATATATATATATATATATATATATATATATATGAAGGGTAAAATGATCCGACGGTATGAATTAAACAGGAACAGCGGAAGACCTAGATCAACGTTTCGCGAAACTGTTGCGTGAGATTTTTCTTTGACACTTAACATTTTTACGCTCTTGAAAAAGCCCACGAAATAGTTGGGTGAAACATTTAGTCTTACGTCTTCCGCTATTTCTTTGTGAATTGATATATATATATATATATATATATATATATATATATATATATATATATATATATATATATAAGTGTAAATTAGTCGTCCAAGGCTATAGCAATGCGATGTGGTTGCCGTGAGATGGAAAAGTGAAAAGAAATAAACGCAGGGAGAGAGTGAAATAATAATTTCACGAAAACTGATTAAATACCAAATAGTATTTTTTTTTTTTTTGGTAAGTAACAGATCGGCAAAGGGTAATCTTAAATTTAAAGAGAATAAAGAGCATCTAAACACCCACATTTCCTCCTTCCATAAACACTTAATTTCATGTGGCAACACACATCGCTCCATTAGTGTCCGCATCCTCAACTCTGTCCGCCATATAGGCCAGCTTCGAATTTCGGAAGCTATCCTAATCTCTAAATTTCGCCCTGCCTTGAATAACAGATTCGAGTTGTCATCTCCCTTCATCCTCTGATTCTTACATCCTCACACTCCCACCTCCTCACACTCCCACCCACAACTTACTTACTTTTTCTTTTTTTTTTTTTTTTTTTTTTTTATAATCCTCTCTCTTCTTATTCCCCCCACCTTCCCCTGCTAATAAAAAAAAAAAAAAAAAAAGGTCCCATCCTTGGCTTTTATCCACTTCACAACTCAAATTCCTTCTCAAGTTTCCAATCTCATTTCTAAGGTCTGAATATATTATTTAGAATAAGTTATCTCCCTTTGACAATAAATTTAAATTTAGATTTGAAGAGAATAAATGAAAAAAAAATAAAAATAAATAAATAAATAAATAAATAAATAAATAAAGATTGATGAGTCATGTAAAATGAAACATAATAAAATTTAAAATTTAAAAAGTTGGCATATTACTAAACTAATGTTTATAATGTTTTAACCTTAGTTATGTGATTGCTTAATGGAATTTTGACGTTTTCTGCGTTCCTACTGCCAATTGTTTTTCCCCTGTATCACGATGATCTGACACCGGTTTTTTCACGTTTTTCCGACCCTCTCGGCCTTCTATTGTTGTCTTCTGATAATGAAAGTTGTTCTTTCGAAAATTTAAGATTACCCTTTGCCGATCTGTTACTTACCAAAAAAAAAAAAAAAATACTATTTGGTATTTAATCAGTTTTCGTGAAATTATTAATAAATCGTTTTGAGTTTGACTCTCTCCCTGCGTTTATTTCTTTTCACTTTTCCATCTCACGGCAACCACATCGCATTGCTATAGCCTTGGACGACTAATTTACACTTACATTTACCAGCAATGCTTCAAGCAAACTACAATCTCCTTTTATATATATATATATGGAACAGGAAAGGATGAAGATGAAGGTAATCCGACCGAATGGGTAATTGTTTTTCCTTTTCGTTTCCCATATATATATATATATATATATATATATATATATATATATATATATATATATATATGAGGATAAAATGCACGATATATCATACACTTCCGTGAAAGACAAGATGTGTGATAAAAGCCAAACAGAAAAACACCTTTTAATACAGGAAAAAACTATACAAAAACGAGACGTTTTGTTCGGATCAACAGACTTCTTCAGAAAAAGTGAGGATTTACAATGTATTCAATAATGGTAACGTTCGTCTTTTTTTACACATGCATTCATATATATATATATATATATAATATATATATATATATATATTTATTTATATGTGTGTGTGGAAAAAGATATATATATATATATATATGTATGTACATATATATATATATATATATATATATATATATATATACCTTAATTGAGATTCGTTTTTAAAGAAGCCATTATGAAATGAAACCGTGCATATTAATTTTTCTGGTGCATATTTGATTTAAAATTTTAAATTGAGAATTTATATTGCCCAAGCATGGTTGGCCTTAAGCATATCTAATTTAAAATATAGTCTTAATTAACCGAGACGTATCGAGTTTAAAAATGTCTTCACGTGATCACATTTTAAAAGAAATCTATTTAAGTTTTGTTATTATTTTTCTAAGGGAAATACGTTAAATTTTTGGTCCCGACTAAAACACATACAGAATACAATATATCACAAAGAATACAATATATCTCACTACGTGTAATTCAATCTTATAACACCAAACGATATTTTCAATTTGAAACATGTTAATACAAATATAGTATACAGATTCGAAAAATGTAATAAAGGAGTTTAAAGATAATTTACGTGTGATTTTTTTATAATAAAGTCTACCTTCTGGTGTTGCTATGCCATTTTGCTATTAATTCCTTACATTAAAAGATCAGCTATATAAATAAAAGATACTTCTTGAAAAATATATCAAAATAATAAAGGTTAGTATTTATCGTATGAAATTACATTCCTACATCCATGTACCCTAATCATTACGGAGGATATATTTTGTCGTATGTAAATTCATTTATTTCAGTATTACTTACCTCATACATATGGTGTTCTTTTTCATTCACGATTTTCGTAAGTCTATTTTTCTGATTTTCGTAAGTCTATTTTTCTGATTTTCGTAAGTCTATTTTTCTGATTTTCGTAAGTCTATTTTTCTGATTTTCGTAAGCTATTTTTGATTTATTTGTACAGGGTGGTGAATATTCTGTCTTAGCAAGCTCTATAATAAACCAAATTCCTATTAAATATCTTTCGAACATTAATATTCTGGAAACGGCTTCATTAGGAGAACCAAACGAATAGTTTCCAACTCAAAACTATATATTGTAACCGACAGATTATCAAAATACTTAGTGATATGCAAGTTTATTTTGAAGAAAAATGTAAATCCTTAGTACATTCCATAAAAAAATACCATTGCAACTGAAGATGTCTTCTCTTAAATCTATATACACACATCAATACAAAAAACATAAAAATTGAAACGGCTAAAAAAAGGAAAAATAATTTTGAACAAAATAAGATAATATATAAGTGTGATGTTATTGTGGCCCGAGGTGTGTATCCTACGGCAGCGCCGTGGAGATATCCCGGGTTATAATCTTACCGCTTTCACACGGGGTTACAATATTAAGTAGTACGATAGTCACATTTCGCTCTCGGAGCAACGCTTGTCAATCGTCTCAATCTCACGCTATGTATAAGATCCCGAAGACATCTTAATTCTTGAAAACATCGTCCAGGCGAGTAGGTGTGTCTGTCTTCCGTTTGGGTTAATTCTGCGCAGGGCAGGAGCATAAGTCGAGGACAAGCGTTTGGAATGTTGAGGTTGAAAGAGAATGCTTTATAATAAATAGTCAAGGCAGTTTTGTCATAAAGAATATCTTTTATTTCCTCATTCCATTTTTTTAAAATAATGGTACAGCTTGGGTGAACTCATTGCTCGTACATGTAACAGCCGCTAGCAAACCCCATCGTATGTTCGTGAAACCTGAACCAGACTCTATAGTTTCTTCTTGATACAAAAATGAGAAAAAAGAGAACAACAAACAGACAGAAAGAACCGAAGTCAGCAGCGTGACTGTTACTCAATCGCATCATCCCCATTCAATCCTACCAACTACCTGGCACCCGGCCGGCACACGTAATCACTTACTGTTTAACCTTTTTTATAAAAACAGTCGTCGGATTGCTGTCAAATGTAGGTTACTAAAACTGAACCTCTCTTTTACTCCACGACATCGGTTATTTCAAAACAAGGCTGACGCTTTTCAGCGGTATGACGAAACAGGAGAGGGGTTTGAACGACATCTCATCAGTATTATAGCGGCGATCCCCTTCAATGTGTGTAAGGCGATTTGGGGACATTGAGAGAATCGTACTATTTCTCCTCGTATTAGGCCACGCAAACAACGACTGTAAGAGCCTGTTGGGCTATAAAAGAATTGCCGCGAAAATAGTATTTCCTCCATACTTCGTAATAAAAAATATATCTTTTTAAACTAAGAAGTTTAAAACGGAATAAGTTTACTAATCTATTAGCTGAATTACAAAAGTAATAAAATAAACACAGAAGGCAAATAATAACTACTTTTGTTTTATTTAAAAATAGTGTTATACAGGGTGGGCCAAACTAGGGTCCTATCTTTAAATTTGAATAACTTGAATTTGAATAACTTCCACAAAATAAAAGTTAAACTCACCAAACTTTATGTGTGTGTAGACTGACCCTTCCGAGATTTTTTGAAATAAACAAAACAAATTTTAGCCGAAAAACACTTCTTAAAACTTACAAAAACTAAAGTGTTGTTTTTTACACATTTTTGAGTTTTTTAAGCAAAAATAATGTTTTCTAAATGAGGGTACGTTCCTTAGGGCTAATACGGCTCATGCTTGCTTCGGAAGGGGTCCTTTACTTATTCTAAAAAAAAAAAAAAAATCAATAAATAAAAAAGTTATGAATTTTTAAAAATAGGACCCTTATTTTTGCCCACCCTGTATAATATTAAAGAACCTTTTAGATGATGATTTATAATTTGTATCATTTAGATTATTCTAAATAATATTTTGATCTAGGTTATTATTGCCATACAGTTTCCACCGGTGCATCTATTCGAATTCGGAAATCTCTATGTCGAAAGTGCGTCTAGTTTCCCGAATTCGAGTTACACATTATAAAAACACCATCGGGAGAATGTTGCATGCTAAATCAGCGAAAAGTGTTGACATTAAGCACAAAGGTAAAAATAGTTAAAAAATCTAAATACTTCATATAATTTATGTATTATTGATTGTATTATTATTTACTTATCTAAAAATGTTCAATGGTTATTTACAGAGGATATTAAATGCAATATTTCTAGACCGTATTGTCTCACAATATTGTATTTAATCTATTTATGATTCACATGATGTAAACTGGCACTAATACAATTTATTAGGGACGTAAGTATGATGTTGTCATCTTTCATATGTACAGATGTTTTTATGTATTCTATAGATGACTGACTACGGTTTATTTTTCATAGGTAAGGAGTTTGTTATTCAATCTACTTATGTTTTCTAGAATGGCATATGTATATATATATATATAGTTATAATATATATACAGGTGTTTCATCGTGTCAGGCTCTTCTCTTTGGCTAGATGTAGCAAGTTTATTCATGCAGATATTCACAAAAATATTTTATTTTGTTTCATTTTCGATCAGTCGAAGTACTCAAAAATAAAGGGATATCTTGTTGATGCTAACACTTGATCTCTATATTAGATACATATATATCCGAATATTCAATTAATGTTCTCTATTACTTGCCAAATTTTGAGTTAGTAAAAAAGACAAGAACGTTACTTTTCTTCTCCTAAATTGACCAGTTAACTATTTTATAGTATATCTTTCTTGCGGTCTCTTTATGTAACCGGGTTCTATCATAAAAATTTATCTAGTCTGGTGGAGTAAAAACTTTTTTTAATGTACGATATTCTGGAACACAAGTTTCCAGGCGTAAACCGGAATCTTTTCTGTGAACGTTTTCTGAAACTCAATCGGTAAGTGGTGTATGGTATACTTCATTCTTTCCTTCAATTCACTTCAAACAACGCACATTGCCACTTAGACGTAAGTGACTACTGTGAATTAAGAGTCATACAAACAAGGACATCTAAATTGTAGAGTTCTGCAGCGAGATATTTGTTCACATTACATTTAAATTTCTGCATGTTATATTTTGTTATTTATTGTTCATTTTAATTTACCTCAAACAAGGCACATTGTCAATGAGACGTATGGGGCTTCTGTTAACTTGTCGCAATACCTAAATGTATTGGGTGGTGCAGTGAGATGTGTGTTCACATTATATTAAAATGTTGCATGTTGGTATAGTCAGGTAGGGAGGGTCTGTGGACGAGTGGTTATATCACTTGTCTTTCCCACTCACCGCAGGCGTCTGAAAACGTCCTCTGTCCACCCAGCAGTAAATTGGTACCTGACTAAAACTAAGGGAAGGTTCAAGGCAGCGGAAGGAGAGGAATGGGCTCCGCCTTCTATATGCTGTGCCCTAGACACGGTGATTCTTAACAAATCACCGCCGCTACGGCCATGGGCAGTGTGCGATGTCGGCAACGACACTCGTGCGCGTCCAGGCTATGCGACCTTTACCTTTACTTATAGTCAGGTACACATGGTGACAGGTGGGAATTCTAAAGACTACCAGTACGAGGGAAGTTGCTATTAAAGTGAAAATACTTTCGGGGATCTGTAGATTTCTACAGTTTATTGGGTGGGATTTTGCTGCTTATCGGGTGTGTAGGGGGTATTTACATCAGAATAGAACGAGTGTTGTGAGTTCACGAGGGAACATTCTATTAACCTACTTGTAAAATAAGCAATGGGTGGTACATGTCGGCGATAAGACTGGAAGCTGGGGCTTGGAGATAGTGTGGGACCTATTATATTAGAGGCCGTTTTTATGGCCTCTGTCTAAGAGAGAGAGGATAGTAGATAGTTCACTAGCTCAGATGTGACAACAATACTCCGTGTCTGATGAATTGTGGATTTGTAGAGATATAGGATACTGGCGGTCTTGAGAAGTTTTCTAGCGTGGAAGAAGAAACACTTTCTCCTTGTAACAGTCATGACAATATCTTTCATGCATTTGTTCTAACTAATTTTACCCGAGGAGTTGGAAAGATAGAATATCAGGTACGATGTTATTGTTGATGGCAATTGGTGGTTTTAAATTGTTTCTTATAATTGTTAGAGTAAAGGTGATTTGTATTAGTAGCAATACATGTTACACTCCATTTATGTCCCAATTTCACTACAGACTGAAGATAATTTCCTAAGGATTCGATTATTACCTTAGCTATGCATGTGTTCGATTTGCCCGCATGTCAAGCATAGTGTGATTCCATCAGCAAATATACCCATCTCAGATACGATTGCATCAGGAGGTCGTTTATAAAAAATGTGAATAATGATGATCAAAGGATGAAATTTCCTTAATATACCGATTTGTTAAACCGACCATAATCACTAAATCTTGTGTGACGTCTAAGTCACACCTGACTCCACAACTTACCTGATTGCAACCATATGCACTATCATGTGTAAAAACATAGTAGGAAAATGCATTGCGGTAAGATTTTCTTAAAAATAAATTTACAGTATTCTTGCTTGAACTTTGATATGTAGTAAAGTTTGATTAATTTCTCATTTTCGTCTTTCATTTACTCCATTATTATATATTAGATGTTATATATATATATATATATATATATATATATATATATATATATATATATATATAATATAATGTTTTCTGTTGTTTTTTTCCGATAACGTCCGAAGACGTATTCGGGGAGTCAGGCATATATTCTACTTGTCCTAACTTTTCTGTGGGCATGATACAACGTGGTAGTGCCGATATCCTTTCCAGATCATATACATCGCTTTCTGTTCCCAAATCGTCACCCATTTAGTACTGGCCAGGCTAAACGTTGCTTAACTTCGGTTATCTTACGGGAGCTGGTGTGTCAACGTGATTATATATATCGGATAGTGTTTGGCTGAATAAAAAATACTGGGGATCATTGCACATTATACGCACTATATTGGTTGACATTCATGTTAGCAATCTTTTTTATCACATTGTATTTGCCATTTTGTGACAGACGTCGTTCAATTACTCCGTCAACAAATTAATTAGAGAGCTGCGTTAATTAGAATTATATCGGATTATTGAACTCAAACATAACGGCCTGTGTTTTCGGATTTTTAAATGCCAAATTCACAGACAACTAGCGTTGAAATACCGTCATAGTTTTAATTAAGAAAATAAAATAATTATATGAAAACAAAAAATAAATAAATCGAAAATGAAATACAACAATAATAAATGAAGAGAAAATAGTCGAATACTTGATTGGCCCAACCACACCCTTTCCGCCGGTCGTTGAATTATCAGCAGAACAGCTCGAGATGCGTTTTCCCCAGACGAACACATGTAATCTTGTTTCGACAAATGGACGAATGAGATTAATTAAACGGTGTAAAAAAATTATCACATTAAATCAAATGGGACGCGAAAATCCCAGCTAACATACAATGACCTTGTACCAAATTCAAACACGTTATGTTTTTGTTGTGTCAACCTCAATGTAACGCTGTACATAGTTGCTCGTGTCGCCATGTTGGATCGTTATCGTGGCTGAAAACTGCATACGATAACTTATTAAGAACGACGAACTTGATTAATATTTTAACTGTAAACCGACACCGGCATTTTACATGATATTGGACAAGTAGATATGTTGCATAACACGTTCTTTCGGGGTACCCGGTGAGATCCAAGCAAAATTACAAAGAACAGAACGTATATAGAAAAACTTTTTTTGTATTTCCCATAACTGGATGGTTTACGCCGACAACGCACACACATATAAAACAAAAGTCTTTATCTTGCTGGGGTCACAGACTTGATTTCCGCTACAAACGTGTTCACATATACATTAGGGCAGGTTGATTTGTCACTTTTCTTAGAAAATCAACGCTGCTGTGGTGGCGAATGCTGGGGGTTGGTTAGAACTGATACCAAACATTAGATTTTTAACTGTAAAACTTAACTGAGCATTTAGCTTTAAAGATCGGGTACATAAATGTCCATAAATACCTAATTTCCGCAGGATTTTGCTGACAAACTGACTTCAAAACTTTACTCTTTCACTAATAAATCCAGATAAAATTGATATATTTTTTTAGATACCATGAATGGAAAATATATTCAAACCAGAATTCGAAGTATGAATCACCACTAGTAAAATATGTCATATTTAACTGTATTCAATAAACGAGAACTGTAAAAACCCGTTCCCTTTAGAAATACCTACAACATATTCCCAAAGTAGTCGCTGGTCACCACTTAAATAATTCATTACATCTGCAGTAAGATACAAACTATGAAATGCTACCTGGGGCAAATCCTGGTAATTAGTTCCACAAAGTTCCCCAGAGGACGGGTGAAAGTGGTAGGGCCTCTTGTAGTTCCATCAATTAACTTAAAGCTGGCTCTAAATGACAGTTCATTTTGATGAAGTAAAAAGGCAATGGTATGTAACTTCCTTTTAAGTTCTTTCTCTAAAGCTGTAATCATCCCTGTTTCACAATCAGTGTTTTTACTGGTATTGCCCACCAAAATTGCCTAAAAAGTATTTACACTGATGTACTTTTCTAGAACAGCAGCAACATCCTCTACTAGAAGAACACCAGTTGCACCACTGTTGGGTATCACTCTGTGGGAGATATATTTACTTGCAGTTCCTATCTCTCTGGTAAATTCTAAGTGGCGATCTGGTCTTTTGCTTTTCTTAATCATTTTTCCACCGTTTCCCCTGGAATATCCTTTTAATACAAAGTGTCCTTACCATCTCTGCAATCAACTCCAATGCAGATAAGATGTTCATATTCCTCTACATGTGTTTGATGGCTGGTTACTTTCACTCTTGCTTTTTCCCTATATATTTCTAATTTATCTATAATATCTTTTAAATTAATGGTTGGATGAAGAAGGTCCATGTGTATTAAGTCTAATAGAAAGGCATTAGCAAGACAACCCCCAAGGTTAGAAGATATATTATCTCTAATAAGTTTCATAACATTTCTAGGGAATTTTAAAAGAGTCTAAGGACGCGTAGACTCTCTTCCTGGCTCAAAACTGTCATCGGTTGTTTCTTTACTGGAATATTTATGTGAAAATACTTCAATGTAAAGGATCATCATGTGAAAAATCTTGTTGCTGTCTTTCAATCTGCCTGTCTAATTGATCTCCTTCAGCTGAATCTTTTTTGTATTTTTGACAGCATCTTTGTCAATAGGTCCAAGTTGGAAACTGCCTTTTGGTCCTGTTTCTCTCTGATCTTTTAAATATTCTCCCTCTTCAATAGGAATCTGAAATTTCAAAATGTGCATGTGTTTAATAACAGATCTAGCATACGTAACAAATATTAAGGGAAACATCACAATATTATTTACTGAAAAAAGGAAGATATTCAGAAGTAAATTCATATTTTTTAATTAATTTAAATACTGAAAATTGGGACATGAATTAGTTCAAATTAAGAAAATGCAAACAAAAAACAATCATAGACGTAATATTACCTTCTTTTTAGGAGGACAAGTGCAGACTATATGCCTTGTTTGGCAATTTTGTGTATTGCACTTTAAAGCATCATCACTTAAGCCAGGCAGTTTGCAGCAAAGTGAAGAAATATCAAATAATTTGTTCAGCTGTAGCTTAATTATTTTCACTTTGGATGCAGTAAGAGTTTTCCTGTTAATCAGTTTGGCCCTCTTGAAGCAAAATACTTTCACCTTCTGCCCTATATAATATTCCCTTAACAAAGGCAATTGTGGGTTCACTGCTCACCAAATATTGTTATTTCCTTTGTAATCAATTTGGAAATATCATTATTTGAAAAGTGATGAGAAGTATTTTCAAATAAACTGGATAACTTATCGTGAAGTTGAGGGTTTTGTTTTATCCAAAAGAACAAGGTGGACTACAAAATCTTTTGGAACTTTCACCGCGAGTTAACATCGAACGACCTTTTACAGACATTATTATCTGAAAATAGAAGAAAATAAATGAATAAGTCTAAAACAGTTCGCTTTGTAATAACCTCTAGTTACATATAAAAAATGGCTGACAATTATGGTAAGGTGTTTTGGTTAGCTTTAGTGATAGTGTGTTTGAGTTAGGGTTAGGATGTACCTAAAATTGTGGCTTGAAATTTAGATTTTAAAGTGGGGACAACTTCCCCAAATACATTTCATGTAAAATGATCACCCAATTCATGACCATCACACTAAAAGAATACTCTAAAATTTAAAATATTTGGTTAAAAAAACAGTAAAAAAAGGATTTCTCTAGCGACATAACCGATAAGTTTATACAGAGAAAAATAGTCCGTAAAAAGGTAAAAACAAGTGGTGGATAATAACTTTTAAAGCGCCAAAAATTAGCTTAAAATATGTCGAGTATAAGACAGTATCACGTATATTTTTTAATACAAAACTAAAACATTGCGGTATTTTAATACAAAGTTCATGGATACTATTTAATTTTAAATATGACAAAAAATAGAAAAAACGAAACTGTATTACTTACCTAAAATATGAATATAATTTCTTCAGCGGAGAATAAACAAACGCGTCTGAATTAATGCCAAATACACTTAACATATAAAATTATGTAGATTTAAAAGCTTTGTTTTCTTTCTATTACAAATAATTAAGTTTCTCGCATGAAAATACAAAATTACTAATGATTAAAATCCAACAGCGGTCAATATTTCATACAATTTATAAACAATAAACGCATGTATTTAAAACGGTGTAAACTTAAATAATAACCAAAAAGAAAGTTCCAGAGACACTATTATAAACAAACTATATTTATTTTATTTCATCATTAACATGAAGACATTTTTCGGTTTAATGGTGTTTTATTGATAATTAAAATTAGTCTAATTTGTTTTCTACTTGAAAACTCAAACTCCTGAATTCCAATGAGAGAAAAAATGAAGCGATCCTTTAGCGCTATCACTGACGTAAATAGTAAAATACTATATATTTAATTTCTATTTTGCCTTTACAAGTAAATATTTTTCATTATTTCTAATCCTTATTTATTTTGATTTGATTTATTAAGAATAATGTTAATAATTTAGTTGACAAAATCGTTATCAAATGACATTTACACATTTTTATTTACCCAACGGTACGGAATACTTTGACGGCGGTAAATTCTTCACTGATCACCGAAAAGAAAATGCGAAATCGCTAATTTTCAACCTTTAAATCGTTTCCTCACTTTACGGTAACGATTTGGGAAAATATTTTGTTTGGTTATTTCTCAACTATCATTACCATCTCATTACCACGGTTCCAAAATCAACCTGCCTTTATATACATCCGATTTGAAAGCAATTTGCTCTGCATTGTCTATCCGAGCGTCAACTGAGGCAATTGTTCCAAAAGCCCTTCCAATTGTCTGTTCGATGAAATACAAGTCAGGGGATTTCTTCACTGTATCAACTTGCTTATCAGTCGGATTTTTAGTCAGCGGACACGAAAGCCTAGCAGCAAGACGGGCTTGGGTACCATAGCCAGTAAAGCTTCATCGGTGCCATAAACATCGGTAAACTCCCATTCTTCTGGTACTTCGATACTCCGATCACCAGGCGCTCCGGCTCCTCGCGTTTCTGAAACACCGCCTTCTAAGTCTCGCTTACAATGCGGAACCTTCTCCTTTTCAACAGTTATCAAGTCGTTTTCCTTCTTTCTCGACGTCCCACTCACAATGGACTCGTCCACAATTCACATTTGCCACTCTTCATTATCTTACAGATACACTCGTATATAAAATAGTTTGTTGACAATTACAAGAAAATAAAATCTCAACCCTTGGAAACTTGACGCATTCAAGTAATAGAAACGGTTATGACGTCACATGGCTCAAAGAAAGCGTGTGAGTGAGAACGGTTCAGTCGGTGTAAACGTGTAAAATAATAGGAATTGACAAAACATCATTATTTAGTTATTTAGTTATCAGTTATTTTGGGAGATGGACCAAGTTAAATAATTGTCCGCTGTCTTCCATCATTCTTTGTTTCAAGTATATTCGTTACGAGGTATGGGAAGTTCTTATCTCAGTCTAGAAGCATCACAGTAAAAAAGCATGCAGCGTTTAAGGTAGGAACACGGATTTTTTACTTTAATGTTGTCTGTAAGACTAACAGTGACTTTGCTGCTGTTTGTGTAACAGAATGTTGAAAGAAAATACTTATTTTTACTTCATAATTGTTTAAGCCTTATCCAGGTAATAGACACCACATGGTTTACACAGCTCACTGAACATCTGGGAACATGAACGCTCACCCATAACATCGAATGGAAAAGTGACAGTGTTCTATGATTAAGACATACAGGCGGACAGATACATAAAAGACAAGGCCATCAAATCAGGCATTGTCATCTGGAACAAACCAGAACGGACTGCTCTCATAATTGATATAACCGTCCCAAAAAACTATGGCTTCAATAGAGCCGAACTGGAAAAAATAACCAAATACCAAAACCTCAAAAATGATTTTAAAATAACATGGTCCCTCGATGAAATAAACACCATACCGGTTGTTGTGGGGGCAACTGGTCTAGTGAACAAAAATCTACGAAAATAATTCGACACAATCCCCGGAAGACCTAACTGTAGGGAAGTACAGATAGCAGCCCTAAAAATGACAACATCTATCCTTAAGAGACCCCTCGGATATAAATTTTACCTATAGGGAAATCAAGTGTTAGCCTCAAGAGGGAGTGGGTTGATCTCTTTAGATAAACTGAATTAAAATGATTTTAAAAAATCGTAATATGTTGTGCTTTAGTTTGGGATATGGAAGGTTCTTTTTCTCGTTACATAAAGGTTGCGATCAAGTTCGTTGCACATCTAACTGACCGCCCATTCCCAACGCAGTCATGTCGTGATAGCAACTTACATAACCTCCTCTCACACTAACACGCAAGAAAAATATTAAGATGGATATGAGTAAAGTTCTTTTAACTGATGAGAGTCGAGCATCCTTGATGGACCTGATGGCTAGGCAAAAAGGAAGGCTTTATCTCGTAGATGAGTGTGACACTCGTTTAAGACAAGAAAATGATGGAAGAGTCATAATATTTGCAGGTGTCATTGGAAAAACACTTGAATATCTGAAGTAGTAAAAATTACATAATCTACTAAAGGATTTTTTTACACACAACAATGCTCATTCTTACTCTGCACATGTAACTAAAGCATTATTAGTATCTTTGGACATCAAATATACAAGGTGTATAGTATGGCTTTCGTGCTTTTAGTCTAAAAATGACGTATGAAAAGCTATTAATACTAATCCAAAGGCATTGCCACATATCACTATTAAACATTGAGTGATTCAGTCAATATAAAACTTTTTAAAGTGCTAAAGTTCCATGGTGGTTATGTGGGTAAATAAGGTATTTGTTCATTATATCTTTTGAACTATATATTATTATATATTTGATTACATCAATTATTTGTATAATATAACCGTCATTTATCCTTATTGTATTTATTTATTTTTTATTTATACTAATAAACGTTAATTTTGGTTGGCTTAATTGAAAAGCTATTACCATTAGTCAGTAAACATTCACGGATTTTAACCGATATTATATTTACAAATACTAGCTATGAGTTTCTGATTATTTTTTCAGCAAAACATTTATAGCAGTGTGCTAGATTACCTGTGAAAATATTTTCGTAATTGAGTCATAGAAAAATCGTGAAATAAATATTTTTTCTTAGACAGCTATTATCTCTCATGAAGATGTGGATGAGAATTATTTTTATCGATATCATGCGGAATATCTGTCAAAATCCTTAGGACTTTTTAGGGAAGCTCGCTTTTCGTACATTAAAACTGACAACGTTTCTAACTCTGTCCTCACAGAAAAGTAAAGTAAATTCTGACACCATATCATTCATTCATTCATTTATTCATATCATCTATTAATTCGTTCATTCATTCATTCATTCATTTATTCATATCATCTATTAATTCGTTCATTCATTCATTCATTCATTTATTCATATCATCTATTAATTCGTTCATTCATTCATTCATTCATTTATATCATCCATTCTATATCATTCATTCATTCGTTCATACATTCATTCATTCATTCATATCATTCATTCACTCGTTCATACATTCATTCATTCATTCATTCGTTCATGCATTCATTCATTCATTCATTCATATCATTCATTCATTCGTTCATGCATTCATTCATATCATTCATTCATTCATTCATTTATTCATATCATCCATTCGTTTGTTCATTCATTCATATCATTCATTCATTCGTTCATGCATTCATTCATTCATTCATTCATTTATTCATATCATCCATTCGTTCGTTCATTCATTCATTCATATCATTCATTCATTCATTCGTTCATACATTCATTCATACATTCATTCATTCGTTCATACATTCATTCATTCATTTATTCATTCATATCATTCATTCACTCGTTCATTCATTCATTCATTCATTCATTCATTCATATCATTCATTCACTCGTTCATACATTCATTCATTCATTCATTTATTCATTCATTTATTCATTCGTTCATACATTCATTCATTTATTCATTCATTTATTCATTCTTTCATTCATTCATTTCGTATGAATCAGATGATTCTGTCGTTTGCATTGGTTGCCTTGATATCTTTCTAGTAATAATTTTTCTACAAAGACATCGGGTACTTGCAGGGCGGAGCACGTGAATGTTACTTACATCCTAGGTGAGAGTGTTTCTGTAGAAAAAAACTGGATTCGAACTTGACACACACTTGTTAGTCCATCCGGTTAACCACTTAGCCACCGCCACCTCCCTGACACCATGTAACTATACACAATGCACTGCACCCGACAGAAAATGCTTTCCGATTTCATTTAAAAAGTAAAGCTAATAGAAACGGGCAGCTCAATAGTAAAGTCTGTATGTACCATGCGATAAAAAGGGTTAGCAAGGAATATATCACGCAGTACACAGCCGAAGACTACCACCGCTAAACGCACTATTAAAGTTAACCAGCAAAACGGAACATAGAAATAAATAATTGCAAAAGACATTCTACATAAAGGATTTATAAGACTGGCAAATAAAAAGTGTATTGCACCCCCCGTACACGGCCTAGCGACGAAATCTTGAACAGAGAAGAAAAATGCCAACGCCAATCGCACTAATCTACGCGATCAGAACAAACTACATAAAAGACAAGTTAGACTAAACCACATAAAACAATAAATGTTGACTTGTGTGGACACAGAACGAAACGGTTATGCATATCATAAGTAAATCCACCAAACTAGCTAAATTAGTATATGAAGTGACATCACCGTGTTGAGGAGATTGCCCACTGGGAACTGTGCAAATAATTGCATTTCGAATAAAACAACAAACGGTAAAGTTTTAAAACGAAGAGAGTATTAGAACATAAACAACACAGTAATACAATTGTACAAACTTATATAAGCGAAAAACACGAGAGAAAGAAACTAGATTTAAAATTGTAAATTTCGCTGTGCCAGTTGATCGCATGGTAAATATCGAGGAGACAGACAACCCCAGCAAGTACAGAACCCATTGCCAGTGATATGAATGAACCATAGGTTATAAACATTACATTAGTACCAATAATTATAAGAGTACTTGTAACATTTATGAAAAACCTGGAAAGATAACTCATAGAAATTGTACTTGAATAGAAGATTTTCTCTCTGAAAACAAGTCGCTGGAAAATTGTCTGAAACATTAGGACACATCTTTTCCTGTGAACGCCAAGTCACATAATCATGTAATACATATTAAGCAGAGCTAAGTCTTAACAGAATCAAACTACACAGCCACAAACACAAATTATAGATAGAACATTACAAGAATCTGAAACAATTAAAACATCCAAGGTATATATATATATATATATATATATATATATATATATATATATATATATATATATATATATATATAAACAACAAAAATCGTCAAATCAGATCAGTTTCAAAACTAAGCTGATAACCTCATCAAACGGGTTAAAATATATTTGAGGTTATCCAGCAGGGTTTAATCATCTTGTAAATAATATGGATACAATTACAGGGTTCAACGGTATATATGTTAGAGATCCTCTTTTTAAATTGAAAGCCAACTGTATAGCCCGAAGCATCTTAGTAGAACATCAAAGGGTTGTAGATATCATTAAAATAATAACTGCATATTCTCTTTTTTCTCTAAAACAGCCACTATAATTATTATCACTAAAAGATTGAATCGGAATGTCTACATATATCCAATATTATGAGCATTATTATTGAATTATTTTACATAATAAAAACTGAATACATATATGTATACATAAATGAATATATATATATATATATATATATATATATATATATATATATATATATATATATATACATTGATATATTGATAAAAAATGATGGTGAATATCAGATCAAGGTGTCAAGCCTAGACGGACTTAAATTGAAAATTATATTTTCCCTTATTTATAGGTTTCGATAACCCCCTTTTTAGGTCTTCTGTGCGAATACACTGACTAATTAAATACTATGAAAAATATATATTAAAAAAACAGCAAATTTATTTTTAAAATGATCTGCAGCTGTCTCCAAGATTAAATATGGCTGACGAGAGCCGAAAGCGATTTGTTTTAAAATATACAAGGTGATTCATAAGTCACTTAACTTTACTATTTAAAATGATTAACCTATGAAGCACAAACATACTATGAACTTTAGATAGTTGTTATCTTACTCTCTACTTACTGTTATTTGTTATTTTAAATGTGTCGTTTATATATTTGTTTCTATATATATATGTATTTAATAATCAATCAAATATGCTACAAAGAGTCGTAAATTCCTTGCAAAAAAGAATGGAGCTATGCATGCAGAACGAAGGTGAACATTTTGGTAAAATTTGCTGTAATTCTAAACTTCCATGAATGAATTTGTTGAATAAACTTTCTGTTTTGTATTACCGTATTTTCTTAACTTTAGAATTTCAAAGATAAATAGCTGAGTGACTTATGAATCACCCTGTATATGAACCCGAAAAAAACATCAATTTTCTATCCAAATCCGCTCCACGCTTGAAATCGTTATTACTAAAGTGATTTGCTTGATTAATACTTTACACGAGGCAAAAATAGGAGTATTTCGTTCAAGCAAATAGAGTGTATCTTAATATGTATGCTACACTATTTATATTATAAAAATAATATTTCCATCCGATGAAGTTTTTTAATGAATAAATACAAAATATTAGCTATGCCCTAGAATTGATTTGTATTATTTTTATGTAGGTTTATTCAGCTTTTACCGTGATTGTTTTAATTTTTTTGGATAATCACTCTCTATGTATATATATATATATATATATATATATATATATATATATATATATATATATATATATATATAGACATTTATTTATTGCGTGTATATATTTGAGTTAAACACTAAAAATTTCCTCGTTCCAAGAAATAGACAAGATCAAAGAATAATATTTTTTCATGGACAAATTATTCCTAACCTGCTTGACTTTTTACGTGTAGCTCAATTGTTTTGCTTTTAATTTGTTGCTGACAGATTTTGACAACTTACATTCAAATGCAATGGAGTTAATTCACACCAAGTATCATGTATGTATGTTAGTTGAAGTAGTTGATATCACAACGTTGGCTTGTCATTAGAAATATGATAATAAATTATGCTTGTTATCAAAGGTTTCATATCGAATACATCTTTATATTTATCTCTCTCTTTCTCTCTCTCTCTATTACTCTGTTTATATATATATATATATATATATATACACACAAATATGTATACGTATATATATATATATATATATATATATATATATATATATATTATAAGTAAATAAAGGCTCCCATGCTTATGTATTTTACAAATGTTGACATAGCGACCGAGAATTCTGTAAAAAATGTATTGCAATACGACAAACAATACTAATTAAAATACAAAAAATATGAACACACGACCATAAATATATATATATTCTCATTTATTTTATATAACTACACACACACACACGTCTATATATATATATATATATATATATATATATATATATATATATATATATATATATATATATATATATATGTTGCATGGCCCACTCCTCTTAGAACGTATTTCTCCTCCGATACGAGCCGTGACTTCCCTTGTTTCGTATACTCGTCACTGAAAGGGTCGCGGCAGTTCACATTTAATACTCGTCATTTTTAAAACATCATAGATCACATAGTTCATATATTGTTTGCATACCTTTAGTTTTCTTCCTCGCCGTGTAGAGGGTCGTGTCGTCTAGTGTTATACTTATTTCTTCTCTTCCTTCTTGCCGTGAACCACGCCGTCCATTGTCTGCAACAAAACTCCACGATCGACTCACCAAACAACAATCTCCTTAAGTCTCAATATTTTTATTACAAGGGGTTTGTATTCATCAGCTTGGGAATATTCACCACGCCAAGAGAGAGGGAGAGAGGAAATAACTACTTTATCGAGTTAGTTAACAATTATTGTCTTATGACTTGTGGAGGGGGGATCTCTCGCTTGTATTTTCTTAGGGAAATATTTCCCTTATCTGTTGTAAATTACATTTTAACAATCACGTCTCATCGGTTTGCCTCTAAATCCCAGACTGACGAAACTCGCTTCTCATGAAAAACGAGTGACTTCACGGATCCCTATGTTTCCCACGCAAGTCCTGTGTCGTCAAATACAATATATACAAAAGACAACAGAACCATAAGAACTAATACTAATAGATATACTACAAACTGCAGAACTTTTACTTAAACACCATACTATCCAATAATGAGACACTCATATACACATGTACATATATACATACATATACATATATTCGTATTTATATACAATTTTAAAACGCCACACAAACTCCATTAGAATCAGATATAATGGTAATTACGGATAAATCAATAAGTAAAAAAATCGCATACATATAGAAGAGATTAGAATAAACAAATAGACTTTGCACCAACCCTTGATCCGAGGTCTCGTCACACAGCGACCTTGTCACGTCTGTGATTTCCCCCTGTTAGAACAGGTCCTATTTTGCACTCAACTGCCGGTCCACCCCGCGTTAATTCACGCAAGTCAAACGAACGATTTCCAACAGATACGTCCATTCTAATAGGGCCATTATCCAACATATATATATATATATATATATATATATATATATATATATATATATATATATATAAATATACACATATATTTACATAATTACAATTATATTTGTTGTTTCAGAAAAACAAATTAACTGAAAACAAGTTCAAAACATGTACTGTATTGATTACAAATGTTTCTGAAATTTAATGCACATGTTATGTTTGAAAACAAAATGACAATACAAATATACATATATATATATATATGTATATATTAAAATCAAATATATTTCCAGATATATAATATTAAATATGGAACATCTGCTTCAATATATATTTATTATTCAGTAGACTGAGCACGATACCATTACGGTAAAACAAATGTTATCTATCCCTTACCATATCCCTAACCTATAACGGTATAACAAATGTTATCTATACCTTACCATATCCCTAACCTATAACGATAAAACAAATGTTATCTATCCCTTACCATACCCTTAACCTATAATGGTAAAACAAATGTGATCTATCCCTTACCATACCCCTAACCTATAACGGTAAAACAAATGTTATCTATCCCTTACTAATCCCTAACCTATAACGGTAAAACAAATGTTATCTATCCCTTACCATACCCCTAACCTATAACGGTTAAACAAATGGTATCTATCCCTTACCATAGCCCTAACCTATAACGGTAAAACCAATGTTATCTATCCCTTACCATACCCCTAACCTATAACGGTAAAACAAATGTTATCTATTCCTTACCATACCCCTAACCTATAACGGTAAAACAAATGTTATCTATCCCTTACCATACCCCGAACCTATAACTGTAAAACAATGTTATCTATCCCTTACCAGACCCCTAACCTATAACGGTAAAACAAATGTTATCTATCCCTTACCATTCCCATAACCTATAACGGTTAAACAAATGTTATCTATCCCTTACCATAACGCTAACCTATAACGGTAAAACAAATGTGATCTATCCCTTTCCATAGCCCTAACCTATAACGGTAAAACAAATGTTATCTATATCTTACCATACCCCTAACCTATAACGGTAAAACAAATGTTATCTATCCCTTACCATAGCCCTAACCTATAACGGTGAAACAAATGTTATCTATCCCTTACCATATCCCTAACCTATAACGGTAAAACAAATGTGATCTATCCCTTACCATACCCCTAACCTATAACGGTAAAACAAATGTTATCTATCCCTTACCATAGCCCTAACCTATAACGGTAAAACAAATGTTATCTATCCCTTACTATAACCCTAACCTATAACAGTAAAACCAATGTGATCTATCCCTTACCATACCCCTAACCTATAACGGTAAAACAAATGTTATCTATCCCTTACCATAGCCCTAACCTATAACGGTAAAACAAATGTTATCTATCCCTTACCATAGCCCTAACCTATAACGGTAAAACAAATGTTATCTATCCATTACCATACACCTAACATATAACGGTAAAACAAATGTTATCTATCCCTTTCCATACCCCTAACCTATAACAGTAAAACAAATGTTATCTATCCCTTACCATACCTCTAACCTATAACGGTAAAACAAATGTTATCTATTCCTTACCATAGCCCTAACCTATAACGGTTAAACAAATGTTATATATCCCTTACCATACCCCTAACCTATAACGGTAAAACAAATGTTATCTATCCCTTACCATACCCCTAACCTATAACGGTAAAACAAATGTTATCTATCCCTTACCATACCCTTAACCTATAACGGTAAAACAAATGTTATATATCCCTTACCATACCTCTAACCTATAACGGTAAAACAAATGTTATCTATCCCTTACCATACCCCATACCTATAACGGTAAAACAGATGTTATCTATCCCTTATCATACCCTTAACCTATAACGGTAATACAAATGTTATCTATCTCTTACCATACCCCTAAGTTATAACGGTAAAACAAATGTTATCTATCACTTACTATAACCCTACCATATAACGGTAAAACAAATGTTATCTATTCCTTACCATACCCCTAACCTATAACGGTAAAACAAATGTTATCTATCCCTTACCATACCCCTAACCTATAACGGTAAAACAAATTTTATCTATCCCTTACCATAGCCCTAACCTATAACGGTAAAACAAATGTTATCTATCCCTTACCATAACCCTAACCTAGAACGGTTAAACAAATGTTTTCTATCCCTTACCATACCCCTAACCTATAACGGTAAAACAAATGTTATCTATCCCTTACCATACCACTAACCTATAACGGTAAAACAAATGTTATCTATCCCTTACCATACCCCTAACCTATAACGGTAAGACAAATGTTATCTATCCCTTACCATAGCCCTAACCTATAACGGTAAAACAAATGTTATCTATCCCTTATCATACCCCTAACCTATAACGGTAAAACAAATGTTATCTATCTCTCATCATACTCCTTACCTATAACGGTAAAACAAATGTTATCTATCCCTTATCATACCCCTAACCTATAACGGTAAAACAAATATTATCTATCTATCATCATACTCCTAACCTATAACGGTAAAACAAATGTTATCTATCCCTTATCATACTCCTAACCTATAACGGTAAAACAAATGTTATCTATCCCTTACCATACCACTAACCTATAACGGTAAAACAAATGTTATCTATCCCTTATCATACCCTTCACCTATAACGGCAAAACAAATGTTATCTATCCCTTACCATACCCCTAACCTATAACGGTAAACCAAATGTTATCTATCCCTTACCATACCCTTAACTTATAACGGTAAAACAAATGTTATCTATCCCTTATCATACCCCTAACCTATAACGGTAAAACACATGTTATCTATCCCTTACCATACCCCTAACCTATAACGGTAAGACAAATGTTATCTATCTCTCATCATACTCCTAACCTATAACGGTAAAACAAATGTTATCTATCCCTTACCATCCCACTAACCTATAACGGTAAAACAAATGTTATCTATCCCTTACCATCCCACTAACCTATAACGGTAAAACAAATGTTATCTATCCCTTACCATCCCACTAACCTATAACGGTAAAACAAATGTTATCTATCCCTTATCATACCCTTAACCTATAACGGCAAAACAAATGTTATCTATCCCTTACCATACCCCTAACCTATAACGGTAAACCAAATGTTATCTATCTCTTACCATACCCTTAACTTATAACGGTAAAACAAATGTTATCTATCCCTTATCATACCCCTAACCTATAACGGCAAAACAAATGTTATCTATCCCTTACCATACCCCTAACCTATAACGGTAAAACAAATGTTATCTATCTCTCATCATACTCCTAACCTATAACGGTAAAACAAATGTTATCTATCCCTTACCATCCCACTAACCTATAACCGTAAAACAGATGTTATCTATCCCTTATCATCCCCCTAACCTATAACGGTAATACAAATGTTATCTATCTCTTACCATACCCCATAAGTTATAACGGTAAAACAAATTTTATCTATCCCTTACCATAACCATACCATATAACGGTAAAACAAATGTTATCTATCCCTTACCATAACGCTAACCTATAACGGTAAAACAAATGTGATCTATCCCTTTCCATAGCCCTAACCTATAACGGTAAAACAAATGTTATCTATATCTTACCATACCCCTAACCTATAACGGTAAAACAAATGTTATCTATCCCTTACCATAGCCCTAACCTATAACGGTGAAACAAATGTTATCTATCCCTTACCATACCCCTAACCTATAACGGTAAAACAAATGTTATCTATCCCTTACCATAGCCCTAACCTATAACGGTAAAACAAATGTTATCTATCCCTTACTATAACCCTAACCTATAACAGTAAAACAAATGTGATCTATCCCTTACCATACCCCTAACCTATAACGGTAAAACAAATGTTATCTATCCCTTACCATAGCCCTTATCTATAACGGTAAAACAAATGTTATCTATCCCTTACCATAGCCCTAACCTATAACGGAAAAACAAATGTTATCTATCCATTACCATACACCTAACCTATAACGGTAAAACAAATGTTATCTATCCCTTACCATACCTCTAACCTATAACGGTAAAACAAATGTTATCTATCCCTTACCATAGTCCTAACATATAACGGTTAAACAAATGTTATATATCCCTTACCATACCCCTAACCTATAACGGTAAAACAAATGTTATCTATCCCTTACCATACCCCTAACCTATAACGGGACAACAAATGTTATCTGTCCCTTACCATACCCCTAACCTATAACGGTAAAACAAATGTTATCTATCCCTTACCATACCTCTAACCTATAACGGTAAAATCAATGTTATCTATCCCTTACAATACCCCTAACCTATAACGGTAAAACAGATGTTATCTATCCCTTATCATCCCTCTAACCTATAACGGTAATACAAATGTTATCTATCTCTTACCATACCCCTAAGTTATAACGGTAAAACAAATTTTATCTATCCCTTACCATAACCATACCATATAACGGTAAAACAAATGTTATCTATCCCTTACCATACCCCTAACCTATAACGGTAAAACAAATGTTATCTATCCCTTACCATACCCCTAACCTATAACGGTAAGACAAATGTTATCTATCCCTTACCATAGCCCTAACCTATCACGGTAAAACAAATGTTTTCTATCCCTTACCATAACCCTAACCTAGAACGGTTAAACAAATGTTTTCTATCCCTTACCATACCCCTAACCTATAACGGTAAAACAGATGTTATCTATCTCTTATCATCCCCCTAACCTATAACGGTAATACAAATGTTATCTATCTCTTACCATACCCCTAAGTTATAACGGTAAAACAAATGTTATCTATCCCTTACAAAAACCCTACCATATAACGGTAAAACAAATGTTATCTATTCCTTACCATACCCCTAACCTATAACGGTAAAACAAATGTTATCTATCCCTTACCATACCCCTAACCTATAACGGTAAAACAAATTTTATCTATCCCTTACCATAGCCCTAACCTATAACGGTAAAACAAATGTTATCTATCCCTTACCATAACCCTAACCTAGAACGGTTAAACAAATGTTTTCTATCCCTTACCATACCCCTAACCTATAACGGTAAAACAAATGTTATCTATCCCTTACCATACAACTAACCTATAACGGTAAAACCAATGTTATCTATCCCTTACCATACCCCTAACCTATAACGGTAAGACAAATGTTATCTATTCCTTTACCATAGCCCTAACCTATAACGGTAAAACAAATGTTATCTATCCCTTATCATACCCCTAACCTATAACGGTAAAACAAATGTTATCTATCTCTCATAATACTCCTAACCTATAACGGTAAATCAAATGTTATCTATCCCTTATCATACCCCTAACCTATAACGGTAAAACAAATGTTATCTATCTCTCATCATACTCCTAACCTATAACGGTAAAACAAATGTTATCTATCCCTTATCATACTCCTAACCTATAACGGTAAAACAAATGTTATCTATCCCTTACCATACCACTAACCTATAACGGTAAAACAAATGTTATCTATCCCTTATAATACCCTTAACCTATAACGGCAAAACAAATGTTATCTATCCCTTACCATACCCCTAACCTATAACGGTAAACCAAATGTTATCTATCCCTTACCATACCCTTAACTTATAACGGTAAAACAAATGTTATCTATCCCTTATCATACCCCTAACCTATAACGGTAAAACAAATGTTATCTATCCCTTACTATACCCCTAACCTATAACGGTAAAACAAATGTTATCTATCTCTCATCATACTCCTAACCTATAACGGTAAAACAAATGTTATCTATCCCTTACCATCCCACTAACCTATAACGGTAAAACAAATGTTATCTATCCCTTACCATACCCCTAACCTATAACCGTAAAACAGATGTTATCTATCTTTTATCATTCCCCTAACCTATAACGGTAATACAAATGTTATCTATCTCTTACCATACCCCTAAGTTATAACGGTAAAACAAATTGTATCTATCCCTTACCATAACCATACCATATAACGGTAAAACAAATGTTATCTATCCCTTACCATACCCCTAACCTATAACGGTGAAACAAATGTTATCTATCCCTTACCATACCCCTCACCTATAACGGTAAGACAAATGTTATCTATCCCTTACCATAGCCCTAACCTATAACGGTAAAACAAATGTTTTCTATCCCTTACCATAACCCTAACCTAGAACGGTTAAACAAATATATTCTATCCCTTACCATACCCCTAACCTATGACGATAAAACAGATGTTATCTATCCCTTATCATCCCCCTAACCTATAACGGTAATACAAATGTTATCTATCCCTTACCATAGCCCTAACCTATAACGGTGAAACAAATGTTATCTATCCCTTACCATACCCCTAACCTATAACGGTAAAACAAATGTTATCTATCCCTTACCATAGCCCTAACCTATAACGGTAAAACAAATGTTATCTATCCCTTACTATAACCCTAACCTATAACAGTAAAACAAATGTGATCTATCCCTTACCATACCCCTAACCTATAACGGTAAAACAAATGTTATCTATCCCTTACCATAACCCTAACCTAGAACGGTTAAACAAATGTTTTCTATCCCTTACCATACCCCTAACCTATAACGGTAAAACAAATGTTATCTATCCCTTACCATACCACTAACCTATAACGGTAAAACAAATGTTATCTATCCCTTACCATAGCCCTAACCTATAACGGTAAAACAAATGTTATCTATCCCTTATCATACCCCTAACCTATAACGGTAAAACAAATGTTATCTATCTCTCATCATACTCCTAACCTATAACGGTAAAACAAATGTTATCTATCCCTTATCATACCCCTAACCTATAACGGTAAAACAAATGTTATCTATCTCTCATCATACTTCTAACCTATAACGGTAAAACAAATGTTATCCATTCCTTTATCATACTCCTAACCTATAACGGTAAAACAAATGTTATCTATCCCTTACCATACCACTAACCTATAACGGTAAAACAAATGTTATCTATCCCTTATCATACCCTTAACCTATAACGGCAAAACAAATGTTATCTATCCCTTACCATACCCCTAACTTATAACGGTGAACCAAATGTTATCTATCCCTTACCATACCCTTAACTTATAACGGTAAAACAAATGTTATCTATCCCTTATCATACCCCTAACCTATAACGGCAAAACAAATGTTATCTATCCCTTACCATACCCCTAACCTATAACGGTAAAACAAATGTTATCTATCTCTCATCATACTCCTAACCTATAACGGTAAAACAAATGTTATCTATCCCTTACCATCCCACTAACCTATAACGGTAAAACAAATGTTATCTATCCCTTACCATATCCCTAACCTATAACGGTAAAACAAATTTTAAGTTATTCTTTATATGTACGTTTTATATTCTCATTGTAAAGTTTGTATTACAGAATTATATGCTATTAGGAGCCTAACATACTGACTAAATAAATGGTCGGATGGTCGGAGAGGATTAGAAGACCGATGGATGGGGCAGCACAAACCAGACATCAACTGGAAAAGTGCGGAGAGTGCTGGAACATTAAGGAGGCTTATTGCCACTCAACTCCCAGAGAAGACAAATGGCCCTTACCAGCAATAACTCAATGGTAAGGAACTGTTGCGATACCGCAACATTATTTTCAGTGGTTATAGAAACGAGATGAAGAATACTGGAAATCTGGGAGGGCTTATTGTCGCTCAGACTCCAGGAAATACCACTGGTTGTTGTCGGTGAGCAATCACTGACGATGCCCTGTGTGAGAATTCTTAGTGAGCACATATAATAATAATAATAATAATAATTATAATAATAATAATAAAATAATAATAATAATATAATAATAATGATAATAATAATAATAATGATAATAATGATAATAATAATAATAAAATAATAATAATAATATAATAATATAATAATAATGATGATCATAATAATGATAATAATATAATAATAATGATAATAATAATAATAATAATAATAATAATAAACTAATAATAATGATAATAATAATAATAATAATAATAATAATAATAATAATAATAATAATAATAATAATAATAATAATAATAATAATAATAATAAAATATGTGATTATTTCTTAATTTTCAAATGCAAAAATATATAAATGTTTGCAGAGGGCTTGGATTTTCCCATAATTTACTCTTCCGCATGACTCCTTAATTTAAATATTAATAACAAAAAAATAAAGAAAAATAATAGTAAACATACAAAATACAATATACACAAAAGACAACAGAAACATAAGAACAAATACCAAATAGATATACTACAAACTGCAGAACTCTTACTTAAAAATCATACTATCCAATAATCAGACACTCATATACACATGTACATATATACATACATATACATATATACGTATTTATATACAATTTTAAAACGCTACACAAACTCTATTAGAATCAGATACAATTGTAATTACGGATAAATCAACAAGTAAAAAAATCGCATACATATGGAAGGGATTAGAATAAACTGATTGACTTAGCACCGACCAAACGTAACGTTATCTGTTTTCTCGGGACGCTGTAATAAATTTCAATTAGAGACTTTGAATACAAGAAAATGGGGTCATATTTGCAGCTTAAGATACGGGATATTTTTTAGAACAATTGCTCTAAAAGGTCAAACGTGATAAAGGTTCGACTCTTATCATGGAAATGTGTATCTATTTAACATTAAACGTATACTGATTACGTACTACCAACTAATCCAGGCGTTGTCTCAGCAAACTATTGTGCGATTAATAATTTTCGAAGAACGAAACTAGTTCGCTGTGTTGCCAACAAATTAAAACCTCGCAAATGTACTACAAACTTGTTCAAGTGCATGATATTTCTATAAGGTCTTGCAACTCTGAGATACTATTAGATTCCCTGTATTGCTCTTACAAAATATAGCGGAATAATGTCAAGGAATAATAAATCGATAACATAAAACAAGGAAACGAGATATTTGACAAATACACTTATTTGGATGCAGCAAACTGAGTAAAACATATTGTCTTCCAGTCTTATTAACGTAATGTGTGCGTCAAATAAATGTATATAAAATGACTCATTTAAAAATAAGGAGCGTCACAAATGTGGCAATAATTTTAATGGTTAAACTACGCTTAACTTTACAAGAATAAAACTCGCATCTACTACAAAATTACCAGTTGTAAATATAAGGTCAAATTTTAAATAGAGATAATAAACGTTATTTTGAATACGGTAAATAATTGACACATACCCTCGATCAGAGTAAATTTAACATTCACCATGAGAAATTCGTTACAAGAATAAAACAGATAATCTGAACTGGCAAAAATAGATAACATTTTATAAAATATTTTTTCTTTTTCTGATAATATTTTCTGTAATACACACATCTCCAGAGAAAAAAACACATTCAAAGATTTTCACACGGACCACTAGTTTGAAAGTTGTCATAGGCAGTTATGTTTATTGGCATAGGATTAATAAAGACACCGGATTCGTAAGTAGATGCTTACAAACTAACAATCTATGTTTATCTCAAGTATAGTTACTATGGTGTATAATGTTATCTAAGTCTTTTATGCGCTTAACATTGTTAATCATTTTTGTGGTTATCTTTTAGCATACATTGGTGGCGTTTTTAAAATGGAATAATTCATTGTGCGTAATCTAAGACTTATCCCATTTCCAGTTAAAGATTATGCACGTACATGTGTAGTTTGGTCATGCGTGAAGAATATTAAAATGCGGTTTTGTGCATTTCTTCTAATACTCAAAGAGTTTTTGTCTTCATATCGATGGAAACCTTTTTATGACTGATTTTAATTTTAAAGTTTTATAGGGAAGTGGCACTGGTAGAATTGTTATATTCATTTATGAATTTATATTATATACTCGCAGGGGTCTGAACACATGCGTTTGGTACAGATGATGCCACTATATATATTGGACCTTTTACCGAGAGTGTCGTTGTTACAGTAGTTGAGGAATCTCTAGTTGTCTCTCTTTTTTGTGTAGATGGGGGTAGATAATATGTTATTTAGGGATCAGGTTAGTATATGCAAGAATAATATTGAGGTGTGTGAATATTCAATGACAATTCTTATTGTCTGGTTGTGTGGTGATAATTGTTGGCGTATTAATGGATAATCATTCCGCTGGCAAGTCCATGTGCCCATGAAAAGAAGATCACTATATATATATATATATAGTAGTGGATAGGTTTAAGCGCATAGTTGCTAATTAATATATGCATTAATATATTTGCGTGGCTGGGTGCACTTGAGCGCCCATGGCGGTACCTCTGGTTTTTAAGTAATGTGTATAATTAAATTGAATGTTACTATTTGTTAAGTTAAATTGGGTTATATTGCATGAGTATTGTAATTTTTATTCGAAAAATATTAGCCTATATATATATATATATATATATATAGATATATACAAAATAAAGTATTTTTAAAGAGAGTTACGTTATTATAGCTGTTCAAAAATACATTTTAAAAAGTTGTAAATATATATCTATGCACATACGAATTTAAAATGCGAGTTAATATATATATATATATATATATATATATATATATATATATATATATATATATATTATAAGGAATAGGTAAAATAAATACTTTTCGAAGCATTAAAGATGCGATATCAATTTTTTTAAAAAGAATTCACAATCTCATATTTCAACGTGGGAAACAACAAACCCCTTTGGCCCGGCTGCAACAACAGAAGCCGTTAATGAAAAAAATACAAATCCGATGACATTAGGATATATGACACACCGATGAGGCCAAGTTTTTGGCGAAATATCTGTATCACTTTAAACTATGGAAGTTTATAATAAAAAAAGAAGAAAAAAAATCGGTTACGATTTCTTTTTCTTTTTTTTTTAATTGATTTCGCATCTTTAATGCTTCGAAAGGTAGTTATTTTACCTATTCCTTATTAAATTGAACAATCGATGCTTCTTAAAAAAAAATGACCTTAAAACACTTTATACCGATCACGTGCGCATTCACGATCTCATATTGGAACGTGGGAAACAACAACAAACCCCTTTAGCTCGGCTGCAACAACAGAAGCCGGTAAGAAAAAAAAATACAAATCCGATGACATCAGGATATATGACACACCGATGAGGCGAAGTTTTTGGCGAAATATCTGTATCACTTTAAACTAACAAAAAAATGGAAGTTTATAATAAAAAAGAAGAAAAAAAATCGGTTTCGATTTATTTTTATTTTTCAAAAAATTGATATCGCATCTTTAATGCTTCAAAAGGTATTTATTTTATCTATTCTCTTATTACATTTTACAATAGATGCTTCTTAAAAAAATATGAACCTCAAAACACTTTATATATATATATATATATATATATATATATATATATATATATATATATATATATATATATATATATATATTACAATGGCAGTAAATCTCCGTATATATAGTCTATATACGTCTTCATTTCTGTTAGTTCAGGTTTTATATGAAGTACATATAGTACATATATATATATATGTAAAGACATTAAATGAAATTACTCTGTACTTGAATTCTAGTATGTATTAAATATCTATTTAACGCCAGTACTTAGTTAAAGAAAAATAAATTGCTTTGGATTACTAAGATTATTTACAACGCTATTGATAATGTTTACCCATGGATTATTTTTTGTTATTGTTTACGTTTTCATACATGTTTTAAAACATGACGTAAATCATAAATCTACGCTATAATTATTTTGTTTCAGTAATGTTTTCAACAGTATTCATGAGAAAGTCCAAATAGCTCCGTTGGTAAATGGTCATACTTAATGTCTTAATGTTTCCATTCTAAAAGTTGTTAAGATATCTGATATTTCGAAATGAGACAAATTCTGCAATGTATTTATTACGTTTAAAAATTGTGACTAAGGGAAAATTGTGACTCTATTTATATAAGATGAGTATGTTAGCACATACTATATATATATATATATATATATATATACGTCGCATATTTATCACTCTTTTTTCTCCTATCTCTACAATTGCTCTATCTCGTATATTGAGCTAATCCTCTTCACAATAGGTTCCATCTACTAAAAGTTTTTACTTTGGTTTATATTTCATCCTATATACATATACCTATATATATATATATATATATATATATATATATATATATATATATATATACATATACATATATATACATATACATATATATATATATATACATATATATATATATATGAAATTATTAATGAAGCACTGTATAGATTAGGTGTTTTCAAGACACTTCAATCTAAGAATATTTTATTCTTTGTGAATTTTTCTCATGATTTAGTAATGTTGCAGAGACGATATTGACATTAAAATGTTGTTTGGCACAAGGCAAATGAAACGGACCGTAAAAATATATCTCACAGAAATGTTATGTTTATATGGACATGTGAAAACATAGAAATAAAAATAATAAAATAAACACATGGTTATTAGAATATAATATGAACCTGACTTATATATATATAACTATATATATAACTATATTTATATAACAATATTTATATAACTATATATATATATATATATATATATATATATATAAGAACTAACTAAAAAAGTGGATATAAGTGATTAATGTAGCATATAATGATCAAAGAGTTACAGCTTATTTGAGACGGTTTAGACATTTTTTATGCCTACACATGAGGAATCATCTTTCATAATTAAATTATTTAAATCTTACTTAACGTTTGAAGTTATTCCATTTAGTCGTTTGAAGTTGGCCTGTTTTTTCCATCCCTACACATATAGAAACTAAACTCGAACGAGACTAGGTGTAATTGCACAAAATATCTATTCGGGGAAAAAAGAGAAGTCATTGACATCAGCTTTTAAACAGACATGTCATTTTGCATGTGAAACATAATTTGAATTTGCTATCAAATCCTTTCAAACGACATAATCTCGTGTATATAAATGGATCCTAATATGAGTCTATTAACACAGAACTACACACAGACTTTCATATATTTCTAAATGAATAAGTCCGAAGGGTTTTTCCACCTATCCTTACAATATTAACATCAAGACGGCTTATGCTTATTTAATTCTGTGATTTAACATAATATTATGAAATACATATCTATAGTAATCCGACAACACACACAAGCAGCGATAGGTATACCTAATTTGCATATTTAAAAAAATAAATTAATATTCTATAACATACATTTCATTTGTGCATTGTGCATTGTAATAGTTTCGTCGTTAGTAATATTATCATAATTATTAATAATATTAATAAAAACGATTAAATAAACGAAATAGGATGACGATTAGAATCTAATTTACATAATTTTCAGTGAGAAATAATGGACATAGATACTTCGAAAACGCTGATGTCGCGTAAAGATCAGAATATAATGCATTTTATTACTGGAGATTTTTAAATGAATGAATAAAAAAACAGCAATTACCTCTGTATTTTAAGTATGTAGGTGAATTAATCTAAGGTATTACATCCTCATTTGTTAATGTAGTATCTGTTTTGTTGTCATGTACCTATCTTCAAGAGACTGCCTACTTATTTCGTTAAGAAAGATTGCAGTATCCTTTCTGTCGCCATAATGGATACTCGCTTGCATTAGTATCTCCTTTATGGGAGGAGCCTCCCAGATATTACACATCTTTTTATGAGGGTAGTGACATGTCTGTTCTTATATAAAAATACGATACTAGTTTGGGGGCAATGTTGTATATGTTCGTCGGTTTAGAAGAATAACATCCTTCTAAGCATGATCACTTTGTTTCCGATAATGCTTTACCTGTTTTTTCGAGCTGCAGTGTAGTATGTTTTTCATTCGTAGTGATGAAGAAAAGTTCCTACCAGTAAAATACATAACCCTGTTGTGCTCGCATACCCTTAATGACAATAACAGTGTAAACATTTGGGAATTTCCTTGCTTTTGTACATTTAGTGTATATGAATTTTCATCTTAACCCTATTAAGGGCATATAGTTTCAGTATACGTGCATTTTTCATGTAATGTCACTACTTTTGTAAAGGCTGTGCCTCAATACAATGCCTTCTCATAACTGATATAGTTGGTAGTTTGACTAATCAAGGTATATGGTAAACTGAAATTAAAATGCCATCAACTAGACACTAGAACGTCTATCTTTGCCAAAAATCAGCTGAATCAATCAAATTGTCGATAAGATATAGAATAAAGTGTATGAATACTGGTCATTTTAAAGGTTTTTTGGAATTTCCTGGAAAACTAAGGTGTATGCTAAACTGAAATTAAAATGCAATCAACAAGACCCTAGAACCTCTATATCTGCCAACAATCAGCTAAATCCATTAAA
>OY744532.1:96981664-96986664 GCA_963556195.1 Sepiola atlantica
TTTATTTTTTTAATTTTAATTTTTATTAATGCTATTATCACTGCGACTATCGTAGGTATGATTAGCATTTAATGTCTGTGGCAATTTTTCGCGAACGTGTTGGCATAGGCGTTAGGTTCGTTATCTAGGCTGAATCTACGAACTGCATTCGAGACCGTGCGTTCGCTTGCAACCGCCACTCTTGCACTGATGAGGGTAGAACACTCGAAACGACGTCGTCTGTAGCTATAAAACACTTTAATATTGGATATGTATATATATATGTATTAATGTGCTAAGAAAATACAAAGGAACGCTATGCTGACAGCTTATTTATATATCACTGAAAAACTATTGTATCATCATCAGTTCATCCAGAAAATGTTTCACAAAGAGATGAATAGCGTACACTCTCAAAGGATGTATACTTAGGAAACATACATTTTCCAAACATTATCTGCTGAGACATAAGGTGATCTCAACCCGGCGGCAATGATATGTCTCCATGACCATGATTGGACGACTGCCTTTGCAAATAGCCATGCTAGTCAGTGTTAATCTCTTCTCCCGTTAGTTTCTTCTGCTATTTACCTAGGAAACTTAAGCGCCATCGGATGAAGACCGAATTCTTATTTTAGAAAAGAATCCTTCCGGATAATACACCTCAAACACCCTTTTCTCCAGACCACGTTTGGATGTCAGTATCTTATTAGCGAATACTCGTCTGAAAACGGGCAATCGACTAGTTAATAATATAATTATTGCGTTACTTGTAATAAATTGGCACATATTTATGCCATCTAACAAAGTTTATTATTAACTTTCATCCCCAGGAGGGCACAAAAAGACACAAGGTCGGTGTTTGATGTTGGACATATCTACGTTACCAAAGTTGTACACCCTGCATTGATACACCAATTATAATTGCATCGGTCAAGAAGGATATATATATATATATATATTAGATTTCTTGAATGTGAGATGATATATATAATTATTTCCACAATCAGACAACGCCGCAGCCCACAACCTATGAAAAGAAACAAACCGGAAGTCCTAGACTCGAGTTTCGCCCCTCCTTTGGGCTCATCAGTAGAACACATCCGAACTCAGGATTCGAAACCCGAGTCACTTGCATGGTAAGCGAGTACTCTGCCACTGAGCTACCTCGCCACATACAAGAATGTCTATTAATTTACACAGATTAAGCGAACCGCGGCGATGACCGACTGTGGAATTTACCTACTCTTTTCAACAAGGGGTGTAGTCATCCAACTACTATGAACCCAGGCCGATGTCTCACAAGTAGGATTTTATACTCGCTAGGACGATGTCATCCAACAAGATAACCAAGCGAGCAAATAAATATTACATTTCTTGAATGTGAGATGATATATATAATTATTTCCACAATCAGACAACGCCGCAGCCCACAACCTATGAAAAGAAACAAACCGGAAGTCCTAGACTCGAGTTTCGCCCTCCTTTGGGCTCATCAGTAGAACACATCCGAACTCAGGATTCGAAACCCGAGTCACTTGCATGGTAAGCGGGTACTCTGCCACTGAGCTACCTCGCCACATACAAGAATGTCTATTAATTTACACAGATTAAGCGAACCGCGGCGATGACCGACTGTGGAATTTACCTACTCTTTTCAACAAGGGGTGTAGTCATCCAACTACTATGAACCCAGGCCGATGTTTGTTTCTTTTCATAGGTTGTGGGCTGCGGCGTTGTCTGATTGTGGAAATAATTATATATATATATATATATATATATATATATATGCTACTTAATCTTATACTAGAATTACAATTATTATAGTTTGTTTATCAAAATCAATAAGATGAATTTCATACAAGAAGAATATCTATCATTTGGGGTTAATGAATAGGGGGGGGCAGAAGAAATTGAAATTCAGGGAATCTAGCATGATTGTTATCTGATGACTACGGATGACATTTAATGCAACTCTGAAATATTGCGCATAATACGACACATTACTTCACTTAAAATACACTAAATAAACTGAAATTTTCCGGGATATTTATAAACTTTTTATCTAAGTTCCATTACTAAAGCTTTATTAAAATCGGAGTAATCTGAATCCTTACGAACTATATCTTCCTTAGCTATCTTTCTATTTAACTAAATTAAACTAAATATAGCCTATATTATCTACACTTACACCTAGCTGTTGTGTTCCACAATGCATACTGATTTGATTAATCCACATTACATATGTAGATATATGTATACATATGTAGATATATGTAGATATCACAAGTAAAAGTTCTCTTCTGGAAATGTGTTCGTTTCTGCACAAATGAACTATGCTATAAAAATGACAACCCCAAGGAACTCTATTCTATGACAAAACGATTCCAAAATAAAAATGTCTAATCTTGACTAAAACGACATTTTAATTAATACATTGATCGACAACCTCACGAAAATGTAAGATGCACGCAGCTCACATGTTGAGAAAATGAATTCAATTAGCCGAGAAATGTTGATTTACTTAAAGGCGCAGGATGTTTTTGCGACTGTCTCTTTATTTAGCTGGTTAATTTGATGAATGAGTGCGCAATACAAAAGCATATTTCGTCATACACTGTATGCCTAGAGGTTCAATAATTCTATTTAAATACAGTTAGCTATGTATATATGATCCTATATGTGTAAATTATGTACATGATTTACTCTAAAATGAATCAACCGGTCATTATGAATTTTAGAACACCAGGAGCATTGCGTAAGAGGTCGTAATGTAGTTTAATTTAGTTTAATTCAAAGGGGGTAAAAAGAAGAATTGCAGATTATTTTGATATTTGTGAGATTTACAAACTACGTATTAGAAACAAATTAATATATATTCCTCAAATATCAGTTTCCTTAGAGTATTCCATGATAAATGCCAGTATACTGAAATCATATGCCCTTAATAGGGTTAAGATGAAAATTCATATACACTAAATGTACAAAAGCAAGGAAATTCCCAAATTGTTACACTTCCATGATAAATGCCAGTATACACTGGCATTTATCATGGAATGTCACTACTTTTGTAAAGGCTATGCTTCAATACAATGGTTACTTTAAAGGGTTTTTTTTAATGTTCTGGAAAATTAAGTTATATGGTAAACTGAAATTATAATGCCATCAACTAGACCCTAGAATCTCTATCTCTGGCAAAAATCAGCTGAATCCATCACATAGTTGATGAGATACAGGGTTGCATATACGTACGTACACACGGATAACACAAAATCATGCCTGACCTTTCTGGATCATTGGGTTGCCTTGACTAATGATGCTGAAATTCTACACACTTATAGAACCTATCAAGAAAAATTTTGTGCAACGTTTTAACTAATTTGGTTTATTGATTTTTGAGTTATGATTGATCAAAGAAATGAGATTTCTAGCATAGGCCGTTTTTGAAGTCTATTAAGGGATAGAGCGCTCTAGTTTTCTTTTACGGGGGAATACTATGGTCACAAACTCTCATTTGAAACTTAAAATGTATCAGATTTGCATTGAATTTGATCTCTGTTTATTATACACATATTAAAGAAAGATTCCCTGAATTTCTGTTTCTTTTTAGTGACCATGATGTCCACTAGCCTTAATTTTTAGACGTTTTGTAGAATGAAAATCATATAAATGATATTGATAGACATTTGAATAACGTTTAGTATCATTACATTTTTTCTCCTTATCATCTTAAGGGGACAGAAAATGGTGAAAATCGATTTTTTTTACGGAAATTCATTTTATTGAACTTTTAGTGATGCTATGCAACTACAATGCTAACATTTATGTCTCAATTGGAATTGTCATCGTCAAGGATACTGAGATAATCTTTTAACTGCGTATTCTATTGTATGTCATGTACCACTGAGTCCCTATTGATAAAGGCTAAAGCTTGCTGAGGATAAAGGTTACTTATGTCGATATATTGTCAGTTTAATCAAGAAAGTTATGATGCATTGAATTAAGTAAATATTGTTATGTACATGGAAGGTGACCAACTAAGATCTGACCCCTTGTACTCCCTGTAAAACATTCGCAGATGCAAATCGTCTAGCAACGATCACAGCAAAGAACTTTTATTTCCCCCTAAACGGAACTTGCATGAACAAATTTTCTTTTTTAGACCCCCCCCCCCCCTTTGTGGAGCAAGCTCGAGTCTGCTTCTCAACCGACTACAACATGATCGTCTTCAAGTCTCATTTAACAAATTCTTGTTGAACCGACCCGCAATATTATTCAATTATCTTAAGTTATCTTTTGGACATTCTATCTATAAAAGCCTTAGACTCGGCTGTCTGCCGGGCATTGATAAATGGCTAACCATCAGTAAAAAAAGACCGATATTTACAAAAGGGATTGTCACTATTATTTGTAATATAATTTCATTCGTAGCCATTAAGTGAACCAGGAAAAGAAGACGAAAAAAAAAGCGATGGGGAGATAGTGGTAGATATGGCGAACAGAAAACATATTGGTTTCGTTTTTTAACTAAACTATTCTGATTCCAAAAATCTGGCGGAAACTTAATGGGTGACCCAACGAGTCACATTTGTCTTGTAAACATACAAATATCAATGGTACGAAGAAAATAATTAAACTCGTTATAAACCCTCACTCTAAAAGTGTTTATTTCTTCATATATAATGTGTTATGGGGTTAAATAGGCAATATTAAATAAGTTAACAAGATAATGTATTTACAGAAAGTATTGCAGTAATGTATTCTCAAGGACCGATTCTGAATTGATTATAGATACTCTCGCTCTCTCACTTACATATATATATATATTTAAAATAATAGTTTTATTTTAAATATGAACATCTAAGTGAAACTCTTACGCATGAGGAAAACCTAGTTTCTAATAACTAATGATCGATAACATCGCTAAGCCAGTGTAGCGGCTTTTGGCACACGTCCGTATAAATAAATAATTATATATATATATCTATATCTATATCTATATCTATATATATATATATATA
>OY744532.1:96991664-97054164 GCA_963556195.1 Sepiola atlantica
TGTATTCAAAAGAGAAGTAGTTGTAGTAGTAGCAACGAGAATAACACTACTTATCAAAGTCCAGAGACCACTGGAGGATAAGTGTTAACGCGTTTTCCAACTGGCCGTTGAAACAACACCGTGATGATTGGTAAAGACAGTTGAAATTGGGCAAAATTGGATTATTTAAGAAGGCTGAACAAGAGCTCGTTTACATTGGACTTGAACACGATTATGTTCCATGGGAAGCAGCCTAGCGGTATTCTGTTCTTAATACGGGTTTTTCTAGAAAGCACCCCTGCTCATAGAGACTCCATTTAGGTTTAGGTACACAGAAGGAGTAAGGAGAATTATTGGCAGGTGTGTAGCTACGTATTTAACTTGCGATTTTATTTTACATGAAATAATCATAGATTTGTGTTCAGTTGAACACCTACCATCGAAATAAACGATAGAGAAAAGAAAAAACTAGCACAATCTATTCCGTGAGAAAGTAGCTGTATAGAAAAGAAATAGACATCACCCACTAGATTGTAAAGTCGGTTGTGTACTCTGTCAAGGCAGGAAAGGTAGCTCTGAGTGCCCCCATGTGAGGCAAGAGTACTCCATCTTAGGACGCATATGACTGTTATAAAGGTAGAGGATTGCTTCAGGCGTGCGAATCCTTCTAAAACGATAGACTACTTCAACTATTTTTTCCAACAACCTTAGTAACGGATTTGGTATAATTCTTCCATTTTATGTCTGAAGTAAAGGTCAGTCTCAGGAACTTATCAATGTAGGGTGCTTAATCGAAAGAAGAGCAATTCATTTCAATTGAGGAAAAGTGAGGATCCGAGCGCTGGTGGTGAAATGAGTGGAGCTTGGTTTTAGACGAATTATAATTAACAAGACAATTAATCTCCATTGCACCACTTGATCAACATCGAAAGATAGAGGCCCAGATAGATCTTGATCATTTATGCTCTTCAAAGTGTAGCCATAGATTGTTGTGTCACCTGTATTCATGTCGAAGAATATTCTTCGAATATGTTCAGGGATGTCATTGATCAATATCAGGAAGAGGGTTGGGCCCATAATTGATCTCTGAGAGAACGCCGACATTGATACTATGTACTTCATACTACTGGCCATCAACGACTACTTTTATAAACCCATCAGAGAGAAAGGCTTTGATAGTTGAAGAGATATTTCCAGATATTCCATAGCCCGCAAGCTTATTTTATTACTTCATTTTATATTATAATATTAATGCTCTATCCAGTATATTGAGCTTCAGCTTTTATCAGGATGTTTCACTAATTATAAGATATTAGTTGACGCTTATATCTTTTGTTGGATTATATTATATATATATATATATATATATATATATATATATATATATATATATATATATATATATCATCTTGTAAAACCTTTTCTATACAAAGAACAACATTCCATATATCCTGTGAAACAAAACACTTTAATGTGAAAACAAATATATTTGATACTATCAAAGAGATTTTAAAGGATATATCAAGTTTTGTTACCTGAATAACTACGGTTGTAATTTAAATTAAGAGCGCCAGTCGTACAACAAAAACAGGCTTACAGCAAAATCCTTTGTATTGACGAAAATAACTTATATATATATATATATATATATATATATATATATATATATATATATATATATGTATATACAGCAATAATGGTTTTTATGTAACAGAAATCAATATCTAAATCGATATGTAAACCGTTGAAATAAGGCACTTCGAAATTTCTAAATGAAAACACTAATTGAATTTTACTTCGCTTTCATCTGCAGTCACTAGGGGGAACTCTCGTTTAGGTCTAGAAAATAACTGAAATATTTTCGAACGCAAAAAACGAAATTCATTTGGGTTTTTATATATTTTTTTCGTTTCATGAGACTAAAATAAATTCAAGCGAAGAATACATATGTGAAAGATGTATTTTTAAACAATTTAAATATTCAAATAAATATTTTTATTGGTATTTTAAAAAAGTTTAAATACTAAAATTCGTTTTGTAAAACCGTTTTTATACCAAGAACATCATTCCATATATTCTTTGAAAACAATTATATGTGATTATCTCGAAGAGTTTTTAAAGGATATATTAATTGTTGTTACTTGAATAACTATGGTTTTAGTTTAAATTAAGAGCGTCAGTTGTACAAGAAAAACAGGGTTACAACAAAGGCTTTTGTAGTAACGAAAATAATATTATAAAAATATATCTCACAGAAAAGTTATGCTTTTTAGAAATGTGAAAAAATAATAGTGATGAAATAAAAACATGGTTATTAGAATATAACATGAACCGTATATATATATATATATATATATATATATATATATATATATATATATATATATATATATATATATATATATATATATATATGAGAAAAGTCGATTAAAATAATTAGATTCCCAGATGGATGCACAACAAAATCATTCGTAGGAAAATAATGAATAATAATAATTTATTATTCCTCTCTTTCGTTCCTTTAGCCGGCTTTTCAAAGAATTAAAATTCTTATCATCAGAGGAAGTTGTTGATTGATAAGTTGACATATAAAGATAGTCAATTTTGAAATTTTTAGAAAAAGTTAAAAAAAAAAGGTTTATAAAAAATCTAAAAATATTTTTACATTCAAATGGGTATGTTCCAGTTTGAATAGATGTCACTAAAAAGGAATCCAAACGGTATGAAATTCGAATACATTGGCAAGTCAAGAAGAATCCATGCAGGGACCCCAAGACGATGTTTCCACCCCAGGTTTGTAGTATGTAGATGGATGATCAAGTGAGGTTGGCCATGTTACGAAAACCTATTCTTCCTGTTTTCCACGAAAACGTATTCCGAGGCAAAAGCAATGATGAAAACTCAATAAAACCTAAGACGAACTATATCATTTATTTATATGGAAAGAAATCGAGGTTTTACGTTATAGGGGAGGAAGGTGTCGATTAATTATTGTTAAGTGGAGGGGTATCTGGAGGAGCTAAGAAGTTAATACATTTGAATTTGCGTGTATGTCTGCACTGGGAGATCAATTTGTTTTTAGAGTTAATGGTGTTTAAAGAGATATTGACTGTGGCTATTGTGCAGAGGCTGCAGTGTGGAGAGCCTGGGGTGTACGATCTGGATTATTTCGTGATAAACCAGTGCAGGGAGTAGGGTGTATCATTATTTTCAAAATTTCTAATTAGTTTAGAAAGCGAAGTGATAGATTTATCGTTGTTTAATTTAAATAAATGCATATGATTTCAGATTCTGATCTTAATTGGGAAGGCGCTTAAACCTATGTGTGTATGTATTCTGTAAGGAGTGGAATTTAAGTAATCAAATTCATTGGTAGTTGTTTTAAGGGGTGAATTTGAAACTATATTAAGTTGAGTTATTGTTGGAGGGCTAAGGACAACTGAGGTATTTCTGCTGCTTGTATCTAGTTCAGATGTACTTGATGCATGTGAATGGTTAGAGTTAGGGTGATTATTATCAGTACTTTGAGTTGGTAATGGTTGCGGGGTTGTTGTATTGGGGTTCGATGTAAAGCCAGATTTTTGTCGAAATTCCTTAATGGTGCATGCGTATATAACATCACTATGAATGCAATCACCATTAAGGGGGCAATCTCTGGGTTTACGGCAATTACATTTATTTTTTGTGGAATAGGTGGGAGTTTGCTGGGCAAGTTTTATTTTTTTATTATTGAAGGAAATTATATTTTGCGCTATGTTGGACATAGTGGAATAGGACATCTTAATGGAATTTTATTAAGTATTGTGCTATATTTGTGGTGGTACCTAAAGCATTTGTGTAAGATTAAAAAAGATTCTTTTGGGATATTGGTTTCCACATTGCAATTGAAGGGAGGGTTAAACCAGCTATTATTTTTCTTCTTGACTTTCCGGTTAGTGTTAATAATTTCTAGGTAATCAGTATTTTGAGGGTTAGGGTACGATGGGATATTAGATTTACCCCGTTTTCTGGAATTTAAAGTCATATTATGTGTAATTAGGCTAGTGAAATTATTTTAACGGTTTGGAGGAGTATTGATGTACCTAATTTTATCGTTATATCCTGAGGCACGTAAAGCGTTATTATAAAAATTACAATTCTGTTCAAAAATAGATTTATTTGAAGAAAGTTTAGATATTCTATTGGAGACTGACTTAGCAATTGAGTTAATTATTGACTTCGGGTTGTTCGAAAATGTATGTACGTAGAATAAAGTTAGGTTTGGCTGATGATAAGGGCTAAATCTTTCAGAATTAAGGTTTAGAGTTAGATCTAGGAAGTTAGAGGTTCTCTTTTCTTGTTCTATTGTTATTGTGAGTCCGAAGTTTTTGAAGAATCTATGGAGATTTTTTTAAGGTATTGTTATATTGTCTTGGTGTTTCTCCAGAGACAAATAGTGCATCGACCCTATATAAACCGCCTCTCAAATGTCTAACATTATATTTCAGTTCTCTCATTAAATATATCCCCACTAAGTCAGTCCCTTAAGCAGAATCTGAGGACCCCATTGTGATGTTAAAATTGTCAGAGGTATCCCTCTTTGTCCAAAGTTTGTTATCTAATTTTAAAATGGATTGTCTTGCTAGTGTAATCAGCGTAATTTCGAAGTTAGTCAAATCTTAATTATGTTTGGGGAATATTAAAGCTTTGTTAAGTAGAATAGGGGAGATAGACTGGTAATGGTTATCGATGTCGAACGTTATGAAATTAAGATTAGGGTTTGACTTGTTTTTAAGGTTAAGGAACCAGTTAGAGACCTCCTCTGAGGATTGCTAAAGGGTATAAGGAATTTTAGATTTAAGGTTTGAATTATTCTATCCAATATATTTTTGCTTATAATGCCTAACTCCGATTTTGAAGGGCAAATTAATCTAATGGTAGGGTTTTCGTGGGAATTTCTTTTATGATCCTTTAATATACACCTAGGTGTGGCTGGGGTTAATATTTATGTGTGGTTTAAGACGTTTAATGAGGTGAGAAGGGATTAGCCTCTTAGTTGATAGAGGGTGATTATAGGTGTAATTTTATAAGATTTATTAAGTTCTTTATAAATAAACTTTTTGTTCTATCTAGTATATTGAGCTTCTTTATTCACAGTAGGTCTACTTTTCGAAAGGTTTATTCTTTTAGTTATATATATATATATATATATATATATATATATATATATTTCATGTATCCACATACAATTTTATAAGGAGATATATTTTTTATGTATCGATTTTAAGTATTTACTATAACAGTACTCGATACGTGAGTAGAGCTAAGTATTAAGCTATGCAAATATATTTATGGCAATTAAAATGCACAGAAGCGTCCGCATTTGATTCCCGGGGGAATCTTCAGGCTAAAATGCATGGAGTTGGTGTTGCCGGGTGTTTCCATATGCACGGCTAGCTAGATGTATATATATATATATATATATATATATATATATATACCAAAATACGTGGTTGGTCGTTATTGCGACTCAATCGAGTGGCTGACTATAGCAGATTTCGAAAAATCTACCACACGGACTGTAGTTCAGTTATTTACCATTAAGTACACATGTTTTTTTTCTGAAACACGTTTCTGAAAATAGGAAGCGACAGAGTGTATGTAGGGGAGTTAACTCTGTCTCAAGCTCTTGTCTTAGTGCATTACATAAAGCTTAGATAAAGCTTAGATGAAGCTTATATTATCGCAAAAAGAAACCTAATTAATAACATTTATATGCTATAAAACCATAATGTATTTTATACAGGACCATTTCAAGCTTTATGGCAAAGTACCTGATTACAGTCCTAGTAGTCGAAGTTCAGAATCTTGTCATAGTCAGCCACGTCGAAAAGTCGCAATAACGTGTCTGTAAAGTACTACAACTAAATAAATAAATATATATATATATATATATATATATATATATATATATATATATATATATGAGAAATGAAAAAGGAAAACCAAAATAGTTGTTTTTTTATATATTCATGAACGTTTCGTCTTTATTTGTAAGACTGCCTCACACTGATAATTTTAAGAAAAATATAATGCAAGTACGTGAGAATATTGGGTTGACACGATGGGTTGATGAGAAAAAGTATTAGCCACTACTGGGTGCGCAAAGACCGAGGTCTGGGCTTAGTGAAGTCAGTTTCATGGAATGAAATTAATGAGGATAGCTCTGAGTAGGTAAGTGGAGGGGTGTGGGTTAACGGAAATAATGTGGATGGCAGTGAGTGAAGAAGTGGATGGGGTAGGGAAAGAGGAGGGGAGGTGGAAGGCCATGTGATTTTGCTATGTGGGTAATGTCATGGTTTTAGAAAAGATTTGAAAAAATGAAGGTGGTTTGAAAGTGGAAGGGTGGGTAAGAGTATGAGAGAAATAGTCGAAAGGGTGAAATGAGTGAGGGGGAGAAGGGCAATTTTGTTGTAGTTAAGTTTTAGATTTTTGGAGAGTAATAGTGTTTGCCCAGATGGCTATGTCAAGAATGTGTGGAATGAGTAAGTTAGAAGGTTAGTATTCGTGGTGTATGAAAATGTGTGTGTGTGGTGGTGGTGGGGGTGTTTCCTAAAACAGATAAATACAATTTACATCCGTCTTACAATAGAAACGTCAAACATGGCTGCCCCCAAGGATAAGGTTCGACGAAAAATATTAATTCAGCATAATATGTAAAATATGTTATTCCTAATGAATAATTATTTATACTATTTATAAATCTGTCATATGATTATATTTTCTGAGTAATATATTATCATTTCGTATTAAATTAGTATTATTTTATTTAATTATTAATTAATTTATTTTTAATCATATATATTTTTTTTACATTTTGAATTTCAAAACGAGTGAAATATTTTTTTTTATTGCTTTAAATTTTATTTTGGAATTAGTAAAACAGTGAAATTATTATATATTCATAATAATAATATATTTATTTGTATTCAATTTTAAATGTTTATTAATTATTTCAAAGTTACTAATTTACTCTTTATATATATATATATATATGTATATATATATATATATATATATATATATATATATATATTAGCAAAATCTACCCGTCTCTCATACATCTATTAATTTAGCTGTAGCCTTATTAACAGAGAAACACTTTTCTTTTTACATTTTTGTAATTTAAAGAAAAACAACAACAAAAATATTGCCATGGTGTTGTTTGGTATATACTCATGTTTAAATTTAAATTTGTATCAGCATACCAATCAATTCCCCCCCCCCAAAAAAAACAACGGAAAATCGGGGCGATTGTCAATCATAATCAACAGAAAAAACTGGTGAAACACAACAAATAATAAACACATTCCTGTTACCTAAGGCAATAATGTTACTTTACTACTTACTTGCTTATTTTCTGTGTGTGTTTAAAGGATTTTAAAGCGTTGGTATGTCATTTTAATAGTTTGTCCCAATCCGATCGCATTGCAGTACTATAATCAAAGTGGAACAAGCGAACATCACCGGAGTTTATTTAATTAATTTTTCGTATTTTCGGGTGAAAGAACAAACAAATAGTAGACAATAAACTGTCATAAACGCTTAAAAATTATCGTTACACATACTTAAAAGAAAAACATCAGAGGAAATCATCAGACCTCGTAGACGATCGGCGATCCACTGTCAGCTATCTTTGTTTTTCAGTAATATATTCAACCGAAAAAAATAATTAGCAAGTATGTAGCAAAATGAATTTATATTGCCTTTGGTAACAGTTATTTGTTTACTATTTGTCTTTTGCATCCCTTTTCTTTATTTTAATTATCATTAGCTATCTTTAAAAGCGGAACGTAATTTCTATATAAATTGATTTATCTTTTAAATAAAAAATAAATGGATAAAAAATAGAATTCAATTCGCTTGGGCGATGATGCGAAGCTCTTTAAAAAACAATAAATAACACAATTTGGCTTTGGCGTCACGATCGATCGAAAGATAAAGAAAGCAGGGAAGAAAAGGGAATGAGGGGGAGCAATTTCCGTTCGATGCGTCAACATATATATATATATTTTACTTTAAAGTAAATAAGTTCCATTTAAATGAACTTGACATTCTTTGAAAATGAATAAATTTACGAGTTTTAAATTAAATAACTTTAATCAATTACTGTAAATATCGACGGACCAATTGCATATACATGAGTGAAATAGGTTGAATTTGAAATCAAGCATTAATTTATAATAGATTGGTTACTAAAAGATATGCAAATTACGAGTCCTAATTTCTGTGTTAGGTCTTTCATCAGTACTATATATATCGTATTTAATGATATTACGTCGTATCATCGATTGATACACACCATAAACTGGTATCGTCTTGCCCTTCGGGGCTTGATTTACGCCGGTCTATGGGTCTGTCCTGTGCAGTTCTAGGAGGTCCATCCTCCCAGGCTTTGCCTCCCCTCTTTGGGTAGAAGTAAGTTTATTGCTTACTGTCCGAGGCGCCCCTACCGGGGAATGCCGACGGGGCTGCCCAGGCAATTTTTAATGGCCAGTGTGCTCACCTTCTCGGGCGCTGGCTTTTAAAGTCCCACTTTCCCGACCCGACAGTGGGTCACATCTTACCTTGTGGGAGTAAGATACCACTGGCCTTGTGCCTAACCTCCTGGGGAGGTAAAGAAAATGTTGTATCATTGATCGGCCTTTGTTCCGATGGATACTACAACCCATAAACTGGTATCGTCTAGGCCTTCAGGGCTTGATTTACGCCGGTCTATGGGTTTGTCCTGTGCAGTTCTAGGAGGTCCACCCTCCCAGGCTTTGCCTCCCCTCTTTGGGGAGGAGTAAGTTTATTGCTTACTGCCTGAGGCGCCCCTACCGGGGAATGCCGACGGGGCTGCCCAGGCAAGTTTTAATGGCCAGAGTGCTCACCCTCTCGGGCGCTGGCTTTTCAAGTCCCACTTTCCCGACCCGACCTTGGGTCACATCTTACCTTGTGGGAGTAAGATACAACTGCCTTGTGCCTAACCTCCTGGGGGGGGGGGTAAATAAAATGTTGTATTATTGATTTAAATCACAGTAACCTGTTTTTATAGTTATTATCGTGATAAATAGAATATATTCACGCATCTATTTATTAATATATTTATATACATATATTAAATGTTAATGTCGTAACCTCCGGAAGTATCTAACAGTGTAAACACCTTTAAAAACGTACGTGATTTACCTTAAATACTTAATTGATTAGACTTAAGAATTGACATGTTTCATAAGTAGACAACTGGTGTTAAATATTCATATAAATTCATTTAATTAATTTATTTATTTTATATATTATTTCATATATATGTTATATATATATTGTATGAATGCTAAGTATTAGTTAAAATAATTATATTATAATTTTATATTATTGTATATTTATTTAATCAATATATCAATCTTATAATGATCTTAATATATATCATTTTCTTATTTATGTATTAATTAATTTATTAAGTTTTATGTACATATATATGTATATATTTTTACTTAAATATTGAAGGGTTAAATTCTATATAGAATAAGTGCTATTTTTGGGGATGTGGGGTATATAATGAAAGAGGAATTCGGTTCCAGTCTTTTATTAATCGTAGGTTTATGTATTGAACTAAGAATCGACTATATAGCATGGTAAGTATAGTTAATATGATATTCAGTTGTGTTTTACCATATGAGGTGATTTGTTAATAGAATACATATTTATATATAAAGTTATATATATATATATATATATAAATAAGGAAAGATGAAGATACAATATTGCATAAAATTACATGAAACTACATAAAATTGATACAAATTTTATTACATCGCAAGTTCAGAGGCAAAGAATTACACTTCTCCTTAAACCATGTTTTTTCAAAGATAAAACTCTTCTCCTCAGAGGATAACATTAGGTAATGTGGTATTTATAATAAAGACAAGGTTGGGGGATGAAGAAATAAATGGCCGAGAGGGAGAATGGTAGCAGTATTTAGTAGCCATTGTGTAAGACAAATATATATATATATATATATATATATATATATATATATATATATATATATATATATATATATATATAAACGGATACTATTTATTTAAAACTTTTATTTAACTTTACTATTTAGGCGGTGCATCCACCCAGACATTTGAAATAAGTTAGAGACAAACAGGGTGTAGAAGCAATCTGAAATAAAGAAACATAAAGTATCAATATTTTAATATAACCTAGTTCAGTCACGTTTTTTTAGTTAATCCTAGTTTAGTCACGTAAATAATTATGAGTTGATATACGTATGTATTCTAGAATACCTGACGTTTCGCTGTTAGCGTCGGCGATTCATTAACTTTGTTAAAGAGAAGATTGTTCTTTGAATGTGGCTTCCGGTTATGAATTTATTAAGAGGGTACTTATGCACTTTACAGACCGAGCTGAAATAATAACGTCATAATTTAGAAAACTAGTATTAACATGGGGAACGTGTGGTTGATTAAGAATTATGTACTTCCATTTAACAATTAAATAAACACTAGATACAGTCAAAAGAGAATTTAACTTAAAAATCTTATCTAAAATATAGCGTGGTTCGTAAACTGCATAAGCACCATAATGAGGGAGAAAACGTATTATATTCTACGTCTGACGTTATTTGTTACTTTTCAAAATAGAAATAAAAGTTGAAGTGTATTGTCTGTAATACGTCATTTAATCTTTTCTCTCCTTGGCAAGTGAAGGAGATATCCTTATAGACTGCGGCAATTTTTATATGTTTCACAATCTGGATGACCTTATTTGGGGATATGGATTTTTCCCGAAATTAAAAAAATCGAAACCACATCAATGGTAAAAATGCCGAATAGTAAACAGTCAAGAAATTGTTTTAAAAAGTAAGGAAATGCCTTATAGCAATCGGCTAACATTGAAATAGAGGGCCGAGTTAGACAAAAGGGCGGTTTGTAATTGTTGAAAATCCATCTCCCTCCAAGAAGGTTGGCCTCAGATTAGGACAGAAAGTAACATTTCAGTAGTTTAGATGGAGCTCTTTTTCCACAAACGGATATCGAAATAATTACGTGATTATTTTACCATAGTCCGTAAACTGCAGGAGTAGCGAGTAAACTATTAAGTATAGTGTATAAGATAGTACAATTGAAAAGTAATTATATTTCGAAAATAAAAAAAAATAAACAAACGAAAAGTAACAAATGTTTTAATCGAGGGAACAACTTCCCAGAATAAAAATAAAATCTGTCTTTATTTGTAATGGTTGCGAGGAATTGTTTAATATAAGTCACGTGCGCAACTCCTTTATTGTGTTTTGTGGCGGTGATAAAAGTGCTACCACATTTATTGCTTAGTGATCATTTTGTGTTTTTTTGTTCTGACCGAATAATATGCAAGTAAATGTTTATATACGTAAGGTTTTAGGTGTATGTATATTAGTTATTCAATAACTAACAAAATGAATCGGAAATGTTATCGGGTTTGATCGAAGATTGAATAGTTTTGTTCACCTTTCACGTAATATAAAGGAAAATAACTTCATTTATATTAGGTAAATAAATACATTATTGTTAAGGCATGCATGAAAATGATAAGCTTATCAGGTTTATGGGCAAATTATTAAGTTGAGTAAGAAATTATGTTTTTCGTTCAGTAGATTAGGAGATATTAGGATATACGATGGTGTATTTTTAAGTTCTATTCGAGGTAAGTTTTATGTAATGATTTTTCTGAAATCAGAATAAATATTATAAGGAAGATTGTGGTATTTCGCTAATTGGTTTCCATTTGGCGTATTTAAATCAGTACACCTGAAGAAGGTCGGAGTGTAAAATAATGAAGAGTGACAAAAATGAATCGTGGACGAGTCCATTGTGGGTGGGACGTCGATAAAGAAGAAAAAAAGGAGACTTGATAACTGTTAAAAAGGAGAAGGTTCTGCAGTGCGAGGAGACTCGAAAGACGGCGGTTTCAAAAACGCGAAATGCCGAAACGCCTGGTGATCGGAGTATTGAAGTACCGGAAGAATGGGAGTTTACCGATGTTTATGGCACCGATGAAGCTTTATTAGCTATGATACACAAGCCCGTCTTGCTGTTAGACTTTTATGTCCGCTGACTAAAAATACAGCTGATTACTAAGTTAGTACTGTGACGGAATACCCTGACTTGTATTTCACCAAACAGACAATTGGAAGTGCTTGTAGAACAATTGCTTCAGTTCACGCTCGGATAGACAATGCAGAGCAAACTGATTTCTAATCAGATCTATATACGAACGAGTTTCTAGCGGAAACAAAGTCGGTGACTTCAGCAAGAAAAATACTTTCCTGAGACAAGAGTATGTCAAACACTTTTTAATATGTGTGCGTAGCCGGCGTAAACCATTTGGTAATGGCAAATACAGAAAACCAAAGTTGTTCCGTATACGTTCTGTTCTTTGTCATTCTTGTTGGATCTTATCAGGTACCCTGGAAGAACGGGTAATGCAACAGGAGGTTACATCGGCCGAAACGTTGTGATAAAAACACCCAAGATGAGAACAGTAGTTCGAATATACCAAATCTTACGAATTATCGACCCTTATTAAAAAAAATTCCGCAGCAAAATTATGTTAATTTGTTTTTTGCTTTTTGTTCAATCTGAAGTTTTTGTTATATTCTTGTTGTATTTCATATTCTTTTATATTCAATATATACTATTGTAACATCAACATATAAGTAACATTTATTGTACAAAATATGTACTTGACACTGAAATATGAACAGTACAATTTGTTGACATTATATTTCTAATCATATTTTGCAAATAATAATAATAGCATGATAGTTAAAAGTATAATATAGATCAGATATATGCAGTTATATAGAAATTAAATAAAAATAATTTTTAAATGTTTATGTTTTGCATATCATCTTTCTTTCTTTCTCTCTCTCTCTCTCTCTCTCTATATATATATATATATATAATTTAGTTAGTTTCTCTGGGAATTTAAACTGCATTTTACTTCTTTTTATTTTAAATGACTCAAAGCTTCTTTAGACTATATATTGGGTATTTAGATCTGTATGGCTAGGTTTCCTTCCTCTTATCTAATTACCTTTCTGGTACTTAAGGTACTTAAGCTTTATTTTTTATTCATTTATTTTTTAATGCAACTTCATTCCTATATAATTTTATTGCTAGCTACCATATTGCAGAATGGTTCTTGGGTGTAGTGTTTAGATAGTATTATTATTATTATTATTATTATTATTATTATTATTATTTTTATCATTATTATTGTTATAATTAATGTTATTTGATATGCAAATCATCATATCATACGGTAGTCTTAAGGGTAATATATTATTATTATTATTATTATTATTTTATTATTATTATAATTTATTTATGAATATATTAGTGACATTTTAAGCTGAATTATTTCGACACTAGATTACTGAGTAAATGGTAGTTTATCAGTACCATTAGAGAGCCATGCACATTATAACTGTCCTGTTTTTAAATCTCTGAAACAGTTATATGGTAAACAGCTGATGATCCCCGTGTTAATATTAGACGCTTAAGGTCTCCTGTTTTTGTTTCACTCTTAGATACTTACCCCCCCCCTTTTATTTTTTTATTTATTTATTTATTTATTAATTTTCCAACGAATGTTAAGTCTGCAATATCTTGGATTTAGTTAGTTTCTCTGGGAATTTAAACTGCATTTTACTATTTTTGTTGTCCTTTGTTTTTGTTTTTGCTTAAAATTACTCAAAGCTTCTTTAGACTATATATATATATATATATATACATATATATATATATATATATATGTTTTAATTCCACATTTAGAGCTTTTCAAATGTAGGATTATTTTATAACATAAAGTACATTATAGCGCTATATTTCTGCTGAAAAATGATGACGGATATATGTGCACAGATAAAACCCGTTTTCAATCTCAGAAGACACTTTTTTTGGCTAAAAACTACGAATTTCAACGTATTTCAAAATATTTACAGATATATATATATATATATATATATATATATATATATATAGATATTTACACGTGTGTGTGTGTGTGAAAAGAAGAAACGGGAGAAATATGAATACAGGTAAAACCTCTAAAAAACGAGAGATTTTACCGGTTTCGTTCAGATCAATGAACGTCTACAGAAAAAGTGAAGATTTTCAATTCATTAAAAATATAGGAAAATAAAACAACGGAGTATCATAGCGCGTTAATGCACTTGCGACGTGGGAGAAATTATTCGGTTTTGAAAAGGTTCCACTTTTTCATTTGTCTTATGTTTTTACTGTCATCGAATCAATTTTAAATATTCACTTTTTCTGAAGCCGTCTGTTAATCCGAACGAAGCCGGTAAAATCTCTTGCGTTTTATAATATTTCTGTATTTGATCTTTTTTCTATTTGTCGTTTTCACAAATCTTGCCTTCCACAGCATTTTATTTTATGATGTATCGTGCATTTCATCATATATATATATATATATATATATATATATATATATATATATATATATATATATATATATAGGGAGAGAGAGAGAGAGAGATAAACATATAAATATATGCATATATATATATATGTATGTATATATATATATATGTATGTATATATATATATGTATGTATTATATATATATATGTATGTATATATATATATATATATGTGTGTGTGTGTGTGTGTATGTGAGAGTGATAAAGAGAAAGGTCGAAAGTTATAGATGCTTACTAGAAAATACGTTCATTTATAGTTCGGTGTAGTGTAAAACTTCGTCAAATATTTTAAAGAAATTTGAAAAATATTTTCACATTAGAATCGAATTAAAAATTAATCTTGCTTTCTCTTTTCATTTGTATCATTTTTATACATTTGTAATAATATTTCTGATGTGGAAATTTGGATTTTCCATTGGTTTTTGTATACTTGAATAATGTACAAAAGTAAACTGAAATGGTATATGAATAGAATAACACCGATTTAACTGGAAATATGTATGATCTCGGTTCTTCATATCAAGATACACATATTGTTTCTAAATCTTCTGAGCAGAATTTCACCAATCTGGCATGAACGGTCCTTTCAATTCCGGGTATAATAACATAACTAATTCGATGAAAAATGCCAGTATACTGAAATCATATGCCCTTAATAGGGTTAAGATGAAAATTCATATACACTAAATGTACAAAAGCAAGGGAATTCCCAAATGTGTACACTTGTATTATCATTAAGGGTATGCGAGCACAACAGGGCTATGTATTTTACTGGTAGGAATGTTTCTTAAGCTCACCTCATAGACTTCATCCATTCATGCATAGAGATGTATACTGTAGTGATGTGATAATGTAATGGTTTGGTTGATATGTAGTCATATCCTTAATGACAATAAAAGTGTAAAAATTTGCGAATTTCCTTGCTTTTGTACATTTAGTGTATAAGAATTTTCATCTTAACCCTATTAAGGGCATATGATTTCAGTATACTGGCATTTATCATGGAATATCACTACTTTTGTAAAGGCTATCCCTCAATACAATGCCTTCTCATAAGGTTTTTTGAATTTTCTGGAAAAATAAGGTATATGGTAAACTGAAATTAAAATGCCATCAACTAGACCCTAGAACCTCTATCTCTGCCAAAAATCAGCTGAATCCATCAAATAGTTGATGGGATACAGGGTGGCACATACGTACGTACGTACGTACACACGGAACACATAATTCATGATTGAATTTTCTTGATACCTTGACTAATGATGCTGAAATTGTACACACTTATAGAACCTATCAAATAAAAATTTGGTTTATTGATTTTTGAGTTATGATTGATTAAAGAAAAGAGATTTCCAGCATATGCCATTTCTGTAGTCTATTAAGGGATAGAGCGCTCACGCGCCTCCCTTGATTCTACTCATGAGGTTTAAAGTAATCCCAGAACACTGGGAGGACTAAAAGTTGGATTTTTACTGACTTTATGTTAATTTAGAAACCGAAAAGTAGCAATATTTTACAGTGCTATTTGAATTTCTCATTCCTTCATTGTGAGATTAAATCGATTTATTTCTTTAAAATTTGCCACCATTTTGGAAAAGTTCCAAGGTAATCTTCTCTGGACAGATTGCCCTTTTTTATTGGATCTTTTGGGGTTTCGCTTTATTCATGGCTGGTTGCGGCATTGTTCTAAGGAAAATCTTCTTAAGCAGTTAAGGATTGTTATTTAGGAGCGTTCGGTTCAAGGTTGCTATTTAAGAATATTCTTTCCGGTAACTTAAGATACGTTGTCGACTTACTTCAAAGTGTCAGTTATAGAGTCCCATCCGGTGTATATGTAGCATTCGCAGAATTGATCAGAGAACGAGAGGCTCGGGTATATATATATATATATATATATATATATATATATATATATATATATATATATATATATATATATATATATAATAATGATAATAATCCACAGGGTAGTAATCCAAAGAATTTCAACTGGGTTTATAAAAAGTGCTCAATATCAAATGGAGCTTTATATATGATTATTTTTATTTACCCAGACGTGTACAAAATCTGCGACACTGGCATGTCGATGTTATCGATCAACAGTTATTATAAACTGAGATCTCATCAGGCAGAGTAAGAATCCGATCTTAGCATCATTCTTAATTCATTCACCCGTTTCAAACATGAATGAAATATATTTTTTATTAAGTACCACCTCTTAAATGACACACTGATAGTAAATCTTTTTTATCTGTGTCGGTCTCAGAAATAGTCGCTCTGCACGTACGTTCAAAGAACACTGGAATACTTACCTCGTATCGAGGATACGTCATCGACACTCAGTCCGGCAATGACTTTGTTGCTGTCGAGCTAGGATATGGTTTTGTTCAGTCACAGGAGGTCAACTCTCTTAGGCTTTACTTAGAGATGAGTTTATTTCCAATCGCATGACTACCGGGGAATGCCGACGGTTGCTCGGGGAGTTTTTGTAGGTCAGAGGGCTCTAATCCTAGTGCGCTGGATTTCCAAAACCACACTTGACCGTGTCTCTAACCTCCTGAAGAAATGGTAAATACAATGCAGTATTAACGACGCACACTACTTCCTTTTTATTGAAGTTTTATAGTTTATCTTCGTTGGTCTGTGCTGGATTAAGAACTACTCACTATCAATCCAACTCGGTATTTCCAGATCAATTTACGCATAGATATAAAATATTCGATCCCTCGTTTGATCTGATACGCTATAGTTTAAACTAGCATTTTAATCCCGAAACTCACATACTTAATGACCACGTCTTATTCTAGATATGCTCAGGCATCGTTATAATTTTCTGCCATTTGCCACGCTTAAGTTTTAAAATAGCAATTTCCTTTGTTTCTCAAGCTTAACAACTATCATTGCCCAATGCGCTTTTTTTTGTTACTTACGATTCACCGTTCATCAAGGCTACTCGTAGAAAAAGGGGTAATGCATTGTGTTAAATGGATAGTAAGACTAACACCTTGAGTATTGCAGACAGTCGATTGATCTGGGCAGGATTTGATTGCTTAAAAAAACGTCTCAAGAAGAATTTGTTTACATTGGACTTGAAAACGATCCCGTATCTTTTATGTATCTGTTCTGATACTACATGTGATCTTTTCCGTCCTCGATCAGTGAAGTAAAACTCTTTCTAGACTGGGGTAATTTGAATTTTTGTCCCAATCCTGAGTGCTTCTTTTATGGAGAGGGATTTTCACCTCATTAAAAACCGACCTTGCGAGGCAAGTAAATTGAGACTACTAAATAGAAAACACAAAAGCTTAATCTATTTGCTTCCTTACAGTCTTTCTCTCTTTCTCTCTCTCTCTCTCTTTCTCTCTCTATCTATCTATCTCTCTTACACAAGAGACGTTGCTACTCTTTCTCGAATCTGTCATCATAAGTGCTCAACTGAGCGCCAATATTTTAGTTAGTTCTGTAAAACATTACCAGCAAGAACTCATCTAGCTACCGCAACTAAAGATACATTTCCTATGTTTCTCTGTGTATCTCACACCAAACAGAACTTCCGTGAACAGAGGTTTATTCCCATTTTTTAATCTTAGGAATAGCATACGACTGGATAGCTTCCCTGCTGACTATAACATAGTCGCGTTCAATTCCCATGCCAATAATTATTTGTCAACTTTTCTTAACTAATCAAACCTTTTTCAATTCAATCCTCTCATAGTATTCTTCATCATCGAACTGACAACTTGATTAACCATTATCCTTGTGTTGCTTTTAACCTTGGTATACGGGGACTCGTTAGTATAAAACAAACTAACTAAATAAATAGCATTCTAATACGCGTCTAAGCAACTTTAAAAGATCCGTGTCCGTCCGTGTTCCGCTTCGTCCGTCTTACATCTTTGAATTTGAAATAACATTTTGGATCGCCAAACACGTACATGTTAGGGAGGCATCTTGCCAATATTCGTTCTGTCAGTTATCTCTATCTTTAAAAAGTTACGTATGTTCATATGTTTGTATAGCTGTATGGAGAGAATTCACACCTAAACATATTAACAGATCATTATGAATTTTAGAAAACAGCTGCTATGCGTAAAACGGTTAAAACATAATCTATATATAGTTGTATTTATGTTTGTTAAAAAGCAGGAACAGAAGAAGTGTAACTATCTCTGATTTTAAATTTGTTTTAAATAATATGTGTAAAACATTAATTAATGAATATTTCTAAAGTTTCAGTTTCTCTGGTGTATATTTAAGGGGTTTTAAGGAGTCAAACTATGGGCACAACCTACCATTGCGAAATTTAGATATTTTTGATTTGGATTAAATGTGATTGAGAGTCATTAAACGCGAAGTAAACAAGAAGCGTTGACATCTAATTTCTTCTTCAGTTTTTTCAAGCCTTAAATGTGAGATATTTTATAGAATAAAAACAATTTAATACATATTCTAGAGATAAGATTCAGTACTATTTGTAACAGCAATCAAACTGGAGCAAAAATCTCGGACACGAATTACACTAATGAATATGTATTTATTTGCACGCACGTGGCCAACGCTGAACTATAATAACTTTTCACCGTAAAACTGGAAATACATGAAAATAAACAAGTCTTACAAACATGTGTTACGACACAACAAAGCAAATTATAAAAGAGTAAAAATTCAAATAGGTTTAGAGAACTATGCGTTGCTGACCTCTATTTTTGCCAAGCTATTTGCCCCAGAGCCAACGTCTATCACAAGCGGAACAAACGTCTGACTCCCATGTTGACCGATTCGAAAAGACTGCCTCTGGGCAAGCAGGCCGTGTAGAGGCACGACAGTTACCCCGTGCGCATGTCTTCCGGAAGAGTACAGTGCTGAATATAAAATGTCCCTTTTCTGAATTATGACCCGCCACCATGTGAAACTCCTATGTTTACACTTTTATATCTTTATTTTTATCTTCGTGGGGGGGGGGCATAACACTGGTGCATCACTGTTGTTTGGAAAATTAATTTTAATCGGCCTATGACGGGTATTCTTCTAGTGTATTTATATTTTTCCGCTTTTTTTAAAATATATTTTTATTTATTTAAATGTGTGTTGTATCTTATACTCTTTAAACACTATCGTTATTTATTTTTATTGCTTCAACTTTAATCTCCCGGGAAAATTTATGAGATATCTCAAATATAAATAAAATGTAAAAGTGTTTTTAAATGTACAGCAAATTGCTTATTATTGTATATTTCGATAATTAGCTCCTGCAGCGATACGTAATTCGATCAAAGAACGATTAAATCGTATTTATTTCCGCGGTTGATTGTCAGATGCAATTAGCAGCGTATGTTCATGCGGCGAGATATTTATCAAAATACATTTATATAAAGTGCACAAATGGCAGATGGGCTTACATTAATGTGATTAATAAGAATAAATTGAATTATTTTTTCGGGACTTTTGCGATGCGGAATTATTATTAATACGAGTGTACATGCCCCGTCACAAATGCCCTATTCGAAAGTGTTTGCACTACTATTAACATTTATATAAAGTAACGTCTTAATCAGTAAAGTTAAAAAAGAAAGTAAGAGATAAAGAAAACTGGAAAACAATGAAAGAAAAAACATATAAATCGGTTAACAAGCAACAAGAATTAAGATAATTAATTTGCTTTCTCTACTCAGTTAACTGATTTTTTTAACATAGTTCACCCCAAACAAGGCAGTCCACTACTTGTGACGTAAGGGGCTACTGAGAGATAAGGTGTACGTTTTGGGGATCATCCTAAGTTGAGAGCTGTGCAGAGAGATGTCTGTTTACATTAGTGTGTGGACCCGTTTAGGGGTATCAACAATGAAATAAAAAAACAACAGGTTTAGAGATAATAATAATGAAGTGTATTGAACAGAGTAATTATACACAATTCAGTGTTGGCAGTGCTAGTGCCTAAATGTACTACAAATGTTCTCCCGGCTAAAGCCGGTATTTACGGTAGCAGGTTACTACCATTTAGTTATTACTAAGGGGTAGGTAAGTTCACCCACAACACCCCCCTTCCGAAACTCATTCCCCCGGAATCTCAAGGTATATCTTTTTCCTAGGATTCACCTCGAAACTCCCGGTTTATTTACGTTTTCTTGATGAACGTCTATGTTCCGTAGGCGTTTTTGGTGTTGGCAGCTCAAATGCGTCGTATATATTTTCCATGATGGTCTCACTCTGATGTGATTGGCCTTCCCCTGGATCGTCCGACATGTTACGACGCATTTGGTTACTGTGTTTTTTATAGGTGCGTCTAGGACCCTTTACAATGTACACCATCCGCCTTAATATTTTTTGTACCTTTCCCACTTCCCACTTCCCACACGGTTTTGTTTCCATGGTGTTCCTGAGAGAACATCTGCTCTCTATCCTCGCACCTCTTCTTTGGTCCTGTAATGTTGGTCGGTTTCACCTGTGTTTGTAAAAGTTTGTCGAATACCGACTTTATTTTTCTTCCAAACATTACTTCCGCTGGTGGTACCTCGGCTGGTGTGTTCTCGTTGGGTGTAATTCTATACACTTGAAGGAACTGCTGGAGTGCCTTTTCTCTCGACGTGCCCGTCGATTTTTTCAACGCTCTTTTCAAGGTATCAGCGAATTTTTCTGCTTGTCCGTTTGTACCTCGGATGCTAAGTCGGAGTGGTAATATGTTTAATTTGAAAGTCTTCACAAAATTCTTTGAACTCTCGTGAAGTAAATTGTGTACCGTTGTCCGATACAACAGTGTCCACCACTCCGAATCGGGCAAACAGTTCATGCAACGCGCATATCGTGACATCTTTTGTTGGGTTTTTATATCTAACAACTTCTGGCCATTTTGTAAGCTGTCGACTATAATTAAATACTAGAAGCCTTCCGATGGCCCCGTGAAATCTATGTGAATCCGGGACCATGGTTGCTCTGCCTTTGGCCATGGACAGTACTGAATAGGTAGAGCTTTCGCTGCCGACGCGCAGCCCGCACAGGCCTTCACCTTCGTCTCTATGTCTCTGTCCATGTTTTTCCAATACACATAAGATCTCATTAGGCTCTTCAGGCGTGTCGCTCCGGTATGCCCCTTATGGAACTCTTTCAGGATTTTTTTTTAGCGTAACTTTGGTTACTACTCGCTCCCGGTATAATAATGTGTCGCAACAGACTGAAAAAGCTTCTGCCGTTTGTTCATCGTCTGTTTGTTATTTATTTTTAATTTCGATAATAAAATTATCTTCTCTTGCCTATTTTTGTATATCGCCAAGTGTGACTGGCAGCTATGTTATTGTGTTACACAGTACTTTACTATAGTCATATTCAGACCGAAGGGATGCTATAACTGTATCCACGAGCAGTTCTGTGTACTTTAGGATTAGCCGCGATAAACCATCTGCGTGTCCTAGTCTTTTTGACGGTAAAAATTTCATCTCGAAGTCATAATTTAACAGAATTGTACCCCCTCTCTGTAGGCGATTTGCTGTGTAAGTTGGCAACCCTTTTTTTGATCCAAAGATGGTGATAAGTGGCTTATGGTCTGTTTGTAGGATAAAATGACGGCCGTGTAGATACCTGTGAAATTTGGTCATTGCTAACACAATACCCGACGCTTCTTTTTCAATCAGCGAGTAATTTTTCTCTGCAAGAAGTAAAGTTCTTGAAGCGTGCACGATGGGTTTCATAGAGCCATCCGGCATTTTATGCAAAATGCACGCCCCACCGCCGTAGGAGCTGGACTCACTTGCAACAACAGTTTTTAGCTCTGGATTAAAATGAGTAAGAAATAATTCTGAAGTTAACTGCGTTTTTAGGTTGTCGAATGCAGATTGACAGTCGGCGGACCATTCCACTTACTATCTTTCTTAAGTAACTCATTTAAGGGGGCTCGCTATTTGTGCATACTGGGGATGAATTTTTCGTAATAGTTTGCGAGACCCAGGAAGCTTTGTAGTTGAGTAACGTTGTTCGGTTCATAGCCATATTCTTGATGGTTATAGATCTATCTGGGTCGGGACGTCTTCAATTCTTATCAATGACATGTCCCAAGTATTTGATCTCTTCTAGAAAGAATTTACACTTTGACTCCTGAAGTGTAAAACCAAAATCGCTTATCCTTTCGAATACATTGTTTACGTGCTCACGGTGCTCCCCGACGTTCGTACTTTTCATTAAGATATCGTCAAGGTAGCCGATCGAAAAATCGAGCCCTCTCAACATCGTGTCGATTACTAGTTGAAAAATCGACAGGGGTCACTTTTATTCCAAAAGGGAGACGATTGAAATTTAGTAGTCCCCTATGTGTCGAAATACAGAGAAGCTATTTGCAGATAGGCTTCACTCAAGTCAATTTTTGAGAACAGTGTTCCACCGTCTAATTTTGTAAAAACCTCTTCTGGAGTCAACAGAGGATTGTGAATATCTTTAAGCGCATCGTTCAAACCGGTTGAGAAATCGGCACACACTCTGATCTCTCTAGATTTGTTTCTTCACGTAGACGGTTGGAGCCACCCATTCCATGTAGTCAACTGGGGTTTAAATACCTTTCTACACCAACCGGTCTATTTCTGCATTAATTTTTTCAAGTGAGGCAAATGGTACACTTCGTTTTCTCTTAAAAACGGGATTCTTATTTTCAATTAGTTCAAAACTCGGCTTTCATTTTAGTACAGCGTCCTAATTCATTAGAAAACACCTTGGGGAATGACTCTTTCAAATCCTTCTTCATTTTTCTGCTTCAGCCGAAAGGTTCTCTATTCGTTAACAATAGGCGCTCATCGGCGAATCCCAGAGCTGGAATTGCCGAATCCAATCTGTACCGAACAAGTTTCCTGTATTTTTCATTACGAACATGCGTAATTTTAATGTCTTATTCTTTAGTGTCACTTTTTACATGACTTCTCCTTCAAAGTGTATTTTCTCTTCGGTTACCGATCGAACCACTTTATATGTGCGTAGCATAGTCGGTCTGCTGATCTTTTTCCAGGTATTAATATTAATAATTGATAGGTCAGACCCTGAATCAAGCTGTAGTTTAACATCTTGATTGTTCATTTTGACCGTAACATACTTCCGTATGTTTAGGTTGCCACCATCAATTCTAGTTGTTTTTATGTAACTTTTTTTCTAGTGTTAATTCTGCAATGTGAAGCTTTGTGTCCCATTTCATGGCATTTGTCAACATTTTTTTCGTTTAAAATGACACTTATGGTACTAATGTAGGTCTCCGCAACCCCAACAAGAGTGGTTAGGGAATTTGTCATCCGACCTTTGAGTCAAATCCTTCCTGAATGTTTCCTTCGAAGAGTATGATTTTTTTGAAAAACGACGAACATTTTTAATATTAGTAATTGCTGCTTCCTCTATTTCTTTAGTTTCCTTTTTCTCAGAAATATGTCGTTGACAGCTTTCGGCCAGTTGTTGCAATGTGTAATTTGGCTCGGTTTCCAGTTTGCTTATTGCATGTCTTCTTAACCTTGCATCGTTTTGCAAGATGAACCCTTTAACAAATATTAATACTTTAAAATTGTCCGCTGTCAAGGATGATAACTTAAAGTCATCACAATGTTTATTGACGATCGAAGCAAACGTTGAGTAATCTTGGCTTTCTTTTCGCGTTAGGTTCATACATTTCCACCTTTTGTGGAATAAACTTGTTTTGGGGCAATATAGTTCTATTAACATTTTAATGGTTTCCTTGAAAGATAGTTCGCCCGTTTTCTTCGGCAGAATATAATAGACAAATTGTGTATGCTCTGCCTTTCCTAGTCTACGAAGAACTATACGAACTTTTTTCTTTTCCAACCATGTGCTACAATCAATGTCGAGAAAATCCTGATATCGACGGTACCATGATTCGGAGTTTAGGTCCTCTTCAGGCACATAGTTGAAGGTTTCTATAGCTGACCATATTGCACTTTGGTTGAACGCGTCGCTGTCGTCATTCGTCGTATTTATCATTGCTTGTGCCAGCTGTTCAAATTTTTACTCTGATTGAGTCTGTTGCTTTAATTGTAAATTTGTTATCCTAATAAATTGTTCGTCTAAAGATTTTCTATCTTCTCGCATTTGTGCTAAATTCTTTTCCTCAAAATATTTCAACAAACTCATTAGCTGCGACTGAAATTCCTTCTGTAGAGACTGATATTTCTCATCGTTTGTTTTCTGTAGACCAAGATGTTTTTCATCATTTGCCTTCTGTTGAGCAAGATGTTTTTCATCGTTTGCCTTCTGTTGTTCTGATTTAAATTTAATCATCTCCAATATCTGTTTCGAGAAATCTTCCATGATTAAAGAAATACTTTCTTGAAAAGCACTAAAAACAACATCAGATAGTCATTCACTACTTCTAAAAAAATACTTCTTGAAAAAGAATTAAAGTCACAAATAGTCTTTCACTATTTTTTTTAAATGCTTATTGTTTAATAACAAACTCAACTCCTTCTCATCACTGCGTCTTTCTGGTCTCGAATTCGACCGGCACTTGGTAATCTTTTTTTTTCAGAGTTCTTTGAGAAAAAAAAACGATTTTATTATTCTTGCTTAGTGGGTAATTAATTTAACAAATTATTTGTATTTTTGTTCGGATCTGGAACTCTTTTTTCCCAATAAGTCCGTTTGCTTTTCAGTGAAGGCTGAAAATGCCAAATAGCAAGTAATAGCTTTAACCGCTATATAAAAAATTGACTAGTTATTCAAGAAAGTAACTTGGTTTTACTTGTCAGATTTTTTTTCTCGACTATACGATTTTACAGTGACAAGTCTGTTCACAAAATACGTTTGACTATATCAGACACGAAAAAAGTTTTTTGTAGTATGGAGTTTCCTTTTTCAAACCTTTCAGTTTTGTAAGCACATGGTATTCTAATTTCATTTGTTGCACGACGTAAAATCCCGTATTGAAATACGGAGAACACAAATAATATCTTCTGTCTTACTTTTTTCCGTCCAGTAATTGTTTAAACTGGTTATTTCTTGTAAGGCAGACTCGTCCCAAATTTGAATGTATTCGATATTTCCAATATCTTCTCGAAAATTGTAAAGCACAGGGTTTTTTTTTTCAAACGGGTAGAATTTTTTTTTCGAAGGTTGACCGTGTTGTAGATACTGGTTTATCACTCACAAGTTGCAAGGTCCAAGGTGTTTCGAACAGAGTGCTTTACGAATAATTCGTCGCCAGTCGTTGTGGACTCGTTGAAATAAAAGAACAAAAGGTTTAAAGATAATAATAATTAATTATATTGAACAGAGAAATTTTAGACAAGTCAGTGTGGACAGTGCTAGTGCCTAAATGTACTAAATATTTATTTGCGTAAACTAATACACAAAATAAGGCACAAGGCCAAAAAAGGGGGAGGGGAAAGGATTGGTCATCTCTAACTTAAAAAACTCAACTTAGCTCGTTTCAATCATGACTATCATTCACCATAATACCACATTCATAAGATTAAAGTGTAGTATCTGTTCCGATGGATACTGCACCCAATAGACTGGTATTGTCCTGGCCTTCGGGACTTGATTTACGCCGATCTATGGGTCTGTCCTGTGCAGTTCTAGGAGGCCCAGCCTCCTAGGCTAGCCTCCCCTATTTGGGGAGGGGTAAGTTTATTGCTTACTGCCTGAGGCGCCCCTACCGGGGAATGCCGACGGGACTGCCCAAGCAATTTTGAAACCCCACTTTCCCGACCCAACCTTGGGTCACATTTTACTTGTGTGAGTAAGATAAAAACTGGCCTTGTGCCTAACTCCTGGAGACGAGTAAATAAATACTCACCATAAGAATTCATACCATGAAATCCTACGTAAAACCCATATAAGAAATATGCAACGGGGGGTGGGACTAAAAATTTATACATACAACATATGATATATACAATGCAAAAAGAAATAAAGGTTAGTAACCCCCCCCCCCCGTTATTAATATGTGGAAGAGATGCTGATTTGCCGGTCGAAATCGAAAACACAAAAAAGGGGAGTTGATGCAGGCCCCAACGTTTAATTCTGAACACCTCCTTCGACAATATCGAAGGGTGACCTGCATTTCCGACAAATCTAGCTCTCAGTCATCTAATTAGGGGAGGGAATGGGAGATGCACATGGGGCAGAAAAATAAAAAGGGGAGTGGGATGGGGACAAAATAAAAGGGGGCATGTAATGGAATCAATCATACATTAGCTAAATTGTTGAACTTAAAAATCAACAGAAAATAAAACAGAAAATAACTAAAATAAATCTAAATCTAACTTAAAATTAAAGTGTTCGTTTACTAGAGCCAATATTCTCTGCCTAAGGCACGTCCAGATATCACTCAAATCTAGCGCCAGCCACTCTACACAGTTGCACTCCAGTCACTCACCTTTCACCAAAATTAGCCGAAGAAAGTTTCACCCTCTCGGCCTTAATGCGAGCCTTCAGTTATATTTGAAAATCGCAATAAAGTCGAGAGAAGTGAAGGTCTCAGCTCCGTAGACTGTCTTGCACCTAGTCTTCCAAATCGTAACTCTCATAATGGCTAGTAAGCTTAAAAACGTAAACCGTTTTTGCCTAACAGTTGTCGGAGCCCAGTCTGCATACATTAATGGGTTTTAAATCAAAAGACGATACGTTTAGAATACGAACTATGTAACCTGCAACAAGGTTAATCAGCGGCACGACAATGCGGCAGAAAACGAGACGTGACTTAAAGACTCGTCCTCATCGCCGCATCTGACACAAGTCGGAGAATTACTCAAGCGTGCTGAATGAAGCCTCTTACCTACCCAGAGTGCATTCCTAATCGTCAGCCAGGTCAGTGATGCCTCGTCATTGTCAAAGCACCTTAACCCAGGCGCCCAAGGCCAGATTGAGCGGAGCTCCCCGTACGTCAAAGCGAGCCCCTCAGGCCTATCATTTTGGACAGTCCCCTCACCATTACCCAATATTAAGCCTTTCGAGACAACAGCAGGGTGCCAGAGAGGCTTTCTGTCACCATTGAAAGGAACTTCAACGCATGTCTACATTCGCGAATGAAGAAGCACTCGTTTCGGGGAAACCTGTGCGCTCTCCCTCATCCAAGTGCACACTTCTCAAAGCCGGAAAGGCTTTCTGAGTGTCTTCCTTCCAAAAGACACCGTTTCCCTAAGAATGTGTACTCATTCGGTCTAGATAAAACAGCCTAAGTGTGTGGCATCGAATTTCTATACTAGGCATACCCAGACCGCCCTCAGAAGGATGAAGGTAACAAATCTCGCGACGGACCATAGGGCACTTTCCAAGCCACAATAACCTGAACAGAGCCCGCTGCATTTGCAGCAGTGTATCCGACGGGGTGAGAGCACTTAAAGACGATATAGGATGATCGGATAAATGTGAGGAACACACACCTCCGCTCTCCCCTTTAACGAAAAGTTTGTTCGGGTCCACACCCTTCCAGACACCAATGCGCAAGCCAACAGATTTATCGCAGTTAATTTTGGCCCCTGTCACCGTTTCATACATTCTGATTTCTCTGTCGACGACACTAATCTTGGCATTGCTCGTTACAAGCACAGTCAAGTCGTCGGCATAGGCGGAGTACTTCAACGTGGTGCAGGCACCTGCCAAATTAATTCCACGCAGGACCGGATTTACCCGTAGCCTGTTAAGGAAATGTTCCAAAACAAGCACGGAAAGGCTTTCTTGGTGTCTTCCTTCCAGAATTCACCATTTCCCTCACAAGGTGTACACATTCAGTTCAGGTAGTGTAAGCGAAGCGTATATTGACACATCTCAACGACTGGCATACCCTGACCGCCTTCAGACGGATTCAAGTAGCAGATATCCAGGCGAATCATGGGCTGCTTTCCGCGCTACAAAAACTCGAAAAGAACCTACACTACACCAATTAGTGTGGCTGCCGGCAGAGGAAGCACTGAAAGATGATAGAGGATGAGAGGATAAATGTGAGAATTACACACCTCCGCTCTTCCATTTAAAGTAAGATTTCTCAATGACCACAGACGGGCTGCAGCCATAACCGCTTTCAACACTTTCGACCAATTTTTCTCCAACTGGAGATCAGGACCAAACCAGACGCCGAGTATCATGCAAGGCCAATCTGTCCAGCCAAACTTGTTCATACCGTCTTTTTTCCATGTCGACGACCCTAATCTCAGCACTGCTCGTTACAAGAACAGTGACGTCGTCGGCATAGGGGGAGTACTTAATCATGGGGCAAGAACCGCACAAAGTAATCTCACGAAGGACCGGATACACCCTAAGCCTGCGAAGGAAAGGCTCCAACGCAAGCACATAAAGCATCGGTGAAAGCGAACATCCCTGACGAATAGATCTGGACAAATCGAAAGGCTTCGACCTCATACCATTCACTTCAACCAACGCACCGGGGTTTGCATAAAACAGGCGAATCCAGGAGGGAAAATCCAGCCGAAGACAAGACAGCCTCCACGTAACGATGATCGACCCTATCAAATGCTTTGGACTGATCTAAATTGATCAGCGCGGCTTCAGTGTCGACATTCTCTATGATCAAGCGTATCATGTGCAAGTTATCATGAATTGTCCGGCCCTTAACATTACAAGTCTGTTCGCGATACAAGACAACCTGCAGACGGTTAGCTAAGATCTTGGCCAAAATCTGTAACTCTGTATTAAACATTGTTAATGGTCGGAAATTACCTATACCATCCCCATCACTTTTGTTCTTGCGGAGCAATTTGATGACACCACTAGTAAAGTACTGGGGATGGACCCGTTCCTAAACCAGGAGTTAAACAACACAGCAAGCAGGGGGACAAAAATGGGCGACAACCTCAAATACAGTTCGTAAGGCAGACCATCGATAGCGGGAGACTTATCAAGCCCGACCTGTTTTAGGGCCTCCAAGACTTCATCCTCTGTTATATACCATTCGCACCTAGCCGCTTCGGTCGCCTCGAGACGAGAAAAGTCAGCTAAATAGGCGTCGAACTGAGCCATTGTCAGACCGGGCTCCCTGGTAAAAAGTTCCTCAAAATGAGAGCGAAAACCCTCCAAAATCCCGTCGTTTGTAGTCCCGAGACGCCCATCCGATAATGTGACACTGGTGATGTGTCGATCAGTAGACCGTCGACGCTCCTCCGCACGCAGTGACGCGGCCATGTTTGTCGCCTCGTGCGGCACTCTTTTTAACCTAGACCTAACTAACACTCCCTTATCTGCCTTGTTGTCTAAGGGCTCCGTTCCGTTTTAGCTACAGTAAATGTAACGCTATCACCCGCCTCCACCGCCCGACCTAGTCTAGCTAAGGACCTAATAAAATTCTTAAGATGGCCCCACCACTTATTCCAAATGATAGCACCCGTCAATTCCCTCAGTATTGTTAGTACAGCTTTTCCTGGAAGTCCTTAAGATCGAACAACGATGTGTGTAACTTCCAGTACCCCACCATTCTAGGCTTAGGACTATCTAAGTTTACCCTAACCCGGACAAGTATATGCGCCGAGTAAACTATGTTATGAAAACTTGGACAATCTAAACTCCCTAAATCGACTCTCCTAATTAAAAACCGGTCAAGGTAACTCGAAAGTTGCCTTAAATCGGAGCCGCGACTAGAAGTCCAAGTCCCTACTACTTCACGGGGTTTTTCATTTCTAAATTTATCGACAAGATCGAACTTACCGATGAAGTCACGAAATGTCTTAAAATCCCCGTTCGTGTTAGTTCCCCTGATAATCACTGGGAATAAAGTGGGTCTCCTGCAAACAACATACATCCACGCCGAGCCGTTGAAGGTCACGTGCTACTCGAAATCTACGAGCAGTGTCTCTCAATCCTCGGCCATTTAGGCTTGCTAATCTGAGAGCCATTACAGTGCTTTAGAGTTGGGCACCCGAAACGAACATTGATGGGGTCAAAATGCCGACAGCTTTTCCCATGGAATAAGAGCCCATCTCAGTATTGATGAGGCCATCCCGGGACAAACCGCCGACATCAAGATGAAATATTAGTTTTAGAGCTCGATATAAGGATGGATGTGAGAGAATTGGGACCCTCCCATGGCATGATTTTTCAAAAAAAATTTAATTTAACATCATTAAAAATAGCTAATGGTGGTGCAATATCAAAAGTTATGTTTGCCTCTTTCATCATTCGCCCAACCTGATGTTGCTCCCTCTTGGGTTCGAATTACAGATAAAAGTCGGGAAGCATCAGGGAAGTTGTGAGGGTTTTCTATCGATTTTTCGTCAAACGTTTTATAAGGTCTGCGTGATGATGTCCTTTAGCTCGGGTTATAGTTTCAGAAGAGATGCGGCCAATGTCTTCACAGTGAAAAAATAGTTGTTTTTTCTTCCCCTTATTGGGTGTTGGTGTGTTAATAATTTGAGGTAATGGAGGAAGAATATTCAGATCGGTTTTCATGGGGGAGTGGGGCTAAGTGTGTGTTTTAAAAGGGGTGAAAGAGGAGGGAGTGGTTGTGACTTTTTAGGGGAAGCAGGAGGAGTACTTCTTGGGGTATGTAGAGGGGAGACAAATTGGGAAGGTCTTGGTGATTCAAATTTTTTTTGGGGGGGGGGGCTTAAGGGAATTAATTTGTAGTCTCTGTTTTTGATTGGTGTGGTGACTGGTGGTGGCATTTTGGGGTGGGGGTGCTTTCACATTACGAATTGGGGAAACAGGTGTTGTAGTTTGGGTAAATATAGTCTTGGAGGGGGCATCTGGTCTTCTTCTTCCTCGGTGTTCCATTCTTAAAATGTAGTCTGTTGTTATTATTTTCTTCCGAGCCAACGCAAGGCATTCCTCCTCTGATGTGAAAAGAGTTTTCCAGGTATTATAACCTCTACATTTTATCAACTTAAGTGGTCTATGTCCGACTGAAGATACACGTTTCCTGATAATGTCAATTGTTGCTCTGATTGTTTCCTTTGTTTTCCCATCAACGACGAATACTTTAAGTGTGTTTTTTTCAATATCTTCCAATTTGGGTAAGTCAGTGTAAGTATCTATTTTTTTTCCGGAACTCGTCAATGTTTATTTCAACAATCAGGGGGTTCGTCCAACCCGACGTACCGGGAGTCGGTTGAGGTGAGGAAACAATCGGCCTCTTTCTGGTATCATCTTCCATTGTCTTATGTGAAGGCACAAGGCAAAGTGTTGCCCTGGCCAAGACAGAAACAAAAACACCAATAAAAATAAGACTATAGTCCAACGACGAGAAAAAACAATTCAACTCTAAAAAAGAGAGAAGCATTAAAAAGAGGTAACAACAATAACAATATAAATAACAATATAAATAACAATAACGAACCAGAGCGTAAAAATTCCGATAACAGGTAGGACAGAGAGAAAAGTACCTAAATGTACATGAAATGTTCTCCCGGCAAAAGCCGGTATTTATGGTAGCAGGTTGCTACCATTTAGTTATTACTAAAAGGTAGGTAGGTTCACCCACAACAATTAGTTTTAACTCTCTGCATATCAGTACAGTCGGGGAAACAAGGAGCAGGGTATGAAGTTCCAGAGGCCGACTGAACGAGCTAAGAAGCTATTAGAGTAAAAGGGTTTTCTGCATCTGAAATGCTCAACAGGGAATGGATGGGATTTGGATGAGTGTCGAGTTAGTTTAGTGAATTTACGTCGAAGGGGCACTAACGCAGCAAGTTCATCAGATCACAATCGATTGAAGTACTTGTATAACAGGCACAAGGATGCAACATTGCGGCGATGAGACAGGGGCTTCAGCTTAGTGGATAGTGATGCACCTATTAAGTTGGCGACTCTTTTCTGGACTTGTCTAAGAGAGAGAGAGACTAGCCTATGATGCACCAGCCCAGATGTGGCAACAATAGTCCATGCATGAGCGGATGATGGCTTTGTAGCAATATAGGTTACTGTCAGGTGTGAGAAGTATACTAGCACGGTAGAGAGAGCCAACCTTCTTTGTGCAGCCTTGGTGATGTCTTCACTATATTTATTACAATCCATCATGTTACCGTTGAATATTAGGTTGAGGAGTTTGAACGTTGGATTTTCAGGTAAGGTAATCAGAGGTCAAAGATGTTTATTGTAGTTATTGAAAGGAAAGGAGCTTTTAAATAAATTTGTTCGGCAGATTTTACTTGCTTACATTTTGTGATTGGACGGATGTATATATATATATATATATATATATATATATATATATATATATATATATTTATATATATATGTGTGTGTGTGTGTGTGTGGTAAGTCAATGAAAATTGATTAGACCTGCAAATAGAAGCAAATCAATATCTTCAGTTGTTCAAAACAAAGAGCAGTTTAGTTAATACAAACATTTATTTTTCCTTCTCCTTCATTCCTTAAACGAGGCTTTTCAAAAATTAAAATCTTATCATCAGAGGAGATTAATGATTTATACGTTGACAAAATAAAACTGTCAAAATTCTAAATTTGAAAGACTTTTTAAAAAAATGTAAAGTTCAAACGGGTATGAAAGTCACCAATAACGAAATCCAAATAGCGTAGAGCTCAGAAATATTGGTAAATCCAGAAGAATCGGTATAAAAATCCAACGACGATGATTCCACCTAGGTCTGTTGTCCTATATATATATATATATATATATATATATATATATATATATATATATATATATATATATATATATTGCGTTTTCTTGACGACTTGCTTATTTGGTTTCTGAATTTGCCATTTAGACGTTAATTTACTCTTCTATTTCTACGACAATGCGTTCTGAACGCATCAGTATGCGCTCAGACTACTAAGTCGAATATAACTTTCGTATTGGAGTTCGAACTGTGTGACAGGCAGGGACAGTCTCCTCCGATACCGATGATTTAACGTTTGGCATAAAACACATATTTATATGGGTTAATTTGAAAATATAATGTATAAATAACTATTCAAAGCTCTCGCTAGGTTGAGCGCTTTAGTAAGTTAACAAAAAACCGTTATTTATAGCGTAATGCGATATCATCGGTCCCGCCTATTGTGTTCTCTTGACGACTTGCTAGTATGGCCGCTGAACTTGCAATTGTAACATTGATTTACTCTCTTCTGTTTACAGCAATACGATATTGACACAGAGGAGCGCACTTCTACTACTTGGTTAAACATGACTTTGGTATTGGGATTGGAACCGTGCGACCGGCACGGATACTCTTCTCCTATACTGATGATAACAGGTTAGACATGAAACCCATGTTTATGCGTTAATTTAAAAATATTATTTATAAATAATTATGTATATATATATATATATATATATATATATATATATATATATATATATATATAATAATGGTAATACTCCAGGTGAAAAATATCCACAGGGTGGTAATCCAGAGAATTTTAACCGGGTTTATAAAAAGTGTTCAATATCAAAATAGAGCTTTATGTATGATAATTTTATTTACACAGACATGTACAAAATCTGCGACACTGGCATGTCGATGTTATTGATCAACAGTTACTATAAACTGAGATCTCATCAGGCAGAGTTAGAATCCGATCTTAACCTCAGGTTCTCTCCAAATATGATCTGAGGTTAAGATCGGATTCTAACTCTGCCTGATGAGATCTCAGTTTATAGTAACTGTTGATCGATAACATCGACATGCCAGTGTCGCAGATTTTGTACATGTCTCTGTAAATAAAATTATCATATATACATATATATATATATATATATATATATATATATATAGAGAGAGAGAGAGAGAGAGAGAGAGAGAGGGAGAGAGAGAGGGGGGCAGGTTAAGTAAGAGAAGCAGTAACCTTTATCATTTCCAAATTTCGCTAAATTATGTAAAGAATTTTTTTTTGAAAAGTTTGAAATTAAGAAACTCAGAATAGCTATGTAAGATATAATAAGAAAATATGTAAACAAATATTTTCAATCGTCCGAATAATTAAAATTATGCCAAACTGAAGATATTGCAGTTGCTGTCTCTTGAAAACATTTGTTCGGATTTTATTATATTAGAATATGCAGGTAATGTGTTTTATGTCAACTATTGTCCTCAATATTCTAAGGCTATCTTTTGGAACATCTATAATCGCCATCTTTACTTTATCTGATTCTAGAAATGTTAGGATGTAAGAGTGAAGCAAATTTAATGAACATTTTACTATAACTTATCCAAGTTGTCTTTAGATTTCTAGTCTTATTCATGCAGTTTTTAAACATCATTTTATTGATGACAAGTAGATCTTTGCACACATAGGTACTATTACGCAGGAAATATAACAATGTAACTAATATAAAAATAACATTATTTAAAACATAGTTTTATCAAAATTATAGGTTTTATTAAATAAACTAATTTGTACAAATATATCTAATAAAAACAACACTTTCATTATTAAACATATTATTGGCACCAATAGAAATTAACCTGCAGATTGACATCAATCATTTTATTATCAAACAAACAACAGGAAAATATCTCGCCGAAAAAATGGCGCATATAATATCTTAAGCTAGGAATAATAAAAAGCTATTCTATAGCAAAATCTAAAAATCAAACAAATCACTCGCTTAGTATGAACGATCTAATTCCACAGTCTAAAATCACCTTCACAAAAAGCGACATCGTGAATCATTCTGAAATAAAGTGAGTGAATAATGAGTTTTTTAAATTTTAATAATAGAAAAATATTCGAACTTGTAATGGCTGATGGCTACAAACAATTATTTCTGCATGAGTGTAATTTCAATCGAAGAAATATTAAATAACAAAGTTCCAACATAAAAACAGATTATGGATGAGATTAGTTTATATATGGGCGACGGGCACGTAGTTAGTTTTTTATCATGTTATCCGACTACGGTATGAAATTATCGTATCAATTCATCGGGAATTTTCATTAGTCTTAATAAAGATTAGTGATAGAGTTAAAGTTTTGCTATATTTTCATTTTCGTGTGTTTTTGATTTTAAATACTGCAGTTTGCATTACATTACTTCGTTATGTTTCTATTCTTCTGTTGTTTCATCGTTCATCTTTTCTGGTTTTACTTTTGATTGCCCAAAACAAAGCATATTGCCACTAACGCGTAAGAGGCTACTGTGATCGAGGTCAAATTTCTAAGGCGGCAACTTGATTGGGGAGTTGGGTAGCAAGATATTTGCTCACTTTTCATTTACATTTCTGCATATTGGTACGGTCAAGGAAATAAGGAAAATGGAGGAAGTCTAGACTTTAAAAGTAAAAAAAATATACCAGCACCTAGGCACTTTTACAGTAAAGGCGCAGTCGTTTGTTACCAGTCGGTTCGGTCAGAGTATTTATGTTGATATGTAGAAATGCAGTCAGTTTATTGGAGAAAATTATGTGAAAGTATTTGTAAACCTAACATAGGGACGAAAAACTGGCGATGCGTGAGGGGCCGAAGCTTTTCAGAATTAAAACGTTTTAGCACTCTGCCCACGAGGGAGAGGCTATTTGTTGCTGCACCACTTTAGATGTGGCAACGAAATTTCATACCCAACCTGCTTTGGTATCATATTCTCTCAGGTTGCCCCAGATATAATTACATACTTTTTAAAATAATTCAATTAATGCGGGCTTTTATCGCCATGGCTTTTTAAGATCTCCCTCGAGAAACGTACTTCGAGTATTATGTTTTGCCTTCAAAACTAGAGCGTGCTTTACATCATTTCCTCCCTAAATTTTATTTGTACTTTTTTCTCAGAGTTTTCTTAACATGCGGAATATCTTTTACTTTATTAATTCTGTATTTTCTATTTGTGTTCATATCTTTCCTTGTTGGTACATTTTAATGTCTTGTAATGTGATTACGTATCGGTAGCACATATTTCATTTCGTTAACTACTCAATTTAATTCAGCCTTTCAAGCAGACTAAGAACTTCATTTATTTGGGAGAATATAACTCCCATAATAATAATAACAACGCTAATACCTACATTGGTTTTACAAGCACTAAGAAATTCATTTATTTTGTCGATTGAGCGCGTTGTTTTATCTTGGTATTAAGTTTGCCAGACGCAGCAAGAGTTTTTGCATATATTACATGATTTTCCTTTTAGTTGACTAAGAAATTCATTTATTTTGTCGTTTGAGCGCGTTGTTTTATCTTGGTATTAAGTTTGCCAGACGCAGCAAGAGTTTTTGCATATATTACATGATTTTCCTGTTAGTTGACTAAGACATTCATTTATTTTGTCATTTGAGCGCGTTGTTTTATCTTGGTATTAAGTTTTCCAGACGCAGCAAGAGTTTTTGCATATATTACATGATTTTCCTGTTAGTTGTCTCATGGGGTAATGGACTACTGCAATTGAATTTTTCTAACTCCTCTGTGAAGTGTGCGTGTTACATGCTTAACTTCGGCTATGTTTCATGAGGGTATATCTGTCAATAATGCCTTATCTAAAACATTGTAAATTCGCATTGTTTTTTATGTGTCTTATTCATTATACGTGCCAGTTATTAGACACATTCTAATTCCCGGGAAAACATCTACACAATAATATGCTAACGTATTTCATGTTCATTCGTACGTAATCACTTTTCAGACCTATTAAAAAATGAGGTATTCTAATCTGCCAACATGGTAATTATTATTAACATGGAATATCCTAATTTACCTATTTTAAAATTAATTGTTCCAAATAAATGTATGTTGTCAATTCGGCTTAACCAATACAATTGTAAATAAATACGTGTCCAACAGTCGCATTCGTTGTTGTTGATTTAAATAATATTTAACTGAAAACTATATTCCAGGCAAAAAATGAGCTAATAGTTATTAAAAAAATAAAATGGCTGGTATTTTAAACAATTAATCAAGAAAATATATATTCGATTTATTTATTTAAATAATGTTTTGTTGACAATCACAATTAGAATTAGGTAAGAAGAAAAAGATATTGATGATATTGAAAATAATATTATTGTTACCAATAAATTATATAGAAAACAACGTGGAAATTCCATGGGGTGTTATTAGTTATTACTTAATAATGTTATTTTGGTTTGCACTTCATGGTTTTGCATATTCTACATTTTGTTACCAATACATTATATAGAAAACAACGTGGATATTCAATGGGGTGTTATTAGTTATTACTTAATACTGTTATTTTGGTTTGTATTTCATGGTTTTGCATATTCAACATTTTGTCTATACTTTCTGATGGGGTGAGGCTTTTACTGATGTATCTTACGTTAAATTGTAGGTGCTCTAATTCTACAGTGCATCTGCATATATTGGCATGACTAATTTGGTAAATATATGATGTCTTATTCCTGCTGCTAAAATTGCTATGTCTGATAAGTCATCTTTTTTATGTTTTTAACTAAAATGTAATACGTAATCTTTGTACTCCGTTTCTCTGTGATTAATTGGTTCTATATATATTCAATAGAGCCAGGTCAGAGATGATCCTGTTTTAGTGGCAAAACGACTAATTGTCGATCAAACAGTCTGTTCAGACACAGATCATTCCCTTACAGACTGGTTCGACAGTTGATCAACTCTAGTTGATACACAGCATAATTATGTCGACACACCGGTTCTCATCAAATAAGCAAAGTAAAGAAACGTTGAGTCTGGTCATTACCAGATAGGTGTCCATTTCAAATATCAGTCACTGTATGTAGGAGAAAGTCGATTGCTCACTGAAATTACTGCAAAAACCTAAAGTTGTCAGCTTCCCTGACCGGGATATACAAACTACTGAGGACCGCTTGTGAATTTGTTGTTTCCTAGAAACTTCCTCATTCGAAGGAACCCGGTACTCGTTATCGTTATTTGATGTTTTTGTATCAATATTTTTGCATTTTATCTTAAATCAACAAGAGGCAACCTCTATTAGATATACAACCTTTAGGACAACAATTAGCAAATGGTAAACAGATTGTCCTGCCTATGATATATGACTGTTTTTTTTTCGGTACGACAATCTGATATTATTCGGTAATTTTTTATTTGATATGTTATCCTGACTGACAGCATAAGACATAATATATATATATATAGTCTCGGAAGTTTCTTAACAATAAAAACTATATAAAAAGAAAAAAAACAACTTATCGTCCCAAGTCTTTCAGTAGAAAATCACTCATGTAAGTCAATTTATTTTTTACAATTATTATATTAGTTTGTTTCTAACACTATTTTAATGGATCATCAGTTGTGTACCATGAAAAACTGTTTCGGTAATATATATATATATATATATATATATATATATATATATATATATATATATATATATACATATATATGCGAAATAAAAAAGGAAAAACCAAAATATGTGTTTTTAATGTATTCATCAACGTTTCGTCTTTATTTGTAAGACTTCCTCATTATGATAATTTTAACCAAACATGTCATGCAAGTACATAGAAATATTGGGTTGACATGATGGGTTAATGTGAAGAAGTAGTAGCCGCTACTGGGAGCATAGGACCAAGGTCCGAGATTAGAGAATCGATGGTGGCTACTACTCCTTCTCATTAACCCATCATGTCAACCCAATATCGGTATGTACTTGCATGAGATTTTTCTTGAAATTATCATCATAAGGAAGTCTTACAAATAAAGAGGAAACGTTGATGAATACATAAAAAAAAACTTATTTTGCTTTTTCCTTTTTCATTTCATTTAGATAATTAATATTCTTCCAATGATTTTCTAAAAGTCTGTTATTATGGAAATTGAATTTGATAAAAAATCTTGGTATATAATTGCAGATGAATTTTTCTCCCTTTGAATTTTTCTCCAGTAGAAAGGTGCCACTATTGTTTCTATTATGGTACCTTATTTATACGAACTACTTATTCTCTGTTGTATCATAGTTTTTCAATAGAATTGTTTTCTTTAAGCTCTGAGTTTGTGTCTTCTTTCCAGACCATTCACCTTTTACAAGCCAACAAGAACTGTAAACCAGATATATTATGGAATTTTTCAGAAGCTTAATAATGTCGCCACAATAACTTCCGACCAGGTACAGTAAAATATTCTTGAGAACCTGTAAATGGACGCCACAATTGGCGACAAAGTATATCAAGTGTTGTTTTAGAACCTTAAAAAAGATAAACGTGGGGAAATTAACTGCAAATACCTCCGACAGCGTCCTAGTTCTACAAACTAGCTTTACCGGCTGACAAAAAACAACACGTAAAAGACCGACATATTTTCTCTGAAAGGAGAAATGTTCGTGACTTTTTATTGATATTCTGGCACTGCGTTGATTGTTGTGACAGGAAGGGATTTCTGATATGTTATTTACTCTCCAAAAGAGAAAAGTCTTTCCGCCGAAGCAAAAATATTACAACTTTATTTGTTTTCTGTTGACTATAGTGCTGACTGTAAAATCTATGGTTACGTGAAAATCCTACTCAGAAAAAAATGATTTTTTGGGCGAAGAAAAAAGGTTTTTATACTCTATTTCCCTTTTTACAACTAAGATTACATTTAGAAGCGTAATATAAAAAATAACTTCGAAAAGTCGTATTCTATAACGACAAATCCAAAACATAAAAAGACTTTAAATCAAATATGACAAAACTTGTTAAATGCGAAATGCAACAGCCACAGATAGCTGAATAAAGAACAAAAAAAGAAGCCGACGACAGTCCACAAAATAATACCTAGAAGAAAGACCTCTGGAACAAAACAAGGAAGCCGACGATAAAAGACTGGAACAAAAAAGAAGACGACAACTTTTCGAACAAAAAACGAAACCGATTAAAAATTGAAATGTTAATGCAAACAATATCACATACCGATCAAAATACTGACAACTACAATTCTATTTTCTCAGAATGCCATTCAGAGTGCAATTGGCAATTTCACTTTTTTCCCAGATATGGATAAAACCTTCGCTTCATATTTTAAAAAAAATATATGAGGATCTATACAATATAGATTTGGAAATGTGGACAGACTCTAAACAGGCTCGTCTACTGCTCAAAAAATTAGGCACCACCTAACATACCGAATCTGTAAATTTTAGTTTACCTGGGAAAACCAACGGCCTATCTTTTTCTAAACGGTTAAACTTTAAATAAAATTATTCAGCACAAAACCCCATCTGTTCTAAAAACGGAGGATGTATTTGAATTTAGTCAAAAGATGGCGAAGAATACACAACTTTCACGCCAGTCGTTGATAAACACTATTAAGATTTCAAATTATCTGAACTTAGCGGGATAACTTAAAATGTTCAATTTTCGTGCGAGGACTTGTATTAGAAAAAGACAGAGAAATCAGATGTACGGTTCTAAACAAGTTAAAAGATAAACCAAACATTACATAAATTATCGGAAAACTGCCGAAGATTTGTAAGAATTAAATATGATTCTAAAGACATTGAACAGTCGGGCATTGAAGAGTTGAGCATTACGCGCATAAGAAAGCTACGTCAGAAGTCACAATTATTCTCTCTTTTAAAATAAAACTGCAGCAAATACAGTAATTATTTTCAGGCTTCTATAAAAAACAAGCAAGCCTAATAAAAACAGGATAACTAATCTCATAGAAACGGTGTCTGTTGTGGAGCTCTCAATTGTGTAACAGATTGCCCATACCGTTATAAAATCGTTCTAACTTGTAAAAAAATCGGACACAATATGTTACATTGTAGAACGAATACAATAAAATAAAACGCTGGTTAAATCCACAAAAAACGGCGGAATTATAAGAAAATACTTACAAGTAAAAATCATGTATAAAAATGTAAAATTACAACTGGATTCTGTTTAAGGCCTGTAAATTATCAACATGCATACATGGAGAAAGTAGGGAAAACCGAACATGCTAAGAAGCAACACAATAGCCAGAACGGTGACTGCTGAAAAAATGAAATTCGAGGGTGACATTATTCCGATATTACTTAAAACAGAACTACCAACAAAGTAAAAATGTTCGTATTAAAATATATCAACAATATGTTTGGCACAGACTTGATGCAACGGTCCAACATTTTCGTCCAGAATAAAATAAAACAACATTTTTTTGCAGAAAATAAAAAAATCTTACGACCAAGCTTGAAAAGCAAAAGTTGGAATTTGTTACAACAATCTAAAACTGTATGAAATGGAGTAAAATTAATTTTCGGCTGAAATTAAAACACATAAGGCACACAAGTAACGCTGAAAATTGCTGACACTAAACTGAATGAAATTATGTCAAATTCTTTGGATAACCAGTTGAAGGTTAAATCGAGTGCACGCATCGTCCCAGAGCTAAACTCGCTAAAATTGCACGACAAATATGTCTTCAAAGAGCTAAAGACCATAAAAGATAAGGTGACTTGACTCAAAGTTGAATGTCGAAGCAAAAAAGACATTTTTTTTTAATTTAAAAGATGTGCTACAAAATCAGAAGTCTAGAATAAAACAGGTGGGGGATATCAAATGTGAATTTGAAAGAGCGATACAGTTCTCTCATGAGATACAGATAAATCTAATAAGGGAACGACTATCGGAATACACCGACATAACTACACAGGAGGAAGTTATGGTAACTAGATACGACACTTTTGAAATAAAGCTACCTCAAACAACTTCAGAATAGCGTTAATCCAAAAAGAAATTATGCTATTACTCTTGAGGACGTAAGGCTTGGGAGGGAGTGGTATGGTACTTTACCTATACGGACAACTTGAACTCTTCCACTCACCATAAATAGTGGAAGCACCTGCTTTTCAATGTTCGAACAACACCAGCCCGTGCGGTCTTTTTGAAACGTCAGTTGCTTAGAGACTTCGGACTGGTCAATACCAGTCGAGGTGTCGTACTCGACAATCAGGTCGACAAGGACTGACCATATCCGTGGCCTTTTATCTGTCGGGCTGAGGTATTAGTTCTGAGTAGTGCTAGGAGATCAACCCTCCAAGGCCTTGCCTCCCCTCTTTGGAGTGAAGTATTTTTTTGTTTACTGCATGAGGCGCTCTGACCAGGGAATGCCGACGGAGTCTTCAAAAAGCTAGAGTGCTTCTTCTTTAGGGGCGCTTGTTTTACCCTTCCCTACCTTCGGAATTGTGCCACATATTTTTTTTAAATACCTGCAACCCCTACCAATCTATTCTGGCAGTCAAGACAGACGTAGAACCACTCTTGTTTTTCTTTGTATTATACCTTTTTCAATACACTTGTTTCTTTAAACTTCCAGTTAATATTTTCCTCCCGGACCCTTTACAGGCCCACACCAGTTTTATAGCCTAGTCTGCATTTATGGATGGTTATATTTCGAAAATTGTTGGTTGAATATTAATATCTTGTACTGTGTAAATATTTTTTCTTTGTTATTTATGTACACATACGTATTTAAAAGTTTGAAATAATTTACTGTTTTCATTAATAACTTGTCTCAAGAAATTATGCATCATTTATTAAAATATAATATTTGATATAACTTGAACTGTATGCCATATTTTAAAGAGTCAATGCATTTAAAAAACACACAATTGCCTTTGAAATTAATTGTAACACACTGCTATAAAAACAACAACCATGGTTTCTAGATTTGTTAGTAACATTCATTTGTTTGTTGTCATTTAACAATTCTCTTGGCTGCTTGACCTGTGAAACATCGCTAACAATTTGTATGTGCTGAAGATACGAGTATTAAAAGAACTTCTGAAGCATATCTACACAATAATATGTCTTGATGGTTAATTTTTGGAGCATAAGTACAATATATTGATTATGTCACAAATATTTTACTCTACTGAGTTATTATATATATATAGTTTTTATTTTATTTTTGTCCATTACTTTTCTCTTTTCTGAGAAGTGTATCGCTTTATAAGGCAATATAAATTAATTAAAATAGAATATATATTTTTAGTATATTTTACTAAAAATATATATTCTATGTTAATGCGATACAATACTCTCTCAGTAAATTCTGAAATATTAACCAAGGAGTGTACACAAAGTATAGATACCCGCATATTTATCTACTATATAAAAGGTAGTTGTCTGTATGTTTGTTTGTTTGTTTGTTTGTATGTCCAGATACTCCTCAATAACTACTCGGCAAACTGTCAACAAGTTGACATCTTTAGGACCGGACGGCACCTGGGAGCATACTATCTCAAAATTACCAAAAACAAATTTCGTTGGGGTTCAACGGGGCCAGTTTTCAGGGGCGGGTCTGGTTTTTAGATACTTTTTCAATGTTATTTACTAGTGATTTTTAAATCAGCCAATGTATTCATGTAACAACTTGATAAAAATGCAGACTCACTGAACATCCCCAGCATCCCTTCTTGCCCTAAATTCTGTCCGGTTGTATCAGGTCATCCCATAACCTCTGTCCGGATGTATCAATAACAGTGAAACAAGGGTTGCTTAATCACATCCGCACCTAGCAACCTAAACTTATTTCTTTTTAAATAAAAATAGTTCTTTGGGGGGAGGGGGGAGAATGTTTGGGACGCGGGTGAGGGTGCGGGTGTGGGATTATTTTATTTGGGGCGAGGTTGGGGGGGGGGAATTATCAACATCTTCATCCTGCGGGGGTGCTGATAAAATATAGGACCCGGAGGTTTCTGAAGTATAAGGACCGGGGGCGGGGGTGCTTCTGCAGTATAGGCACCAGGGGGTGCTCCTACAGTATAGGACCCACGGGCTTCTGCAGTATAGGAACTAGGGGTGCTTCTACAGTATAGGACCCAGCACCGGGGATGTTTCTACAATATAAGACCCGGAGGCTTCTGCAGAAGAGGGACCATTGGTGCTTATGTAGTATAGGGACCAGGGGTGCTTCTACAGTATATGACCCAGCACCGGGGGTGCTTCTATAATATAGGGCCATGGGTGCTTCTGCAAAATAAGGACCAGTGGTGCTTCTACAATACAGGACCCGGAGGCTTCTGCAGTATAGGCACCGGGGGTGCTTCTACAATATAGGACTCAGCCCCTGGGGTGCTTTTACAGTATAGAACCAGGAGGCTTCTGCAGTACAGGGACAGAGGGGTGCTTCTGCAGTATAGCTACCAGGGCGCTTCTACAGTATGGGACCCAGCACCGAGGGTTCTTCTACAGAATAGGACCCAGCACCGGGGGGGAGGCTTCTTCAATATAGGACCCAGAGGCTTCGGCGTTGTCTGGGAGAAAAGTGATAAATGTCCTAGATAGAGCTACTGTAGTGTTTCTCTTCAGACTATTGTGCAGATGAAAAGGAAGGGGGCTCGGTAAGAGTGATTTTAGTAGTGCTCTAGAGGCTGTCTTGATTTTTTAAAAACTGTGCGTTGTCCGGGAGAAAAGTGGTCAATATCCTATTTTGCTTGCGGAGAGGAGGAGGGAGAGCCCCGGACAACGCCGGGTACCCCTGCTAGTATTTAAATAAAGAGCAAAGGAAGATATTCGATGTCTTGCTTTTTAAATGACATCATTATATAGTGAGGGTTGACAGCAATACGTTTTTTTCAAATATAATATTAAATTTAGTTAAATTAATTTTTTGGGAGGTTATATATCTTATATTACTTCCAGTCTATTCTTAAACAAAATTTTAAGATTCAGAGAGTTTTGAAGAGACGCATACCCGTTTATTTTTTTCTGAAGAAAAAATATCCACTTGTACCGTAAAAAGATTCAATAGAGGGAGTCTTCTTCATAGTGGATTAAAAAACTATGAACTGCAACACAACTTCCGCGATACAAAAACAATTATCTTCCATTTAATATATTACCACAATTCAATATACCATATATAATACTAGTATTCAATTTCCGGATAAGAACCCTTTGGAATATTTGTACGACCAACTAACGACCAAAGAGAAGTACTAGATTTATGAGAAATTCCGAAAAGCGGAGATAACTCTTGCCAAACTCTACATAGTATCTGCTTAAAATAGAATAACTTCCATTCAGTATTAGCTGTTCTGCTTCATTTACAGTGCACACATATTTCTGAAATGTACTGATTTCAATAAAAAAAAATTACAACATGATCAGGTTGATTAGCAGAATACAATTTAGCAGGCCAATTCGAACGACACTTGTCGATTCCTGAATGTGGAGTAATAGTATAAAAATAGATACATTATCTGCTTTCTACAAGCTGTTCCTGTACACAGAATGTCAAGATTGTCTAGTAAAAGATGAATGCTTAAAAATAATGATTATTGTAATTTGATTTTTGTCACTTCTCAATAATTCACTGAGGTTTATCTGCAGTAAAACAAACTAATTACTTGATAAGGAACATCTATTGATCATTATTTCTTTTCTCATATATTCCTCTGTTCGTTTAGCGTAGTTCCCCGTTATTATATTGTCACAATTCTTTCTTTACGACTTTCTTATCTCTTTATTACATTGTAATTTACTTTCTATTACGATGAAAAATATTTCATTCTTTCTTTCTTTAAACTCATGGGCATAACTTTCATTTAATGTACATACCAACAGCAGCAGTTCGCACACAAGTCCCGCTTCGACATCACTGAGGACACAGAGTCAACCCGGACGTCAATCGGTATGTGACACGTAAAATTATTGAGCCAGTGGCTGTGTGCATGTTTACAACGTGGTGTTCTAAGATGGCCGTTGCACTAAAAAATGACATTAGTCGGGTGTAGAGCGTACCTGAAGAAGTTGAAAGCTGCTACTATGAATAACGAACACTTTCTCTATCTGTCGGTCTGTCTGTCCGTTTTGGAGAATTTTTGTAAACGTAAGAGAGAGAGAGGGGGCGGGGGACGTAATTACTATTTAATGAATTTCAATGTCAGAAGTATAACAAATACATTAGGGCACATATTAACGACTAAAAAAACAATAAAAAATTTCGACGTCGAGGCCGTGATTTGAACTCGCAACCTTAACGTCAAAGAGTAATTTGGACGAATTTGTCTGATACTCTACCATTGAGCTATCGTCACAAGTTAAAAGCAAATCATTTTGATTTAACTACTTAAAGAAATGCATCCCAGTTAAGTCAGGTATCGTTTATGACAATAGCGCTAAACCGTGATGCATCAATGAAATGGCTAGTATAGCGTCCACTCTACCTAGTGACATGAGAGATGACTACTTTAACTAGCGAATAGAGGAAAAGCTATTAGTGCCGTTGGTCCCACAAAGATTCCATGTGTCGGGAAATGCGCATGCGTGCAGATTTGGCGATATCATCATGAATCATTGTATACGTCTAACTATGGAATTATTGACCTGGGGTTCGCGAACCTCCAGGGGTTCACAACAAGATTTCTAGGGGTACTTAGATGGCTGATGAAACAAGTATTTAAACTTTTGGAACGCAAGGTCAAATATGGAAATCTAAGCATGTTTGAATACCTTAATGAGGCACTTGATAAAACTAAAAACACTGGGGAACTCGATGTGGTGCAGCTTATGAAATCACATGGCGCTTCTTTGCCGATGGAGTTGGTAATCGGCTCTGTTGGAAAACATGCATTTGAAAGTCCTCATTAAGTTCTGGTCTAAAAATAGTTAATTGTATCCTGTTGTATCTGAAAGAGTTTATATCTCTTTACTGATGTTCCTTAGTAATTAATTGTACCTTGTCGTATCTGAAAAAGTTTATATCTCTTTACTGATGTCCCCTATTAATTAATTGTACCTTGTTGTATCTGAAAGAGTGTTGAACTCTTTACTCATGTTCCCTAGTAATGAATTGTACCCTGTTGTATCTGAAAGAGTTTATATCTCTTTACTGATGTTCCCTATTAATTAATTGTACCCTGTTGTATCTGAAAAAGTGTTGCACTCTTTACTGATGTTCCCTATTTATTAATTGTACCCTGTTGTATCTGAAAAAGTGTTGAACTCTTTACTGATGTTCCCTATTAATTAATTGTACCCTGTTGTATCTGAAAAAGTGTTGAACTCTTTACTGATGTTGCCTATTAATTAATTGTACCCTGTTGTATCTGAAAAAGTTTTGAACTCTTTACTGATGTTCCCTATTAATTAATTGTACCTTGTTGTATCTGAAAAAGTGTTGAACGCTTTACTGATGTTCCCTATTAATTAATTGTACTCTGTTGTATCTGAAAGAGTTTTGAACGCTTTACTGATGTTCCCTATTAATTAATTGTACCCTGTTGTATCTGAAAGAGTTTTGAACGATTTACTGATGTTCCCTAGTAATTAATTGTATCCTGTTGTATCTGAAAGAGTTTTGAACGCTTTACTGATGTTCCCTATTAATTAATTGTACCTTGTTGTATCTGAAAGAGTTTTGAACGCTTTACTGATGTTCCCTATTAATTAATTGTACCTTGTTGTATCTGAAAGAGTTTTGAACGCTTTACTGATGTTCCCTATTAATTAATTGTACCCTGTTGTATCTGAAAGAGTTTTGAACGCTTTACTGATGTTCCTTATTAATTAATTGTACCCTGTTGTATCTGAAAGAGTTTTGAACGCTTTACTGATGTTCCCTATTAATTAATTGTACCTTGTTGTATCTGAAAGAGTTTTGAACGCTTTACCGATGTTCCCTATTAATTAATTGTACCCTGTTGTATCTGAAAGAGTTGTGAACTCTTTACTGATGCCCCCTAGTAATTAATTGCACCTTGTTGTATCTGAAAGAGTTTTGAACTCCTTACTGATGTTCCCTATTAATTAATCGTACTCTGTTGTATCTGAAAGAGTTTTGAACGCTTTACTGATGTTCCCTAGTAATAAATTGTACCTTGTTGTATCTGAAAGAGTTTTGAACTCCTTACTGATTGTCCCTAGTAATTAATTGTACCCTGTTGTATCTGAAAGAGTTTTGAACTCCTTACTGATGTTCCCTAGTAATTAATTGTACCTTGTTGTATCTGAAAAAGTGTTGAACGCTTTACTGATGTTCCCTATTAATTAATTGTACTCTGTTGTATCTGAAAGAGTTTTGAACGCTTTACTGATGTTCCCTATTAATTAATTGTACCCTGTTGTATCTGAAAGAGTTTTGAACGATTTACTGATGTTCCCTAGTAATTAATTGTATCCTGTTGTATCTGAAAGAGTTTTGAACGCTTTACTGATGTTCCCTATTAATTAATTGTACCTTGTTGTATCTGAAAGAGTTTTGAACGCTTTACTGATGTTCCCTATTAATTAATTGTACCTTGTTGTATCTGAAAGAGTTTTGAACGCTTTACTGATGTTCCCTATTAATTAATTGTACCCTGTTGTATCTGAAAGAGTTTTGAACGCTTTACTGATGTTCCTTATTAATTAATTGTACCCTGTTGTATCTGAAAGAGTTTTGAACGCTTTACTGATGTTCCCTATTAATTAATTGTACCTTGTTGTATCTGAAAGAGTTTTGAACGCTTTACCGATGTTCCCTATTAATTAATTGTACCCTGTTGTATCTGAAAGAGTTGTGAACTCTTTACTGATGCCCCCTAGTAATTAATTGCACCTTGTTGTATCTGAAAGAGTTTTGAACTCCTTACTGATGTTCCCTATTAATTAATCGTACTCTGTTGTATCTGAAAGAGTTTTGAACGCTTTACTGATGTTCCCTAGTAATAAATTGTACCTTGTTGTATCTGAAAGAGTTTTGAACTCCTTACTGATTGTCCCTAGTAATTAATTGTACCCTGTTGTATCTGAAAGAGTTTTGAACTCCTTACTGATGTTCCCTAGTAATTAATTGTACCTTGTTGTATCTGAAAGAGTTTTGACCTCTTTACTGATTGTCCCTAGTAATTAATTGTTCCCTGTTGTATCTGAAAGAGTTTTGAACTCCTTACTTATGTTTCCTAGTATTAATTGTTCCCTGTTGTATCTGAAAGAGTTTATATCTCTTTACTGATGTTCCCTAGTACTTACCTGTACGGGCAAAACTTTTCAACGCTGTTGAATATGGAAACTAAACATCGATCACGCCTGAATGTCGAGCATGACCTACGAGTGTGGCTGTCTAATACTGCTCCTTGAATTGCGGAGCTTGCTTATAACAAGCAAGAACACAGCCCTCCTACTGAGTGCATGACTGATTGATATTTAAGAAAATATTGTTTCACTCCCGCTTGTGTAGCATCATTGTTAACTTCGGAATAAGGTCATCAAACTTTTACTAACATCATAATATTCTTTGCAGTATCAGTTAGTCAATAAACTACCATTATTTTCATTGTCACATTATTGAGGGGATCGATAAGATAGTTTTATAACTCAGGGGGTAGTTAACGGGAAAAAAAAGGTTGAGAACCCATGGTCTAACTGAACAATAATTGTATTAAACGCGTAGCTGGGTTAAATTGTATTTTTATAAAAACATATTTATTTTCTTTATGTTATTTTTTCATTCCGATGAATTACCACTTAGGTTGCTTTTCTTTTGTTTTTCATTCAAATATACATATTTCTTTGTTTATCACTTCCTTCAATTATGTCCTTCTTTCCCTGTATTGTTAGTTCTTATTGTTTTCCCCGTTTTTTCCCCAATATAAATTCACACGTTTATCCTTATTATCTGTTTTGCTTTTTGTATTGAGATATTTTCTTGATACTAATCTACTATTTTCTCATGGAAATACCGTTTGCTTTATCTCTGATGTCAATTGATTGTTTTGTCTCTTTGTTTACCCCCTTCCTTTCCTTCACATATTTATTTGAGCCATGACTTGCCCTGCATTCAGTTATTTCTTAATCTTCTTCTTTCTTAACTAAAACACACTTTTGTTATTCCCATCATCTGTCTTCCTTGTAGCTATATTCTTTTTTATTACTAATTGTGTTTCTTTCATAATCTTTCCCACCCGCTAGCCGTTCTTATTTCTTCTTCGTCATCCATAAAACTGTCGTTTCATGTCTTTGATCTTTCTTCTCCGTTAATTAGACACGTTATTCTTTTAATTCTTAAAACCTCGTCCTTGACTTTTCATCCGTATTTTATTCGAAGCAGTGATTTCATTGCTTACATTTAATTATCTTGAAATGATTGTCCCTTTGATGGTAATAATTAATCGTTATCGAAATTTAATCAGGTTTTGAACATCTTTAGAATTTTTTTCCTATTCATCAAATGAGTCTTTATAAATTCCAACGGCCGATTATAAATAAATATATACAAAATGGGTTGATGATAGATCTATTATTGAATTCATACATTACTAATATTCGAGAAGCGTAACAGTTACATATTTAACCATTTAAACAATTTAAAGACGATGCGGCGTTGAATTACATATGCATTTTAGAATATGTAATCTGTCTTTGAAACTGCGATATCATATTATAAACATATAACAGTGGGGGTAGTTATTGTTGTGAAGTAGTCCAACAGTAAAAAAAAAATATCCCATCTCGGGATTAATAACGTTTTTGTTTGGGAATCACCATCATCAAATCAGTCAATTTCCGTGTTCCTTTTGATCTCCTAATCTCAGGAGCAGTGTCTGGTATGGGCACCTGAAAAGTATCAAACACTGTGTCCATGATCTCATCCTCGTTGCCAATCTGTTGTGAAGTAGTCCAACAGTAAAAAGAAGTCAAGTCGAGGTTGGGTTAAGATAACAAGTGTATTAACATAAAGGGTACAAGGTAAGGAAACTGACTGGCACTTGACTAAACAGTTACACGTCTGTCCTTTTTCTCTCTCTCGTGACTCTGGTGACTCGCACTATTTATAGTTAGAACCGGTGTAGTTTCTATTCTGTTAGAATGGCCGGTGTAACAGTTATATCAATAAGATTGACTAAATCTAAATGAAATAATTACGAAACTCTATTAATATTCAAACAACATCACCATTCTTCAACAAAAAAGAACACATATGGAGCCCATGCAGTACTATTCGAGATTTTGTATTTGTCTGTTTATTACTTCTATGGAGATTTGTTATATGTCTGTACATTACTTACTATTAACTTTAGCCAATATTGTACTGTTCAGACAGACAGATAGCAAATCTCCATTGGCAATCTAATGGAGATTTGCTATCTGTCTGTCTGAACCCGAAACTATACTATTAATTCTGTAGCTGAACCATATATTTTAGTGTCTTTTAACGCCCAATTCAAGTATCTGTTCTGTTGACATTAATTAATTATACCAGGCATTACTTCCACTTTTGGGGGAAAGGAAGTGTGGTATGTGTTATGTTGTTATTACACTATCCTTTAAAGCATTACATCCTCGTGAGGGTAGTGTAGTATTTTTCTATGGTCATGATTCCATCCTTCTAGGCATTATCTCCTGTTTTTAGAGCAATCATTTCAGTATATGTTCTGTTGTCATGAGAACATTTAATTTTCCTTGGGCGGTAGTGTAACATATGTTCATTGTCATGAGATGATCCTCTCAGGAATTACCCCCTTTTTTGAGAGGGTAGCGCACCTCAACATGAAATTGTCGTAATCGCTGTTCGATTAGCAAAATGTACACTTGCATTATATATTTCATTAAAATTATGCTCCCTCAAGGTTCTCCTTGTAATACATCAGGTTTCATGTTACGAGATGAATCAAAGTGAATTTGATCTATTAAAAACAAGACGACACACTATTCATTTACAAGCAAATTTACAAGCTGATGTGCCCAACCGATCGATCCTTGGACCTTTATTGTTCCTGATTTTAATAAACGACCTCCCTGATAATATTAGGCTTGCGATGGGTATATTTTCTGACGACACCATGCTCTACTCTCGTCATGTGGGTAAGACGGACGCGCATATATCCGATGCAATGGCTGAATCCTTAGAAAGTGACCTCCAGTCTATACTCAAATGGGGTCATAAATGAATGGTAAACTTTAATGCTGTTAAGATAGAACTCTTTTCTTATCAACAACTACAAGAAACCTCTTCAACCACCGATTGCTATGGCACATGATACCCTACCCGAGAGTCTAACGTTCAAACTGATCGGCCTAACATTCACAGGAAACATACATTGGAACTAATACATAGAAGACATTGCCCAAAGAAAGTGGGCTCCCTCTACTGTGTTAAAAAACCTCTCACACTTGACAGTATCCTATATCTCTACAAAACAACTATCCGCTCATGCAATGACTATTTGCGTCAAATCTGGACTAGTGCACACTCCACTAGTCTCTCCCTATTAGAAAAGGTAAAAAATGAGTATCTTATCTAATAAGTTCCTCAGTATCAACCAAGTTCCAGCCCTGTCCCATCGCCGAAATGGTGCATATTTGGGCTTGTTTTACAAGTAGTTCAATGGGATGTGCTTCGATGAACTTGCTGCTCTGATGCCCCTTCGACGTAAATACACTCAGCCAACCCGACAACTAGCTAAATCCCATCCATTAACTGTGGAGGTTCTCAAATAACAGAAGGCATGTTCCTTCAATTGCTTCTTTCCTCGAACTGCCGGTTTTGGAACTCATTTCCTGCTACTTGTTTCCCTGATAATACCGACATGCAGAAATTCAAAAGTAATATAAACAAGCATCTCGCTGCACATATCCCAATTAAAGGTGTCCACTTAAACTTTCACCCTAATTCTCAGTATCCCCGTACGTCTACAGTGGCACATCTCCTTATTTGGGGTGAACTAAGTTAGAAAAAACAAAAAAAACACATTTCTGACCAGAATTCTTTTTTAAACCAAATGATAAGACAATCTATGATTTCCGAGTATTGACATATCAGATTAGATGTCGTGTTAAATACTTGATAAACTATCTATATTAAAAACATACATCCGCAAACAAACACATCTTTGTTTCCGACAGAAAATATACATTATTTGGAACGTTCGTTATACTTGAACCGACCAGGAAGTATTGCCTCAACAAATATGCTTCGAGATCTGCGATAGCAGTCATTGAGTTAATGTATTAAAATTATCACGAATTTTAATGATCAAGAAACAGCATACACATCACACATACACTATTAGGTTCAGAGTACTATATGCATTCCTGAATACCACATTAAAATATAGCGTTTTACTATATACATGTTATATCCGATGTTTATATATAAGTATTGTTTACTTAATGTGGTGTAAAATTACTGAAAACTAAATTAATGGAACTTATATTACCTCGTGAACGAAATAGTCTACTTTTATTAATAATAGTCAAATTACCTTGGGAAAGTGACAAATTATGGGTAGGAGAGACGTAGTATAAAACATATAGAAAAAGAAAGTGTAAAGAAGTCGTGGTTTGCATTTTGCGAAGAAGACAATTGACGATGCTTCATCAATAGCAGGATAAGAAAAAGACAAATAAAAAGACAAATGATGAGACAAATAAGAAAAGGAAGAAGAAGAAGAATAGGGAGGAGGAGGAGGAGGAGAAGAAGAAGAAGTTAAAGAAGAAGAAGAAGAAGAAGAAGAAGAGGAAAACGAAGGGGAGTAGTAAACTATTAGGCAAACTGATGATAGTTAAACAGTAGTTAAAGCAGACGAAAACTGGGAGAATATAATAGCATTTTCTAAGAACAAAGCGATATATATATATATATATCTATATATATATATATATATATATATAGAGAGAGAGAGAGATAATACACCAAATATAACTCCTTTATCTTTTTTCCGAATATATTAAAGAGGGGACGACACGTTATTAATCTTCGAACAAGATCACCATTTCCAAAAGCTAATTATAAATTCAACACGCATATATGGGATATTTCTCAATGATACTCATATACATTGTTAAATTAGAGGCTAGGGGATAAGCCAAGTAATTACATTCTGTAGAACTCATATGTGCAATTTGCAATCCCACTGCTGTGCTGATGCCAGTAGATATTACAGCCTGTGGAATGGGAAAAGCTCAGCATCCAATGCCAATTGTAAATTCCAAGGTTATCAAGATGCAACAAAGCAAAATGTCTCATCGTAGAACATAGAAAGAAATAGAAAAGTGTATGAGATACATACAGCATAGTTATCATTTTTACTTTTAATCAGCGCACACACCTCATATTGGCAGTGAAGCGTAACGGGCTCCAGTGACAAAGGGGGAGACAGATTTATAAAGGCATTCTGTGTGGGGAGTTGGGTAGCGATATATCTGTTCAAATTAAATTTAAATGTCTGCATGTTGGTACGATCGGGGAAACAAGGAACAGAGAGCGAATTCAAAAAACAAGCAGTTCAAAGACTAAAAGCTATAAGAGTAGAAGATTTTCCGAAATCTAGGTACCTCTAAAGTGAAGAGGTAAGATTTTGCTGCTCGTCAGGTGGGTCGGGTTTTCTTTCCATTAAAAGGGTCAAAGCCAACAGTCAAATCCCTCCGTTCAGTCTAGAGAGACTATGGACACCCCTGTAAGGGGCTGGCTGCACGTGTAATTGTGAAGCAAGGATTGCGCAATCATTAGCAACACCTCTCCTGAGTCGGAACTTCTTGATTCTAATGGCAAGTAATCCAAGACGACTGGAAACAATGCCGAGATAAGCAGAGAGCACATACAGCAACTGGTATTCCCAAATAGTCACCCATTTAGTACTGGCCAGGCTCGATGTTGCTTAACTTCGGTGATTTAACGGGAATCGGTGTGTCAACGTGATTGTGCCGTATATTTAACAAAAGGGTACAACTCTAATAATTAACCGGAGCACACTGTACATTAAAATCAAACACTCGGATGCAACACTATGGCGATGTGAAACATGATTTAGCTTGGTAGACAGTGTTGGACCTATTAGTGTCGAAATACATTTCGCAACCTGTAGCAAAGTAACTATATTCTGCTTGGATCACACTTAACGATAACGATTTAACAAATCAACAACGTCTTCAAACAATTAATTCAGACACTATAAATTCGAAGTTATGTTCTTTGCAGTTAAATGTTAATCGTTTTAACGAATACTAAAAGATAAATGAGAATTACCGAAATAATGACAGCAATATATATTTGATTATGAATGAATTTTTAAATGTTCAAATCAGACCTAGAACAACGACGAATACAATGTCGTAAATCTAAATATCATCCGTATTCAGATTAAAACATCACTCAAAAAAAATCTCAAATTTTCACACGATGATTGATAGTTTGAATTATTTCGATTAGTTGATATGCGCTCGATATGTGTTGCATAATCAAGCAAAACATAGACATTCAATAATACAAAAATAGAAAATAGAAATGTTGCAAACCGCAAACCGCAATGCAGTCTAAGTGAAAGAAAAAGCACCAGCTGGGTCAGACAACAAACTGGAGTAAACGACATAATGATAACCAGACGAACGGCGACATATTGGTGGACAGGTCACTTTTTTAGATCTACTAAAAATTGATGGGCATCTAGAGCGAGAGAATGGACTTCGAGGCAATGTAAAAGTCAAGGAAAAAGGTCAGAGATACAGTGGAAAGACGAACCCGACATTCAACTGAGTCCTACTTAGCCACGCATATTATCTGGCAAAAGAAGGTAGATAGAAACCAGGGAGGGGATGGTTCTCCAGGTGTCATGAAAACTCCGTTGATGATGATTATGATGGTACCAGCTACATGAACAGTGTTGCTAAAGAACATGAGTGCGTCACTTTCTATCTTAACATAGCTTCTACCGTTTTATAGATAATAATAATAACAAAGTTATTTGAGAAAATTCTTGAAAGAATACGCTACTATATATTAACATAAGAGAGTAAGTAACAACGATAAATGTGTTGAACGTGTTTTTTTATCAGTAAATACATTAAATGTTATGTTTTAAGCAAATATAATTTGTTATTACTAATATCAAATATAATTTGTGCCTACGTTCTGTTGATTGCTATAACAATAGGTCACATGGTCTAAAACATATTTGTATGATGTTTTACGTATGTTATTCTGTTATGTTAATTTCTTAAAATTTGTAAAACTTGTATCCAGTTCAAATCCTACAGTCTAACGTTGGATTAGAACTTGCGCATTGACAACAAAATAACAAGTGCCTTAGTAATGTGTAGTCCGCCTATTCCAGTTGTGTTAACTAATAAAACATTTCTATAGGAATTCGAACAAAATACTTTAACAACCTATAACTAAATGCTATTTTGATCCTGGTTATATTCATGAATCGATGTAAGCACAGTATGTCTTTTCCTACTTGGCAAACTTCTAGTCGAACTTGATACTCTTTATGTTAAACTCTTATACTAGCTCATGACTGATGGGACAGGAATAATCTGCCTTCTACTTATTAAAGGTTTGTGATCCAAATACCGGACATATCCCCGAATTCGACATAAAGGTTTCAGTATTTGAAAGAATTCAGATTTAGAAGGTCAGGAGCTGTGTCGGCAAACACATTATTTATAGAACATAGTGTAAATAGTAGTCCAAATAATTTATATAATGTATCACTTGTAATAATATACATTTCCAGGAATATGGAATCGAACTGTAACAGACGGAGAATGTCCGATCGGAGCAGATCACAAAACACTTAAAATGATTAACTTTTGTATTTACAGATTATTAAGCCGGTTATCAGCTTGTATAATAATGACGACTGGGTAGATACATGCGACAATTGTATTTGGTACCCGCTCATCCTCAATTTTGACCAGGTCTACTGTTGCTCCATTCAGTTTTCGATGTCAGTTTGATCAAATGCGTTGCTTATATATTTTATATATTATATTTTTCTCTGAAACTTCATTAATTAAAAATAAAATGAAAAATAAAATTACCTTTTCTTTGCGCTGTATATATCGGTATATTACTGTCCTAACTGCGGTTGCAACATACACTTTCACATTTACTTAAAAGATGACACATTATTTTTCCATTGGCATATATTTAGACACCTAATGATGGATCTTCATGTCTTATTTCTTGTTGTTATGGTTGTGTATCTCTTGGGCAGACAATGTTCTGTTTTTCTTGCCAAAAAATGCTTATTATTTTGTAATTTATAAATGTACACACATACACACACCATATATATATATATATATATATATATATATATATATATATATATATATATATATATATATGCATATATATACGTGTGTGTGTTTATATTTGTATTTCTCAAGTCTATTCTTTTTTCTTACGTTAAGCCATATTAAAATTAGAGAAGAAACATGAAGATATGCTAATAATTCAAAAATAATTATTCTGTTGTACACTGAACAACATACTATATATATATATATATATATATATATATATATATATATATAGTAATTGATGTAAAGCAGACATCCACATTATACACATCTACAGAATTTCTACCGGGCTGATAAAAAAGTGATAAATAGTAAATAGAGCTATTTATATATATATATTTTTTATTGATACACACATAGAGAAAAAGCCGCTACACTAGCATGTCGATGTTATCTATCAATAGTTATTAGAAACTAATATCTCATCAGGAGGTAAAAGTCTGCTATTTCACTTAGATGTTCATATTGGAAAAGAACTTGATATTTATATACCATTGACATAAACCGAAAACTACGTAATTTCTATATCTTATTCTCTTAAGGTTTCGGCAAGACAAACCAAATCCGTTACTATGCCTACAAAGAATCTTACCACCCTAGACCAATTATAAAGTCGATAATTCTTAATGTTTCTAAATAGGATATCAAGAATTTCATCCAGCAAGTAGATATTTTATGAAAGCTCAAATATGACAGTGCGGCTTTGGTGAAATCGGGCTATAACCACGGCATCAAATATATAAATGAGTCAGAACAAATTAATGAGAATAATGTAAAGAATAAACCTCCTGGACTAAGATCTAATATCCTCACACATAATATGGTGATATATCACTCTTAGATGCAATAATGAATCCTTCTATAACAGTGACAATCGAAATGTCGGAACCAGTAACAGATGCAATACATTAATTAACCATAATAAATGTAATACCCTCCGTAACAATAAGAAAAATAGACGTAGAACCTGCGTATAGTCCATGCGATAATATAGTAAAAATGTCCTGACTAATATACATAACGCCTTCTCAAATATATTGGAAAGCAACTTTAGTGGGCCGCGGAGATATTGTAGGACTTTGCAATTACATCACTATTAGAATATCCTACTCATCTATCCCAAACACGCGCCAGCAAATAATAGGCAAAAATGCCGCAATTATCAGCAAAGCTCTAAAATATTATGCTTCTTTAATCAAGGCCCAGAGTGCTACTGTACTGACCCTAATATTTGCATTTTCAATTGCTCATGAACACAGGATAGCCTTGTCAATAAATGAACGGTCACACAGGGAACTCCTGTATCTAATGGCAATACCAACTTTCTAACATCAGATAATAATGTTGGTACAGATGAGGACACCTCCCAGACATATTTCTCTAATGCTACTCATACTATGATAAGCCAATAAAGCTGTATATTGAGTCTCCACAACCGGGCCCAGCAAGAATAGCATCTTTAGATACAAATACACTTTCGGAAATATAAATATGAGGAATCGTACAGCATTGGTCTTACATATTTGGTCTCTTAAAGATTCAAATACTCCCCATACCCTTAGTTTTCAGATAATTAAGACGATGGGGTCTTATAAGCCTATATGCAGATTCTATAATGTGTACAGACACAAGGTCATAGCTATCCTTAAATAAAATACCTATTACTTAACATGAGAGAGGAAGTGCTGCTTCAATGTACCCACATACGTTGGTATAAATATAATAATTTAAAGGTATTTTAGACCGATAAAATTACCATAGTTTGCCTTAACACTCCAGGCATTGACTAACACAACGTAATATTAACCTCGACTTCTATTACGAACTGAATTTCAAGTCTTCTTTAATTCTTCTTTATAGATTGCTCGATTTTTTTGTTCCTTTCAATTGGTTCATATCTTTTCTATTGCTTAAACCGGTCTCTACCATTATTACGTTATTCCTCAACTCACATAGACTAAAATTGCATACAGGAGAAAACTACACATGGTTATTCAGAACCTATAAACTATACCACCACTCCCTACCCTAGACTAAGAAAAGCTCCTTATTCTGGTCAATTCAACACTAAGCGATAATAGATGATCCTCATATACTGAATGTTCATAAAGTCTTGTTCAGTTTTCTTATACTTGTTTAATTAATTACTTAATAATGAACGATTAAATCTATAATTGAAACAACTGATACACACATACTTTTTCTAATATATATTTATGATATACGAATTATCTCCCTTACACTATGACGAACTGGTAACTGAATTACATCCCTTTATTAAAACCGTTAGGCTTTGAAAAGGTGCTAAATGACTGAATTCCGAAGAGCTTGCATTTAATGACGACTGATATTCCTACCATCAGACACTTACATTTTTCGTCGCTTTACGAGTAGTTTGATGTGATTCAAATTCACAATCTTTGGAACTTTTAAAGATCAAATAATCAAGAAGATACATTGAAACTTCTTTTTCCAAGTGAGGATATGATTAGATTTTGAGATCGCCAGTTTTTTTTCTTTTTGCAAAAGCTTTGTCAGAAAAGTAAGACTTTAATGGTGTTCTACTATAACTTTCCTTTCACTGTTTGATTAGATTGCTAGCTACGATGAAATTAATTATATAAGTATACAAAATAAGAATGCCTATACATCTATAAGATTGTCGGTCTTGATTTCTGAAGTTACGACGTGGTTGGAGGACCAACCTGGGGTGTTCTACAAAAACGGTGTCCAGAGCTGCATCAAACGATGGGAGAAATGCATAACTCTGGGTGGTTCCAATGTAGAGAAAGACTAATAACTGTGCCAAGTTTCATTAATCTACTGCTATGGGAAATGGGTCAGGGACACTACTTATTGAACGCACCTCGTATTAATTTTTTTAATGCCAATATGTAGTCAAAGCAAAATCAATTGGTGTATTATTATTTACATTTTTCATCTTCTTTTCTCATGCTTGAGATTAGACGTTTCATGTTTCTTTTGTCTCACTTAAAATAGAAATAAATAGAGAGCAAAAAGGATTTCTAGAAGACCGCAGAATGTCCGTTGGTGGCAAGATGCAAAACTATTCATTAGAGTTCACCATTTCCTAGAACTCTGTTTACACTTCCTTAAAGGCTTGCAAAAAGAAAAAAAAGAATTACAACGGATATCTTAACATATTTACCTTGCTTTTTAAATAGTCGCCAAACACCCCAAGTATACAGTAATTTTTTTAATATATCATTATTTTTTCACTCACTTGTCTGCTTATTATGTAACATGGACTGATTATCTACACACACACACATATACATATATATATATATTTATATATATATATATATATATATATATATATATATATATGATATTCACAAATCAATATAAATTATCTATACACACAGACGCTAGCGTTTCATGCTTATAGAAGTAACCATTTCAGACGGTCAGGATCGGTGAACCTGGTTCATAGAGTCAACCTTGAAACATGCAAGGGAGTAATGGAGGATAGGAGGAAGTGAGGAAGGAAGGAAGGAAGAGATGAAGGAAGGAAAGAAAGAAGGAAGGAATGGGTGAGTGAGCTGGCCATATATAAAAGAGTTGGTAGTAAGAGGGAAAAAATAAAGGGTGATATTGAGAGGAAGAAAGAATAGAATGAATAAAATGGTGTAGTGGGAAGGAAAGAAAGGAAGAAAAGGGTGGGAGGGAAATATAGGAAAAGACAATAAACAAATGATGTGGGTGGGAGGTAAAGAAGAAATGAAGTAACAGTGGTAGTGTGAGTGAAAAAGGAAACCGTGGTTGTGTGTAAGGGAAGAAATGTAGGAATAATAGGTGGGAAGGGAGGTAGTGAGGTAGGAGAAAGGAAGGTAGAAAGAATCAGAGTGGGCGAAAAAACAAGGAAAGGTCGAAGTGGGAGGATAAGTAGGAGTAAAGGAGGGAAAGTGGGAAATGGCATGGAAAGACACGAACAAAGGGTCGTAGTAGGAGGAAAGGAAGAAAGGTGGTAGTAGGAAAGTACGAAGCAAATGTGGTAGTGGGAGGGGGGAAAGAAAGGAAGAAAAGGTGGGGGATGACGGAAGGAAGAAAGTTAGGAGTTGGAGGATGACGCAAAGAAGAGTGGTGGTGGGAGGTAAAGAAGAAAAGAAGAAAGGGTGTAGTGGGAGTGAATTTCTTCCTGATTCTCCTTTCCTCTGATGTCATTTCCGGTGTAATGACTTGCATTTTTTTTTCAAATTATACATAATATCATTGTTTTTTCCCCAAATTAGTAAATTACATAAAAACGTTGGAAAATAGATGCAAAAAGCTACCCCAATTGGAGAAAATTGCTCCGTTGACCCCTGAAAGATATATTTTTTTCAAATTCTACGATATTATACGTCCGAGTTAACGCTGTTTCAGAAAATATCAACTTAACAGGCTAATTTTGCGTGTGGCGAAAGTCTCTCGCGGACATACACACATACATACACCTGCCTTTTATATCCTCTCGGCCAGTGGAAAACATAATCTAAAAATAATGCAATACTCTAAAATTAACGCCTGGAATTTTATTATGTAATCTGGCGATACTGGGCCTCGGATAAGCTCGATTTATATATATATATATATATATATATATATATATATATATATACATATATATATATGCATACACAACTTGTTTCCTAGTTTTTGTTTAAAATAGTGTAAGAAGATGTGCTTTAGGTAATTAAGAAAATAATGGGATAGAGTAACATTGTGTAAACAAATAGGGCTTTTGCTATCTTGGTCCAAACTTATAAAATCCAAGAGCCAGCTGATGGTAAAATGTTAATGAGACCGGAATCAGTTTCAGTCAAGAGATGAGGATATTAGATGTCAGCTTTCTTATAACCACTGAGGATATTAGAGGAATACTGACATTGATCAATGTCATGAATTGCATTTGATTACATATGAGGCGGTTAATGACAAGCATTTGAAAAAGACCAAGTTGTAATCAGTAAGGATAAAGTAACGCGCTAGTGTATTACATAAGTGGGAAGATGCCTCGAAACAATTATGTCCATTGAAACTGCGCCTGACGCAACACACAAATAATGAGACATGAGAGTATTTTTCGTTGCAGGAGGCCGACGCGTTCAAGCTGTGAATATCTCACAAGGAGACATTAAATATTAAAGGTCAGTCGAGAAATGTCCCTGTCTTATAAACTAAAGTTATAATTCC
>OY744532.1:97056664-97086664 GCA_963556195.1 Sepiola atlantica
TGACCTTGTCATGCGCAAGTTGTCGTAGGCAATGAAGTTGTTCTGCTGTACGTAATGGTCCTTTTCCCGCATGCTTGAGGTCAGCACGTAGTGTGCCCAGCAGATCTGTGCAGTGCCGTCCTAGTCGCGGTTGGTAGGCTTGCGAGCCAGTAACGGCAAAGTCTAGTGCTCTCTGTGCGGGAGTGTCAGGGTCCATTCGTAGGACATGGCCTAACATAGACCATCTTTATTCAGCGACCTTTTTGAAGAGGGGTTTTACGTTGCAAAGCTCGTATAGTGCCTTGTTGCTGATAAGTTTTTTCGGCCAGCAGTGACCTGTGATTGAACGAAGGTGTCTGCGGTGGCACGCATCCAGCTTGTCAAGCATGGCTTTTGTTATTGCCCAGCTGTTGCTATTGTAGAGCATGATGGACACGCAGTACGCATTATAGAGACGGGATCTAGCCTTCAACATGATCTTGGTTCGTCGGCTCCATAGTTTATGTAATGAATGAAACGCTACATTGCCATTTATACAGCGGGCTGTGACGTATGTAGTGCTGCACAGCAGGGAGCCCATGGTCTTGTTTTTGCGCCAGCTCTCATTGCCGCGAATGATCTTTCCTTGGGGGTCCAATTCTGTGGCTTCTGCAAGGTATACATGGCTAAACTCTGTTTACATCTCGTTCATGAAGAGATTGTCCGTTTTCAGTTTCTCTGCCGCTATTGGCTGGAGCTGATCCAGAGGTTTCTTTTCTACGTCCAGGAAATCAACGTCGTGTGCATATTCCATTTCTAATGGCAGGCCCAGGCTGGAGATTGGTGGGTTGGACCTGTACGAGCTTTCTCGGACGGATGAGAGTGCTACAGCGAGGTAGCAGGTGAAGAGCACCAGTGAGAGGCTGTAACCCTGGGGAGGGCCTATGGTGGTCTCAAATGTAAATATATTAATATATATATATGTATATATATATATAAATTTCGACTAATGCTGTATCTGTGTACATTGTGTGTAGCATCAAGGCAAGCAATTCATTATCTTACAATAAGTATGAATATGAATTGTTGCCGCCTTATGTACTGTAGCAATAATCGACAATTTTTTCTTAGTATGTTGTAAATTGTTCATTATTCCAAGGAAATGCATTTTATTGTGATGCTAGATTTTTTATTAATGTTACCTCCTCCGTTATAATGTTTGACTAAATCTAACTTAATAGTGTTAATGTTAATAGTTTAGTAGTTTGGTTATTACTAGTGACGTAATATATATAGACGTAATATATATATATATATATATATATATATATATATATATATATATATATATATAATTCGTTTCGATGTAACATGAATGAAACAAAAACAATGTGAGTTTGTCTATAATTAATTATATATATATATATATATATTAATTATATAGGTATATGTATATAAATTTATATGTATGCTTTTATATAAACGTATATATATATATATTGCTATATATGTGTATGTATATATATATTGGTATATATGTGTATAAAATATATACATATATATATATATATATTGTTGGTGATTTTATTTTTCCATTAATTGCGACAAAATATATGCTGTTTCATTAACGCTCGCAATGAACGTCAACTCCTCAAGCTTTAATAGAACCAAATGGCAAAGATTTTAAATTCAACCTCAACCGGAAATTGAAGATGCATTAGAGGGAGGGGGACAGAGATGGAGCTCTGACTATAACGGGGACATGAGAAGGGAGGGGGGAGGGGGGAGTTTCTCTCGTGTCTGGGCTATCGTGACCTTAATTCCAGCCAGGGCGGGGGAACAGTGTGGGTTAAATTTAAAATGAGAATAGAATTATAATCATAGGGTTATAACTGTCATTTTTGTTGTAATGGGTAATTATCGTGTAGATAAAAATGTTTGATAATTTTAATTTACGGTATTAATTGCTACTTTTGCATTCTATTTTAATATAGTTATCTATGGCTTGCTCAGTAATTGTAGTGAATTTTTGTTGTGATAATATTTTTTTATTGTGATTATATTATACTAACATCAATACTTGTGGAATCATTATATAAAAGAAGTTTAATGGTGTTACCATTTTAGTATTAATAAAATCGATTACAATGACAATAATAATAACAATGCCAATCATACCTACGATAGTCCAGTGATAATAGCATTAATAAAAATAAAAATAAAAATAACAAGATGATAATTACAATAACGATAATAATAATAATAATAATAATAATAATAATAATAATAATAATAATAATAACAATAATAACTACCATCCTGCTACTTGCGAAGTCATTGGGCGAAATAAGTCTACAGGTGATGGTAGGCTTTTATAGTGCTACTACCAATGACAAGGACTAAGTACCAGTCAATAATTAAGTAATTAAGTGTTCAAGATAGTAATCGAAGGATTAAGTAATTGAGATTAGATTAGTCTAAGTTATATCAGAGTTAATAGCTATCCCAGTTATGGGTTTAAGTGGGAGATGATTTTGGTAGAATTACTAGTATGACTGAGAGGCTATTGAGGCTGAGAATTATAGGTAATACTTAGAGATTTGATGTTATTGATAGTTTAGTGGGGTGGTTATATATTTATAGATTTATAGATTCATCGGGACTTGTTGGGGTGGGGTGGTAAATTTTGGTAGGTTTGTAGGTGGTTATAATGTGTTTTGAGGTAGTATATACTGGGGGGTTAATGTAATCATTCCTTTTTGTAAAAATTTAATTGAGCACTCTCATCAACCCGGTTTCAACTTCCTTCGGATTTATACCCCCTGGATATTTGTAACAAGTTAATTATACAGGGTGTTTCAAAAGTCTTGGGAACATTACAAATGCGTATATCTCATGAACTATTCCAGGTAGAAAAATGAAACTGGTGCCATTTTAAAGCTTGTTTAATCAAGTTTTTGGTCATACTAATGATTTTTGTGTTATCTTTCCAGGTGCAGTAATTGCGTTCTCTAAACAAGACAAGGCATTTTGCGTCCTCCAATTTGCAAAGACTGAATCGTGGACATGTGTTCAGCGTGCATTTCGCAGGAAATTTAAAAAAGAAGCCCCTGAAAGGAAATCCATTGTCAGATGGCATGCTAAATTTGTGAAAGATGGGTGTTTTTGCCCAAGTAAGCGAACAGGTCGCCCTTCAACTTCAGAAGATGCAGTTAAGCAAGTTCGGACAGCCTTTCAGCGGAGCCCCCGTAAATCAGTGAGAAGAGCCAGCAGGGAACTACAGCTTGCTCCAGCAACTGTCTGGCGTGTCTTAAGGAAACGACTGCAAATGGTACCTTACAAGCTCAAGTTGGTCCAAAAGTTGAAGGACACTGATAAGCCACTTCGCCGTGACTTTTGCATTGCAATGCAAGAGAAGTTGGAAGATAACGGCTTTGATGACCGGCTTGTTTTTAGCGATGAGGCGACCTTCCATCTGAATGGCAAAGTTAACAAGCATAACACTCGCATATGGGGTACTGAGAATCCTCATGAACTTCTTGAGCACGAGCGAGATTCACCAAAAGTTAACGTGTTTTGTGCAATTTCCAAGAAAGGTGTCTATGAACCGTTCTTCTTTGAAGAGGCAACTATCACTGGTGAATCCTATCTCAACATGCTGGAAGACTGGTTAATGGCTCAGTTGGAACAAGCAAAATCTGATGACTTCATTTTTCAACAAGATGGTGCACCACCACACTGGAGTCTTAGAGTAAGGCAGTTTCTTAACACAAGGCTGCCTGGTAGATGGATTGGGAGATCTGGGCGAGGTGATGACGTTCTCATGCCCTGGCCTCATAGGTCTCCAGATCTTACCCCGTGTGACTTTTTCCTTTGGGGCTTTGTCAAGCAACAAGTCTATGTGCCGCCCCTTCCAAGAGATATTGACGAACTAAAGGCTCGAGTAACGGCAGTTGTGGGAACCATTGACGTCAAGATGCTGGAACGCGTTTGGCAGGAAATGGACTATCGACTAGATGTCTGCCGTGTGACGAATGGTGCTCATATTGAGCAACTTTGAAGATTCCCCACAAAACTTGAAACTTTAACCTTTCCAACGGTACCAATTTTATTTTTCAACTCCGAATAGTTTTTGAGTTATTAAAAATCGTTACGTTCCCAAGACTTTTGAAACACCCTGTATATATATATATATATATATATATATATATATATATATATATATATATATATATATATGCTGTTATTGTTTTATTTTCATGCACACATTCAGAAATACAAGTATATATACACATATATCATCATATAAATATGTGTGACCGGTATGACCATTATTCGCTTTGTTTCATTTGTTTCCGTTTAGATAATTTGTAACTTTTGCAATGTATTTCGGCCTCTTTGATGTTTATTGATGTTATTAATATCTGTGAATTCGATTTAAATTGCTTGACAAAAGCTAATATAATTGAACAATTCCTTGTTTCTCGGAACACGCACAGACAAACGTTATTTTCGCTTCCATTTACAAAATTAATCTGATGTTTTATGTATGCATTTAGAGGGCACCGTATATTGCCCGGGATATAGTATTTATATATAAAAACATTTCTTTGTAATCGTTTAAACACTCATTGGAAACATTTAAAACATCAGTCAGAATAAACATTATAACAGGAATAGATTATGTTTTTAAGCTAATATTCAGAACCCGAAGGACTTTTATGAACATGGATTGTAAAAGCTTAAAGTTGGTTCAAACGATGCTATAGGATATCATGTGAAGTAATTTAACGATTAATTATATCTGATATTTGGTTTTTATCTTTGATATCGGCTTACAAATCTAACTCTTACATTAATGCTAAATAAATGATATCATCGTGCGATAGTCATCTAGTTCATACTACCTAATATTGTTGTGCGTCCGTTTCTGTTTCTGTAAGAGAATGAAAATGGCACAAACGAATCGTGAACGAGTTCATTGTTGGTGGGACGTCGAGAAAGAAAGAAAACGACTTAATAACTGTAGCAAAGGAGACGGTTCCGCAGTGAAAGCGAGACTTGAAAGGCGGTTATTTTAGAAACGCGAGGAGCCGGAGCTCTTGGTGATCGGAGTATAGAAGTACCGGAAGAATGGGAGTTTACCGATGTTTATGACACCAATGAAGCCTTATTGGCGTTGGTACCCAATCCCGTCTTGCTGTTAGGCTTTCGCGTCCGCTGACTAAAAAAGCGACAGATAAGCAAGTTGGTACGGTGAAGGAATCGCATGACTTGTGTTTCATCATACAGACAATAGTAAGTGCTTATGGAACAATTGCTTCAGTTCGCGTTCGGATAGACAATGCAGAGTTTTTAAGGGGAAACTAAGTATGTGACATCAGCAAGAAACAGACTTTCATCAGACAAAAGTATGTCAAAATACTTTTTATATGCGTGTGCGTAGCCGGCGTAAACCATCCAGTGATGGGAAGGAAGGAAAACAAAAGTTTTCTATACACGTTCTGTTCTTTGTCATTATTGTTGTATCTTACCGGATACCAGGATAGACAGTTATTAATGAAATACTTAGAAGTTCCGAAAATAGATAGCTTATCCTTTCTTTGTATGAATATGTTGTTTTTTCTTTTCAAGAAATTCTGGGAGTAATTGTCATCGAACCAGTCGAGGTGATTCCGCTTCTTCAAACCAAGCATCTCGACGCTGGAATTGTAGATCCTACTCATGTACCATAAAACTCTACATTTTGAAAGGGTCTAGAAAATCGCCACGTACACTCCTATACTTTAGTTTAGATACAACAATTCGCTTCGGTACTCTTACTCGTTCAGAACAAGATTTACACATACTATGAACCACGCAGAAACTTGTGGTTTGAACGACATTCTGTACTGCGCATAACCCGTACAGTGGACACATCTTGGACGTTTCAGTTTCGAGTAATAGAATCGAAGAACTTCAAATACTTTGCCTATAATAGGATCTAAATTGCTACATAGACAGCTTTCGGATGCGAAAAGGTGTTGCAGATGCCGAGACCCACTTCATTGAATATCTGGAGAAGGTGAATACTATTGAAACTCCACTCCATATTTTCCAAATGCAGTCCAAGTTTCATGATCTGTTCCCACCCGCGCGTTAACATCTCCTAGAAACAAGGTTGCCAGCTTTCAGGATCGAGGGTAGTATTGTCCTGAAATATTGGTAAAAGGGCATGATAGCTCCCTCGTCACTTCTAGAGCATCCACTGAAATAAGAGTCATGAAGCTGTTTCAGCTCAATGGTATCAGAAGGTGCATGATCCTATCACTAAAGCCATGCGACTTCTCAATTCTATTGACCAACTCTTTGTGAACAGCTACGCTAACTCTTTTCGACCTACCTTTCCAGAAGTATGTATACCTAGCCCCAACCTTCAACAATTAATTCTCATCGCTGCATTAGACGTCCGCCAGTGCAGCAATGATCCTATATTTACCAAGTTCCGTTCCAACTATACCAGGACGTCGATTAAGATTCGTACTCATCGCGATAGTCTGTTTTTCGTTGTAGTGCTTTGTTTTCGTCTTGCATATATGAACTACAGCGCAAGTCTTTATTTCTTTATCGCCGAAGATCTGTACATGTAGATGACCATGCTGTGCGTTTGTACGATATACACCGAACGCCCTCCTTCTACAAACTCTGGTGTCAGTTTAAAGTGGAGGCAAGATAACTGAGAGACGATGTAGAGCGCAGGTTTTACATGAAAGTTTTCGCCCCTGGATTATATAGACAAATCTACTGGTCCATCTCACCGAATGTGGTAGTATCGTGCCTGGGTGCTATACAAGATATTTCTAGGCCGTCCTTGTTTTTTAACGGCATACCAACTCTTCTCGGGTTATTTAATGCCGAATACTGTAATTTTGATAAAGGTTGGGTTAGGCTTCAAATTATATATATGTCCATAGTGTTTTGTTTGCTTGTTTTGTAGAAAAAATATGTTTAAGTTTGCAAAGGGAAAAGAAAAAAAACAATAACATCAATGTTTGGTACACTTTATATCAGGAAGCTAGTGTCTATAAGCAGATCTATCTGGTAGCCCCATAATATGTACATATATATACATATATATATATATATATATATATATATATATATATATATATATATATATATATATATATATATATATATACTTATACGTTCTCCTCTTGTGCAGATAAAACATTTCTAATAGCAGATAGAAGACAAAGTTTGAATGGCAATTTAATATCAATAAACTTGTAGCATATTTCAACAGTGCTTAAAAACATTCATATACGCATACATTCATGAATAAATATATACACACACACACATATATATATATATATATATATATATATATATACATACATAGACAGATATATTTGTCGTTGCTGACGCTCTAGAAACATCAACTGAAGTATCAGTTACATGCGGAAGCCCTAAATCTAGAAAATAAAAATAAGTAATACATTAATTTTCAATTTAAAGAATGTAACACTAGAAAAACTAGAGGCATCCACCTCACATCTAGGAGTTAAAAACATATATATATATATATATATATATATATATATATACAGAGCGAGAGAGAGAGAGAAAGAGAGAGTGAGAGATTAATCTAGTAAATGCTGGTTGTCTTCATATAATAGCGATATATATTAAATAGAATTGTAAGTTTATTTTGGTTATATCGTTTTATTTGTAGAAACTATATTTGCTAAAAATGTGCTGACATGTTTCAATTCTTGGTGGAATCAGCTTGACATCGTTATACTAATAGCGTGGCATGCCGAGGTCCAGCTAATTTCTTGCAGGACGATAACCTCTCTGCAAATGTTTAGCTAGAAAATGTAAAGAAATAAAAAGATTCCAATACATATATATATATCTATCTATCTATATATATATATATATATATTATAATATAAAATGAAGTAATAAAATAAGGTGTCAATCAACTTTTATTAGAATTCAAAGTTCAAGCAAAGTATCCTTGAGTCCTTAGCTCATGAGTTTTCAAAGATAATTCTTCTCTTCAGAGGACCATTACCGCAGTTAGTAGTATAACTGCGGTAATGGTCCTCTGAAGAGAAGAATTATCTTTGAAAACTCATGAGCTAAGGACTCAAGGATACTTTGCTTGAACTTTGAATTCTAATAAAATTTGATTGACACCTTATTTTATTACTTCATTTTATATTATAATATTAATGCTCTATCCAGTATATTGAGCTTCAGTTTTTATCCGGATGTTTCACTAATTATAAGATATTAGTTGACGCTTATATCTTTTGTTGGATGACTTTATATATATATATATATATATATATATATATATATATATATATATATATATATATATATATATATATATGCATTACTATCTCACTAGGTTTTTCTGTCGTATATATTTTCAGCTTATAATTATAATATTCAGGTAATGTGCAGCAATTATTTTAAAAGTCAAACATCATGTGAGAGGGAAACATATTCTCAATTTCTGTGTTCCCTATGATAAGTGCTCAGTGAACTCATTCTATCTACATATGTACATGTATATATATATATATATATATATATATATATATATATATATATATATATATATATATATATATATGTGTGTGTGTGGGGGGGTTGCATATTTTGAGGATTTTTTTTTTACCTGCGGGGAATCAGAAATACCCGACTAGTAAATGTATCCTCTCTCGGTGTTCTGGACTCGTAGACCTTATCAGGTAATCCATCTAAGAGAAAGAAAACTCTGACAATAAAACCTTGCTTCTAACCATTTACGTCTTGACAGCAAACCGTTTGGGAAGGAGGCCTCCTTAGGTTTGATCGACAACCTTCCTAAAACTGAAATCTCGAACAAGGTATCCGGTTCGCAAACCTAAATTGCTGAAGGGGTAGATGGGTTCTGCCTATCGCCCGGCCTTCGCACTCCTTCTTTGTCTATTAGCCAGGCGTAGAGGTACAAGCACTGGGACGCTTCTAAAGACGCCTGATATTTTGCCTTGTTTTCTGACTAGTGCAATGAACGCCGTCTCTCGATCCGGGCAACTTGGATACATTTTTTTGCCACTAAGTCTTACATGGCTAGTCTGGGTCGCTCTTCTACCGACAGGTTTAGGGTACAGGTTAGACAGCATGTCTGGCTGCTGTTTCCGACTGGGAGTCAGGAGCCTTAACTCTTAGGAAGCGTTAAGAACGGCTGCTCCGTAAACAGTTGCATAATATCGTGGGTAACTGTACGTGCCATGTTGCGCATGGAAAAGAAGCCCTACAGTTATCCAGGTGGGTTTTCCCGATGCCACAACCCCATGGGCCAAGTCACGACTAATGGACTGGTTGTGTGAGCTGATTGGCACCTAACAAGCACCCACTTTGCCCTCCCTACTCTAACTCAAAACAAACATGAATTTACAAAATAAGAAAAACCCAAACCTAAACCAGACACACACCAAAAACCATCTTCGCCTCCGCCCTTGAGCCTCGCATTAACAAATATCCGGGGACTTAGAACCAATATTAACGGCGTAGAAACTTTTCTCTTGACAAACTCCTCGGATATTCTAGCTTTAAGTGAAACGAACCTTTACTCCCCAATTCCCTCTCACCACTTTGACATGACTGATTACCTTCCACTCTACCGTAAGGACTCTGACAAACATATGCATGGGCTTCGAGTTTATGTTCGGAAGACCTTCCCCCTGACTAGAGAACATAGGTTAGAATCAGATTACCAAGCCTACATGTGCTATAGATTGCTCTTACATCACAGAGTTAGTTAATTATATTTCTTATATCGTTCCCCTTAGAGACAGGAGTGTTCACTACTTGACTCTGTCTCTGAAAGCTTAGATAGAGCACTCTCACTCGACTTGAATGCCGAAATACATGCATTTGGGGATTTTAATGCACACCACCGTGACTGGTGTGCATTCTCCAGCGTTACTGATGCAGCTGGGAACTCTACCTTTAATTTCGCCTCAGTTCACGACCTCTCACAGGCTGTTACTTTTTCGACCCGCCTTTCGGATCGCGCGGACCAGCAAACCTCACTTTTCGAACTGTTCTTGACCTCACTACCTGAGGCTTTTGTGGCGAATGCCCATAGACCGCTCGGAAACTCTGATCACGTTGTGGTAATGATACGTATCACCTTAAAAACTCGTCCAAAAGCTGAAGAGCCGTTGCTAAAAACGACAAAAAACTAAAGGCATGCTGATTGTGAATCCCTCGGAGATCACTTCAGCGACGCCCCATGAGGTGTAACGTTCTCACTCCCTGCTGATCAGTGTACAAATGAGCTAACCGAATAGGTCAAATCAGGCATTGATGTTTATGTCTGCACGCGAAAAATTTTCAGCAAACCCCACTCTTCTCAATGGTTCACCTCAGAATGTGCAGCTGCTATTGCGTAGAGGCAGAAAGTATTCCGAAAATTCGGCCGCCATAAGTAACTGCGAACATACAAAAATTTTTAGAGGAAAGAAATGATAGCAAAGTAGTGATAGATAAAGCAAAGAGGAGGCATACAGAGATAACTCCAAAACGCATTCAGTCACAGGAACTAGGTACTCGTGATTTCTGGAAAATTTACAATAGTGTGATGAACAATGGACAGTCGAGAATCCCCGCGCTATCAAATCACAACGATGTTGGTTGCACGGCAACTGATAACGCTGAACTACATGCCTTAAACTCCACTCTGAACTCGGCAAGCAACCCCCTCCCTGAATTCAAATTGCGCACTGAAGCCACACATGAGAACCTGGTCATCACCCCGTCTCAAGTTGGAGACATCATAAAAAACCTTAACACCTCCAAGGTTTGTGGGCCTTATATTATACCAGTTCTAGTAATAAAGACATTCTCTACTGAGCTGGCCTCTGTCCTCTCAAAACTATACAACAAATACCTTACTGAATCATTGCTTCCCTGATAGTTGGAAAATATCCTCTGTGGTAGCAGTCTTCAAGAATTCTGGAAATAGAACTGATCCTCTAAACTACTGTACCGATCCTTGCGAAAATCTTTGAATCATTAATTGATGTAGCGATAGTCAGGCACCTAGTTAATGCTGAACCACTTTCTGATCATTAATACGGCTTCAGAAAAGCACGATCTACTGCAGATATCCTAACGGTCATCTCTGAACGCATATATAATACACTGGACAAGGCAGGTCAAGCTAGGGCAGTAGCGCTTGATGTATCCAAGGCCTTTGACAAGTTCTGGCATGAAGGGTTTCTTATAAAACTGCACTCACATGGTATTACTTGACAAATATTTAATATAATTAAATCCTTTCTAACAAAACGAAAGATCCAGGTTGTACTCGATGACCGTTCTTCTAAGCAACATGGCATAAATGCTGGTGTACTCCAGGGATCTATTATTGAACAACTATTGTTCCTGATTTTCATAAATGATCTTCCTGATGCTATTGGTACTGAGATAGGAATTTTTGCACCGCAAAGACAAAGCTACTTTCCTTCAATAACTACAAAGATACCTCTTCAACCACCGATTGTCATGGAAAATAGCACCCTGCGTGAGATTTCATCATTCAATCTTACTTTCACAGATAACATAAAGTCGAATAAATACATTGAAAACATTGCCAGGGCTGCTGCAAAGAAGGTGGACTCCCTCTACTGTGATTGTAAAGTTCTCACACCTGACATTATCCTATATCTCTAGAAAGACACCATCCGCCCGTGCATGAAGTATTGTTGCCACATTTGGGCTGGTGCATGATCCGCTAGTCTCTCCCTCTTAGACAAGGTCCAAAAAAGAGTCGCCAACTTAATAGGTCCTTTACTATCCACCAAGCTCTAGCGCTTGCTCCGTCGCCGCAATGTTGCTTCCTTGTGCCTGTTTTACAAGTACTTCAATGGATTGTGCTCTGATGAGCTTGTTTTTCTGGTGACCACACGAAGTATATTCACTCGACCAACTCGACAATCGTCCAAGTCTCATCCATATACTGTGGAGGTCTCCAGATGCCGAAGAGCTTTCTACTCCTAAAGCTTCTTTCCTCGAGCTGCTGGACTCTGGAACTCCCTCCCTGCTCCCTGCTTTCCTGACATTACTGACATGCAGAAATTCAAAACTAATTTAAACAGACATCTTGCTGCGCAGCTCCTAAATTAGATTGACTCCCCAAAACCGTCACCCTTTTTTTCTCAGTAGCCCTTTACGTCTACAGTGGCGGCCTGCCTTGTTTGGTGTGAACTATGTTTTAAAAGTGCGCATAAGCACCGTGTAGATAGTACATCATCAAGATGCATTAAAATTACTAAATTTCTTCTCTGATAACTTTGAAGAAAGTGCAGTATCTGTTATAATGCTGCATTTAGTCTATCCTGTCTTCGGCTAATCAAAGATAAGTTATTTTAGACTGAGTGAATTTTTATGTTGGTTCTAATGCATAGTATCAAACTTTCGGGTACTGGATTTTTTTACCCCACATTAAAAATTGACCTTGTGTCTAACTTTGCCTTTGTGGGATAAACATTAAATAGGAAGTTGCGAATTTTATTTTCTGGTGATATTGAGAGTAATTTGGGAGGCATAATGAATGAGGCTGAATCTATTGAAAAATATGTAAGCATTTTCATCTATATTCATGACTGTTGTTAGAGTCTTATATCTCATTTTGAAATTGATTATTAAGATGCTATTAAATGTAAAAGCATGTAATATATGCCATAACACATTTCAGAATATTGCAAATAAGATGCACTTTATAAAAGCGAGTTGATAAATTAGGTAATAATTTCCGAACAAACTAATAACAAGCGATAATGTAAAGAATACAATACTGACGTAACGTTTTCTTATTTAGTCCCATTTTACTCTTTGATGGGTTAGTTCAAAAGTGAGAAATAGCGAATATATACTTATCATTAGAGAGTCCATTAAAATAACTTATACATATATATAAGATGATAGTTATCATATAAGCATATGGCTAGGATATAGTGAGGTCAGAGATACGATTATAAAACAATGTAAAGATGAATCTTAAAGAGATGTATTATAATGCTGGCATACTATTAGTCGTGTCGACATGGCTATTGGGTGGAATTCGAGTCGTTACGTTTTCCTATTTAGTCTCATTTTACTCTTTGATGGGTTAGTTCAAAAGTGAGAAATAGCGAATATATACTTATCATTAGAGAGTCCATTAAAATAACTTATACATATATATAAGATGATAGTTATCATATAAGCATATGGCTAGGATATAGTGAGGTCAGAAATACGATTATAAAACAATGTATAGATGAATCTTAAAGAGATTTATTATAATGCTGGCATTCTATTAGTCGTGTCGACATGGCTATTGGGTGGAATTCGAGTCGTAACGTTTTCCTATTTAGTCTCATTTTACTCGGATAATTATAAATATCTAAACTAAACTGCTCATTGATGTTAATATCATTCTGACTGATAATACTTTATTTAAATTAACAGTTGTTCAAACTGTGTAGATTTTTTATGAACACATGAAAACACATTATTAGATGTTAAACTGAGATTTTTAAAATAATAGGCTTGCAGACAGTTCTATTGTAAGCATAATTGTTTTTATAAGCCGGATGTTCTTTGTCTTAGCCTGCAAGGTTAACATTGTTATATCCATTTGCTATATTTTCTTGTTCTGTTCGTGTTTCAATGATTTACAAATGATATGAAAACAAAGGTCCAAAAATAACAGGACTCAGACTCCATTTTTGCGCAAAGATGAAAGAAATACCTTATTTATTCTTACTAGCAAAATGCGAACTTTTAAACAAACTTATATATCTTCTGCATTAAGAGGGAAAGTTTACAGTCAGAAGCATAATTAAAATTAAAAGGGTCTGACTTTAAAAAAAAACTAGTTTTCAAGAATAAGTAACGGAAAATAAGATGCAGTGATATCAGCAAAATGATCCAATCAGTAAACAGTAAGAGTCGTCAAGGAAGTAGAAACAATAATTGAATAATAATAAAATAATATGGTTAGGGCAAAGTGATAATATATGAATAATAACATATATGTATATCAGTATAAATCAAGCATAGCTATAAACTAAAGAATAAACGATAGTAGCAATTATTGTTATCGTGAAAAATCAAATTATTGCATCATCATAATCAGCAGCAGAAGCATCATAACCATCATCACACTCTTCATCAGACAAGAGGAATATAAGCTCGCGTTTTTATTTATTTAACTTTCTATTTCTTTATGTTATGCTTATGACTTTGACGCTTAAAGGGAGATAATTGGCTTCAAAATAAAAAGACTTTTTTCTAATTGTAAAGATAAGAATGGAAAAAGTATAAAGATTTTTTTGAGGGAATTAAAATTTATCAAATAAAATTACTTGATTTGATGGGTTAGTTCAAAAGTGAGAAATAGCGAATATATACTTATCATTAGAGAGTCTATTAAAATAACTTATACATATAGATAAGATGATAGTTATCATATAATCATATGGCTAGGATATAGTGAGGTCAGAAATACGATTATAAAACAATGTAAAGATGAATCTTAAAGAGATTTATTATAATACTGGCATTCTATTAGTCGAGTCGACATGGCTATTGGGTGGAATTCGAGTATCAGTGTTAGTTAATAATTGGGTATATTGACATTTGCTTTTATGTATTGTAATCAAGAGAATTTCGCTTTTAGAGTTTATTAGATTCTTACTGTTAGCAGCAGTGATTACCATAACGGCTTCGGGAGTACACAATTGAGAATAATTTAGATCCTGGAGTGCATGAGTGAGATTTCCTCAGGATCAACAGTGCAGTGAGTATGGGATGTTTTTTCTATTTTAAATGGGTGATTAGGTTAGTTAGTTGACATAGGAAATTCCACAGAGTGTTAACTTCATGAGCGAATCAGTAAGGCTTCGACAAGAGTGCATAAGGTGAAAGCGATCTCGATGGCACGTGACTTTTTGAAGCCAATGTTGCAACCGTACCTGTATATGGAAATAGCGTTTGGACTTTCACCAACAGATTGGAGAAAAGAATTGATGGTATATACATGAGAATGCTATAAGCTGCTTTGAACATATCCTGGAGAAGACACCAACGAGAGAGCCACTGTATGGACACCTCTCTCATATTTCAGCTCTGATCAGAGACAGAAGAACCAGATTTGCTGGGCATTCCTAGAGATCGAAAGACAAAATTATCAGCGATCTTCTGTAGATTCTGAAAAAGGGATATGGCCCCGTGAGTGGATCGCACAGAACCTTCATTAAACAACATACAGAAGACTCACAATGCACCTTAGAAGACCTACCAGGTGTGTTGAAGGATAGCCCGATATGGTGTGAGAGAGTCACGAGGATCCGTTACACCACCACGACTAGATGATGATTATTATGATAATGAGGTTAGTTAGGGATGTCCCTTCATTTTATCGATGTTTTTTTTTCAAGTGTACTTAAAAGGTTAAAACAATCTTATACCATTGTATCAGCTAAATAAACTAACATTATAATAATTTGGATCATTTTGTTTACAAGAATCTAATCTCAAAAGAACTTAATAAATATTACAAAAGTACCCCTAAAACACACCCTCAACAATATAAACAACGAATCTGAATCCATACAAACTATCTATGAATATCTTCATTTATACCAAGAGATAATGCTGGCATCTCCGAAATTCTCCTTAGAAGTACGCCTGTATCAGATTAATCTGCCTTTCCAAATATTAGTTAACAAAGGTCTTAATTGAATTATCCCCAGAATAAAAGAAAACATGTTTCTTTCTATATGTTTAATTGGTTCCTAAATTGTAAGGACACATCTAACTTAAATGGCATCACATAACTACTATCAATCAATTGTAATAAAGCACTTATTTAAGCTAAAAATAATTCTGGCCTTACTGATCTGGAAATAAGTTTAATATAACTAGCTAGGAAATCCCTTTTACAATTTGATAATAACTCTGGACGAGGAAAGACACGCCATAATAATTATAACATCATTATTAGTATATCTGACTCTGAACAGGAAACCTATTTAGTAGGTCTATACTTATTACATGAACTTAAATGTAATTTTCTTTAAAATCCATGGGAATTGTGCAGAGATGACGCTTTCTTTGTTTCTAGGGATGCATCTAGAAGATATAATACTACTATTAAGGATCTGTATGTTTTTAAACACTTTGACCTATCTATCACTATAGAACCTGAGAAAAATATCTTATTTCCTGATGTTACGCTCAATTTTAATTCGCAATTATATAGCCTTATCATAAACCTAACGTAACTATATTCCATGTTCATAAACTTTCTAACAGCCGAAACAAAGTCATTAAACTAATAGTACCTTCAGTCTCCAACAGAATATTTAAACATGAAGCCAATAATTCAATCTTTGTCCCAAATTCTGCTTTTTTAAATACTACTTAACATAATTCACGATATTCTAAAAAAAGTACATATAAACATAATGTCTACTACTTAAAGAAATAAAGCCTTTAGCATAGTCACTCACAAGATGGCACTAAAAGATAAACACTTAAGATTAGAATTGCTACTAATAATAATACCTTTTATAATAATAAAATCATGAATCCTACTAAGATTGATAAACAGATACACCCTAAACTATCTAAACCACATAAGTAGCAAAGACTAATATAATAGTCAATAGTTTAACCCTCATTACAATGATAACGCGAAAACAAATGTCCGAAGATAATTTTTTGAAATCAAAGAAAGCACTTTAAATATCTACAGATATAGTACTACCTAAAATAATAAATAAATAAATATATATATATATATATATATATATATATATATATATATATATATATATATATATATATATATATATATATTATATATAATGGTAATAATCCAGGTAAAAACATCCACAGGGTAGTAATCCAAAGAATTTCCACCGGGTTTATAAAAAGTCCTCAATATCAAATAGAGCTTGATATATGATTATTTTTATTTACACAGACATGTACAAAATCTGCGACACTGGCATGTCGATGTTATCGATCAACAGTTATTATAAACAGAGATCTCATCAGGAAGAGTTAGAATCCGATCTCAACCTCAGATCATATTTGGAGAGAATGAAGTGGAGAGAAAAAGAAGAAAAGAAATTTAGAATTTCAAAATTTAGGGAGTCACGTGATTTATGGCCGTTATATACATATATATATATATATATATATATATATATATATATATATATATATATATATATATATATATATATATAACACTTCTTTAGTTCTCGTAGAACTTCGCTGCTGATTCAATAGAGGCGATATGTCGTATTTACTTAGATCTGTCTCTCGATCGTCGTCGCCGCCCTACCGAATACTCGTGCGCGCTGTTTAGTCTCTGTGGTCGCCTTTTTCTTCTGCAACCTTTTGCCGCCGACACTGCTATAGTTCGTCGCTCGTCCCCGCCGGCACCGCCGCCATCATTCTTCTCGGGCTGTTGTTCTTGTACTCTGAAATCAATTTCTGAACGTACATCAAGCCTTTTTCTGTTTAAAAGAGCCGCTTTTATTTAACTACTTTAATTGGCCGACCTGAACGAGTTCGTTGGAAAAGAAAGAGTTTACGCTAACTAACTTGACTAGTTAATATTCTTAATTGCTTGAGAGAGAGAGGAATAGGAAGATTCTGTTTTAAGCTCTTAGATTTCCGTCATTCGGAATCTTTTTCGTAACCGCTACATATTTGGCGATGTTGACTTTCTCGCTTCCAAGTCAAATCTGATTCAATCTCGATTTTAATTCTCCCACGCCGAACTCTCGCTACCAAATTTCGCGACCAACACGCCCGTGTGATGTCAACTTCTGACCTCTCGTAACCTTAAGGCCAATCAACGTCAACGCGCACCGTGGTAAAACACATCAAACCAAACCGCACGGAATGACTCCGCCACAAATCGTGCAAGTCAAACCCGTCCTAAACAGATGCGTCCAAGCCAGTATCTAACGGACGTATGTTGAGGGCAAAACATTGCTACCAACAAGAGCAGCTACGAAATTACACAGCCTTCGAGTTTACTCCCAAATTCAGGAATGGAAATGTAAAAACCAGCCAAAACCTGACAAGGGGATGGAAACTTTCAGATGGTAAATTATAACCGTTCAAGACTGACTTGCCAGCTGGTCCTGTAAATTTGTTTGCTATAATTAGTTGTAACTGTACATAAGGGTGTACTACAAAAATATGCAGTTGCAGGAACCATGGCGTTGATCGTTTAAACTTCTGTGATAATTGCAAAGGCCTCCACTGCAGCAAAACCACCCCAGCTTGATATTGATGATGATGAAGTTACATCTGACTAGTTCTTGACGAAAAATGTTTTTTTGGTCCGTTCATGAACATGTTCCGTGGTGGTTATGCAAGAGCCTTTTAGTGTAAATTGTACTTATTTTGTACCTATTTTTTTATGAAATGTCAGGAATTAATGTGACAATTGTTGCCTTGAAAAAGTTTTCCTAGTCAATTCTTTCTACCTTTTATATTCATATTTGTATGAGAAATTAAGAACACATGAAAACAATGGCAGGGGCTAGTCATTTTCTGGTGTTAGTTTATAGCTACTTATCATTAACATTTTAAATACCAAGAAAATGTCAAGCTGGCATAGGGTGGGCCCTGTGTGGTTTTTGATGCAACAAATATTTTTTTTATTTCTAATTTAATAAAGGTTTATTGTCAGGGAAAAACGTTTATTTTCGTCAGTAATTGTCAGGAATAATACCCATACTGGTCAGGAAATTTTTGGAATGTTATGTCTAGAAATTTTCATATTGTTAAGTTGGATTTTAAAGGTGGCGCACGTTGACTCCTTTACGCAAGGCAAATTCTGGTAAACTTTTTTATCTGAAAGAGACGTTAGTTAAACACCTTTGTTAGCAACTTGTTTGAGTTTCAGCCATATTTTGACTAGACTACAATGAATAATGTGAATAACGAAACTAGTCACAACATTTTAAAGTGTCTAGCATACTGATAAACATCACCAAATTCGTAGTCATTTATACGTAGTAATTATACATTTGAATCATGCACGGTGTTAGAACTTAATCACGCTAACATGTAACATCTCAATATTATAAAAGCTTCTTTTAAGTTGTACATTACTGGCCGTTGTAATAATAATAAAAACTCCACAGTAAAGACATATTTTTTGAGAAACAAAACTAACACCGCCTGTAGATGATTTGACGAATCAAATCGAAAATACTTGCAGAAAAGGAAACAACATCGAACAAGAAACCCATGGAACTTACATACAGCAAATCACTAAATGAACCATTCGGAAAATTGAAAAACAATGTTTTATCAAGCAAAAAACTGTCCGTGTTATGTAATAACATGTGCCTAAATTTTATATATATATATATATATATAAATATATATATATATATAAAGTATCTACATGAACATTGCTTAATATGAGAGTAGAGCTTAGTAGTAGTATGAATATGTATATATATATATATCAGTATTAATTTACTCCTCTCCAGGAGTTAGGCATAAGGCCAGTTGTTATCTTACTCCCACAAGTAAGATGTGACCCAAGGTCGGGTCGAGAAAGTGGGGTTTAAAAATTGCCTGGGCAACCCCGTCGGCATTCCCCGGTAGGGGTTCCTCAGGCAGTAAGCAATAAACTTACTCCTCCCCAAAGAGGGGAGGCGAAACATGGGAGGATGGACCTCCTAGAACTGCACAGGACAGACCCATAGACCGTGTAAATCAAGCCACGAAGGCCAAGACAATACCATTCTATGGGGTGCAGTATCAATCGGAACAGATACTACACTATTGATCTTAGCCAAAAGGACAGTAGTATGAATATATATATATATATATATATATATATATATATTCATACTACTACTAAGCTTTACTCTTATATTAAGCACTGTTCATGCAATTTTATGTTGATATACATACACACCCATATATATATATATATATATATATGTACGTATAAACTCGTACGAATATATATAGGTACATCTATCCGAACCTGCCTCATCTAATATAAATAAATATAAATATTCATTTGACTACATATGCCGATATCGAGTAAGTTGTGTCTGGTCTAATTTGACTTGCGTTTCAAATTTACGGGTTATCCGGTTCTTGTAGTCGATATTGTTGGCCATTTTGAATTCTCTTCAATACAACTTGGGTGGATAATCGTATCATCATATTCCTTCAATTACTTTATGTCCCAGTGTGTCCTGTATTTACATACTCGCAGACTTCAATAAACGCTGTACCTCCCAACGGTATGTATGGTCTGTGAAAGAGCAGTCATATTACAATTGCAGAACATGGCGAACTGTAATTTGAAATTGTACAGGTATTTTGCCTTCCGACATGATATCATGTTTTCTTTTTATTTACAACAACGATTTCGGAGAAGTATCTGTTATTTAATCATCGTGAAATGTTAATGTCTTTATTACAGTAACCATCAAAGAATGTTAGTGTCTTATATTACGTATCAAGTATATATATATATATATATATATATATATATATATATATATATATATATATATTAGTCTCGGAAGTTTCTCAACCATTAAAACTAACAAAAAAATAAATAAATTTTAAAAAACCCTTGGGAATGTTTTACAATAGCCTTACAGCTCGCGAGTCGGGTTGAAAAAAAGTTGTAGAACGTAGTCAAAAAAATGAATATGCAACAAATAAATGCAACGTACGTAGAGACCGGAGATTTTCCTAGTTTTCTATTCCATTTGTTTGTATGTTTACGTATGGTAAATGGGTTTTTATTAGACATGAAAAAAAAAAATTTTAATGTCATTTATTTAAAAAACAAAATGGCGTCATTAGTTTTTGCTATCGGTGTCACGTGTGTTTTTTTTTTACCGGGACTCATAATCAAAGCGGCGTTTTTTTTTGTTTTTTTTTTTTAAATTTAATTTTATGAAACGAACATTTTAACGATCATTTTGATCACCGAATGAGCGCGCATGTCGTTACGTCATTGGGGGTTAGGGTTAGGGCTGGGTTTAGGTTAGGGTTAGGGTTAGGGTTAGGTTAGGGTTAGGGTTAGGGTTGGGTTAGGGTTAGGGTTAGGAATTTTTTAAAGAAACAGGAAAAAAAACATTACGGTGTGACGAATGAAAATAATATGTAAATAAAAGCACACTGACATGTAAATAAAAAGAAAATTATTTTATTCCTTTTGCTTAAAATGTAGTTTTGTTTTGTTCTTCTGCTTGGCTAAAAAATGCAAAAATTGCGCTAAGACTATGAGTCCCAGTAAAAAAACAACCGAATCCAGAACGAGGCGGAAGTCTCCTTCTGGATTCGGTGTTTTCTATCGAAGCAGCCATTACTATTTTTTTTTCACTTCACTTACGCTAAAACTATTAACTTATAGAAAATAGCACTTTTAACGGATTATAATCATTAATAACTGTCACAGTTAACTTGGAAATTCAGTTTTATCGGCTACGGTAACTTTTATTTGTTGTATATTTGTTTTTTCAGCGTTTTCGTTGTTGGGCTAATGTTAAAAATACCCAAACCCTTAAGTCCCACGTCGTTCAGTGGAAAATCACTCATGTAAGTCAATTTAGTTTTTACAGTTATTATATTAGTTTGCTTCTAACATTATTTAAGGGACCATCAGTTGTTTACCATGAAAAACTGTTTCGGGAATTTAAATATATATATATATATATATATATATATGTTTTATTTTTCCAGGTAAAACCCGTTTTCAATCTAGACAGACTATTGTTTTGACTAAAAAAACAAGGATATCGTTTTATAAAATTTCAACGTATTTCAAAATTCAAAATATTTAAAGATACACGTCTTAAAGTAGGTTTTCAAATTCATAGAAATACGCTTAAAATACGCTTAAAAATAGTTTTAAAACCCCTTAGTATAGCTATCTGCAGTGTCAAGTGCAAAAGGTACAATCGACAAAAAAAAAATAATTTATATTAAATGGCTTCTATTTTTGGTTCAAACTAGTAACAGGCGACTTTCTCTTTAAAACTTCTTTTAAAAGAACGCAAAAATAAGATTCGATAAGTTATATATATATTATATATATATATATATATATATATATATATATATATACATGATTTATTTTTCCTGAAAAATGATGAAGGATATATGTTCACAGGGAAAAACCGTTTTAAATCTAGGCAGACTATTGTTTCGACTAAATATTTGCTCATATGCCGCGTAGAAAAATTACCGTACGTGAATAAAGAGAATTAGAACGTTAAATAAAAAAAATAAAGTAAATAAATAGGCGATAAAAAAGATGAGTACGAAAAGAAAAAAAAAACTTTTTATAAGAAAATACGAAAAAATAAGCAGAATCAAATAGGTAAAATGTAATTCAAGATTTAATTATGAAAAACTATGTATAACATGCTGTAATTTCATATCGGACAAACCCGTAGGTAAATAGAGACACATGAAATAAAATAAGAAAATGCTTCAATAAATGAATAAATAAATGAATAAATAAATAAATGTATAAATAAGTTAAAACATGAAATGGATGAGATAGGAAAGAAAATAATGTATTTAATTTAAAAAAAAACTGATCTAAAATGTCATTAAAAAAACAAATAAAAAAATAAAAATAACAACTTCAAGTAATAAAATGTTTAAATAAATAAATATATAAATAAACCAATAAATGTATAAATAAGTTAAAACATGTAATATATGAGATAGGAAAGCACATAATGTATTTTATTTAAAAACAAACTAATCTAAAATTTAATTAAAAAACAATTTTGAAAAAAATAACAAATTTAAGTAAACTAACACTCTTAAATATCATTAAAAGTAACCTCATCTCTATAATTCTAATATACTGAATTATTAAGTTCAAATTCTCTATATAATTAATTAAAATATATAAACACATACTAATAATATACATATCTGCTTAATCAGAAATAATAAACTTACGATTTACTATATAATTAATAAAAATAACATATATATATATATATATATATTTATACCTAAAAGAGGACACTCTGGATTCTGAAGAAAATTAAAAATTGGCTAACTTTATGAGAAATAAATTTCACTAACAGAAATAATTAAGTGCATATAAACTCATTAAATTGAGCATTACGTTCAATGTATATCCCCGTCACCCGCGTTTTCTTCACACACACTTTCTCTGACTATATATATATATATATATATATATATATATATATATATACATATATATATATATATACATATATATATATATATATATATCTTTTTCTAACGATAGGTTAGAGAATAATAATGTATGTGGAAATACCCCCTATTATTTATTATGGACTAATACAATCTAAGGGTTATAATCAATTTTATTACTTTTGACTCGCAAATTAACCAAGATACAGAAGGAGAGAGAGAGAAAGTTGAAAGCTAGTTTGATAGACACTGCACGAATAAAAGCCGGATTAAAAAAAATAATGTAAAAGAGAGTCGTATAATAACGTGGTATTTTGTAAAATATGGGTGGTTTGGTTAATAAATGAGAAATTACGGCTAATTTGACCAATTAAAATAGATTTTTTTTAAAAATAAACACATCCATGAACCGAGTTATTTTATTTAACATGCATTTTCGGTGGATATGATATATAAGGATCAAGCTTTTGAGAAATAACGCTGATTAATTCAGTAATTTATAGTACAAAAACTGAATTGCGGAGCCCTCCAAAAAGGAGCGCGCTCAAGGAGCACACTCCTTTTTGCTGGAGCGAAGGAGAGGAGGGCTCATTTTATATTCAGCGGGAGTTGAGCGGGAGCAACTCCATTTGGGACAAAAGAGCGGTGGTTTTATCGCTCCGCGCTCCTCGCTCCAAAATTATTTAATTTTTTTTTAAACATTAGTTTTTTATTCAGCAATATAAGGGAAAAGTAACGAAAGTCTCAGAGTTTACTCTGAATTATTTTTTAAAATTTTATCTCTGGTAGAGAGAGGGAGGGGGCTCAGGCGGAAGACGATTTAATTGTAATGTTTTTAACAATCCTTTTTTATTGTTTTATTTGTTACCTCACCCCCCACCCCATCGACTTGCTATCAAGCGATGAGACAGATCAAAGGCGTCATTAAAGTTGTTATTGCAGTCAGTGACTTGAGTGTTCTATTTCTTTGGAAAGATTAAAGAAAGTTGAAATACATTTGAGTTAGAGATACGAACGATTTTGACATCATCTGAGTGCAGGTCGGGGGGGGGGCGAGAAAGAGAGAATTCAAAATGTTTACTAGCTGACCTGAAATAATTACTAAGGCCCTTTTTAAAAAGTACACTGCTATCTTTATGTTGAATAAAAACTCCGAAAATTAGCACTCTTGATAGGGGAGGTAAGTTGCCCAATCAAGGTTTCAGAATACAGTCTACCCTACTATTTAATTCATATAACTTTGGGGAGGATATATGTGGATTCATACTGTTCCTAAGTGTATTAGTGAAAGTTATGTTGTTTTTCTTCTCTGAGACTAGATAGTCTGCTTGACTGGATAGAAGTATGTATGTATAATACACAATTTAGGAAAACTCGTCAAGGGAAAACTCGGTAACGGAAAATTCGTCAATGGAAAATTCGGCAACGGAAAACTCGGCAATTTTGGCCAAGTAGGAAAATTCGGCAATTATCGAATAAATATCGATTGAAAATAGATTTTAGAACCGTTTTTACAGGAGATATACTTGTAAATACGGAGCTACCCCCTCCCCAGTGAAGAATATTGTTTATATTATTGTTTGGTACAGGTGCAGTTTATAAACCGGGATATTTTTTAGATAAGATTTTCAAGTTAAATTAAATTTTTACGATATCTTTTGTTTATTAAATTGTTAGGTGAAAGTACAGAATAGTTAACAAATGCTCCCTCACTCCATGTTAAGAATGGCATTCTAAATAATGTTATTTCAATCCGGTTCGTAATTACGTTACGAAATTAAAGGTTTGGACTGGGTTATTTGTTACATAAAATTTTCAAGTTAAAATCAATTTTTACGATATCTTCTGTTTATTAAATTGTTACTGGAAAGTACAGAATAGTTAACAAAGCACCCCCCATCCTCCCCATGTAAAATATCGTTGTCTAAATAATGTTATTATTTCAAGCCGGTTCGTAATCAAGTTACGAGATTAAATCCATCATAATTCATTTAGATTTATTCGTAAACAAGTCAGCCATTTTAATTGACAAAACATCAATTACTTCGTGTGTATGCAAAACTTGAAATGAATTTATAAACTATCGAGTAGAAAGTCATTTAAAGTGGCTTTAAATTCTTAGAAAATTTCCATGTATTTAAAAAATTGTTTTCTTGTTCTCAGAAAACGAAAATTTACGTATAATCCTATACTTCGTCCGACATGTTCTCCTATAACTCTCAAAATATTAGCGAGATTTTGTCAAATATAATCTTACGGTCTTACACTTAAAGTGACATCTCAACCCATATTGACGAGATCCTTTGACGCCCACCCCTATCCTTCGACCACTCATTGGCAGAATATAACGTTTATGAAAGAAGGTATGTTTATATTGTGAAGCGCTGAAATAGAGCCGCTCCTTTTTTATAGGAGTTAGAGCAGCAGCGGCTCCTTTTTGAAAATGGGGAGCGTGAAAGGAACCAGCTCCAATTTTGGGCGTTGGAGCAGGAGCGGGAGCAGCTCCAAAATAGTGGAGCGCGTAAAGCTCTCTCTCTCTCTCTCTTACTATATATATATATATATATATATATAGAATATATATATATAGAATATATATATATAGAATATATATATATATATATATATATATATATATAAAACGGACCGTAAAAAATGTACTTCACAGAAATGTTATGTTTTTTTAGAAATATGAACAAATAAAAATAAAAATAATAACATAAAACATGGTTATTGGAATATGATATGAACCTGACTTATATTTGCTCTGTTGTCGCTAATTAACAATCATCGAGATGAATCTTTTAAAGAGACTGCTAAGTAAAAGGGCACTGATAGTATATGCAGATACATATATTGTCATTAATAATTATATACATATATATATATATATATATATATATATATATATATATATATTGTCTAAAGAAGCTTTGAGTCATTTAAAAAAAAATAAAAAAATATGCAGTTTAAATTCCCAGAGAAACTAACTAAATCCAAGATATTGCAGACTTAACATTCGTTGGAAAATTAATAAATAAAAAAAATAAGTAAATACAAAAAATAAAAAAGGGGGGGGGGGTAAGTATCTAAGAGTGAAACAAAAACAGGAGACATTAAGCGTCTAATATTAACACGGGGATCATCAGCTGCTTACCATGTAACTGTTTCGGAGATTTAAAAATAGGACAGTTATAATATTCATGGCTCTCCAATGGTACTGATAAACTACCATTTCTCTAATAATAAAGTGTCGAAATAATTCAGCTTAAAATTTCACTAATATATACATAAATAAATAATAATAATAAAATAATAATAATAATATATTACCCGTAAGACTACCATATGATATGATAATTTGCATATCAAATAACATTAATTATAACAATAATAATAATAAAAAATAATAAAATATATTTAAAAAAAAAAAATAATAATAATAATAATACTATCTAAACACTACACCCAAGAACCATTCTGCAATATGGTAGCTAGCAATACAAGTATTAAGGAATTAAAGTTGCATTAAAAATAAATAAATAAAAGATAAAGCTTAAGTACCTTTGGTACCAGAAAGATAATTAGATAAGAGGAAGGAAACCTAGCCGTATATATCCAAATACACAATACATAGTCTAAAGAAGTTTTGAGTCATTTAAAAAAAATGCAGTTTAAATTCCCAGAGAAACTAACTAAATCCAAGATATATATATATATATATATATATATATATATATATATATATATATATATATATATATATATATATATATATATATATATATATATGTATATATATATATATATTTTCATTAATAATAATTATACTCATAATTTCAGTCAATTTTTACCTGTGGTTAACAGATTCACGGATAGTAGAACATATTTTGATATTTTGGAAGAAAGTCCACCCTTTGCAAAAAACAATTTTTCTTACCGTTTACCGAGAAAATACGTCCATATGTAAAATAACCATCTGTAGACGTTACTTATCTAAACACACGCACACATACACACACACACACACACACACACACACATATATATATATATATATTGGAGAGTTTGAATTACCTACTAGACACCATCCTCGAATGTCTTCGGTCTCTCTGATCTAGGGGCTGTCAGGACAGACTGACACGAGGAATCTTCACCGTACAAGTAAACCCTGACCAAATATTAAAATAACAGAGTATTTGAAGCCCAAATAATATCCACTCGACAGAGCTATACACTGACTTATACGAGTAATGGCACACGTACTCGAATAATGGGTGCTCAAGTAACACCACTATCTGTATACTCCACCAGACAATATGAATTTTTGTCCTCAAATCCGGTAAGACAAAAATACCACGAGAAAGATATACTATATCATACGTAACTGGTCTATTGAAGAGAGTAAAATTAATGTGCTTCATTACTTTACTTAACGTTTGCCAGGTAAACAGAACTTTAATTGAATATTGAAATACCTATGTACTTTATATAGAGACCTAGTGTAAGCCCAGGAAGAGGCTCAGTGATTTTTTAGAACTTCGATTGAAATAACATGAAAACAAAGAATATATATATATATATATATATATATATATATATATATATATATATATATATATATATATATATATATATATATGTACCAGTATGCAATTTGTGTTATAAAATATATATGGCAAACACGGAAATAAACACGGATTCACTTTCATGTATATATCTACTAGCAGGACCTGATCGCTGGCCTTCTCCGGGATATATATATATATAATGTAAATAAAACTAAAATTATATTAGAGTAATTATTCGTCAAAAAGCATTTGACAACAACCCTGTAATTTAGGTGATTATAGTAGGATTTATTGATGTTATAAATAAAACAAAATAGATTTCTCTATGTGTTGAATGACTCCCCCACCTACGATTGTAAGTAGCGGTTGATTTGAAAAAATTCAAACCCCCGAAGTTTACATGATCCAAGAATATGCGTGAAACTTTCTAAGCTCAGTGAAGGAAAAATACTTCTAGATTGACGCAATTTTTATTTGAATCCGTAGTGCCCATTTTGGTGGGTGATTAAATTTAACAACATTGAAAATCAACTTTTCGTCTAACTCCGACCTTGATTTAAATATATGGCGATTGATTTAAGGAATATGTTGTGGTTATTTGTTTTTTTACCATTGACTATGTTGTTGCTATTTCGTTGCGTTTTTACGAGGAGAGTGTTATACAGTGTTGATGTTTAATGTGTGGACATATGGACGACGTTATAGCGAGGAGGAAAGTGTAATAGGAGAAGGGGTGTTACTTAATCTAATATAAATTTACGCCATACACAAAGCTGTATGCTGGATTGACCGACTTACCTTGTGATTCGAGTTATTGTCTTTTAGTTTCCCTATTTCCGTCTTATTTACTTTTGTTTGTATTTTTATGGGGGACAAAGCAATCTCGAACCGAATTTCATTGTTTAGAACAGTCTTGAAAATATAACACCTCTCACACTAACTAACAACCCCCGCTAACAAACAATAAGCTTGATCTAGCCCCTCAATGTATCTCATCTTCTCCACTTAACAATTCCAACTTAAGTTTGGCCCAGAACTTGAACATACAAACTAAAAACATCCCCGAAACTATAAATAACACAAATACTATAATAACAAATCCATACAAAATACACACTTATATTGGGACAAGTGCCTTCCCCATCAAGAACCGAATCTCAAACTATATCTACTCTTTCAAACGCAATAATAACAATGCCACTAGCACCTCTCTATCCAATCTAATAAAAAGCCTTAACAGTAAAAACACTCCCTACTCCTCAAATTGAGCAACATTGAAAAGTTCTAATTCCTACACTCCAGGATCCGCTTTCTGCCAACTATGTACATTAGAAACATTTATGATTGCTACAGCAGCTAAAAGCAAAAATATTATTAACTCTGAAAATGAACTCATCTCAAATTGCATGCACAAGCGAAAATTTAAATACATAAATTGCATCACTCCTTCTGACAACCCCCCTCCCAGCCAACAACCTCCTTTCTAACATTAAACTCATTTTAACATTTTATTTGTTAATTTTTAATTTTTAATTCTCAACTTTTCCAACCTTACAAATAACCATCCCAATAACATAAGGTATCCCCCTGTACACCTAATAACTACATTAATCCATAGCACTTAATGTAAATTGAGAACTAATATTATTCTCCTCTACCCCACGAATCCATAACCGCTTTTCATTCAACATCATAATAACTATTCAACATTATAATTCCTATTCATCTTTTTTTATTTTTTTCATTTATTTACCAACCTTCGAACACTCATCCATTGCTTTTTTATCTTCCTTGTATTCATTCCATCGACTCTGTATATGCTTCGCCCTACCGACAATAGTTTTCACATAGATTCCATTTGTCTCACCTTTAAACCACGCTCCCTGTTTACTCCTAATATGGTCCATTTGCTCCCTCTTAAAATCTATTTATAATTTCAACGCACTAGTACTTCACTTAAGTTTACAAAATTCAACCCAACCCTACCCTATAATAGTTGTACTAGAAACCAATTGTTGCAATCAGACTAACGATGTTCCCAATCCTGATTTCAGTTATACATTAAAGTTTATTATTTAGCCATGCACTTAATATTCAACCAACTGAGAATTCTTTAAAGTATTTATACATCTATCTCTGAAACACTAGTTGTTGTCCGATTTATCACATATTCAACACGTAAATTCCAGATTCCCATTGACTTGAACCCTAATTT
>OY744532.1:97091664-97159164 GCA_963556195.1 Sepiola atlantica
ATTGGAAAAGATTTAAACATCTAAAAGAATACAAAAAATTAAAATATCTCTATACAAATCCCGTGAGGCAATGTTTATATGGAGCGTATATTTGGCCGTTACTGTTTTAAGGGTTAATTATGTGTTTTCTAGAAAATGTTAAAGACGAAACAGGGTTTAAGGATTATACTTACGAAAAAATGAAAAGGTTTATAAACACACATTAAATTCAAATTTAAAACCTGGATTAAAATACTTTGAATCAATCCAAAAGGAATTTAAACTAAGATTTAACCCAGGTCTGGGCTTGGCAGCTTGTCAATCGGTCTAAGGACAGTAACTCTACAGTGTTCGTGAATGATTCTGTATTCGAGATTTAACATTATTAACTAAGGTATATTGAAGACTTATGGGAGTAATAATATTTAGATAAGTATTAAGTCTGGTTTAGAGATAAGAGCGAGGATTAGCTCGGCCAGAATAAATCTGTTTAGGAGATATAGGAGGTTTAACATTTTTAACCAAGATATAGTGGAAACTTATGGGAGTAATAATAATGTTAAATGGGGTGTTGCTCTCTAAATAAATGGAAAAAATTATTATTGGAAAAGTTATTATTTCATATTTACATGGTGTAAATTATTGGTTTTAAGTAGTGGTGTGGATATGGGCCAATTAAGATATTTATTCCTATTTTTTATTCATATTTATGAGGGGTGATAGGTGGGGGAATGTTCCGGAGGCGAAGTCGGTATTTAGTGAGGCAATTATGGTGGTATGTAGTCGTCAGAGGGGTGTGTTGTAAGGCCTTTATGTGTATTGATAAGTCCACTTTATAAGTAGTGCTTGTCTCCTGTGAATGCATCCTTTCAAGATGTCATCAAACATATTGTATTTGGAGCAATAGTCAGATTTAATAAATGGTATTTTTCTGCATCACGGAGAATACATCTATTTATGGCTGGAGAAAGGGATTGTCTTCTCTTTATTACTTTCTATTTGATGGTTAAGGGCGTCTTCTTATCTTTAAGTTGCCATATCCGGGTCGCAAGTGGCGTATTTGCCTTATTCTTGTATCTGAAGGTGTTTCGGTGTGCGTACTATCTTTGGCTTGAAGCTTCCCTGTGTCATACTTATATATTTTTCTGCCATGCTGCTAGTCTGGTTCATGACGTTGGCTTCGTATACGAGGGAACCAATTTTGCAATTCTCCTCCGTTTACTATTGCTTTAGGCTCTGCAGAGATGATTTTTCTTATAAATGGGGTAGTAGATTAGCTAACCTAAATCGAACTTCTGTTAAAAAAGTTTGTACAAGTTGTGTGTAGGAGGGAAGTGTTTGTCAAGTATATTGAGGAAAAGGTAGCCTACCTTCGTCTTGGTATTGGTGGAAAAAGGTGGGGGAAACCAGATCACCGATCTCTTTCTATTGCGGCGCCCCCGTCAGTGGTCTCGGGTGGGGATGTATGGGATCTCTCTATATATATCTCTCTTTCTCTCTCTCTCTCTTTATATATGTATCTAGAGAGAGAGAGAGAGGGGGAAAGAGAGAGAGAAAGAAAGAGAGAGAGAGAAAGAGAGAGTAGAGGGAAGTGCATTTCCAACGAAAGCAAAATGTATAGTAACCAACATTTGTAAATTTGAAAGAAATGTTTTTTTAATTGTTTTTATTTTAATTTTTTATAATTTTATAATTTTATAATGCGTTTCGAGCATCTAAACTTTTTTTAGATATTCTTACCATTTGAAAAGATGTGTTAATTTATTACAGTTTGGCGTTTCTGCACATGTGCGCGCGCCTGTGCGTGTGTGTGTGAACAAATGACATTCTACTTTTAGGCGCTTACGTGAAGATTGTAAACACCCTGATAAAATTGGCGGAAAAGGGAATAATTGTTTTTAAAGACAAATATTTGAAATCAGCTTTGCGCATTAATTTTACATAAAAAGTTCCCCCATTTCCGACCCATTATAGCGTTTAAGGTCAATTAATAAAAAGTATTACTTTTATTGTATTTTCTTTATATGAAATATATATTCGTTCAGTTTGAAGGGGGATCTGCGGTGGCGATTATGTATGGTTTTACAACACTGCACTTACGGTGAATGGTAAACACATTTAATTAAAAAGTTGGAATAATCCAGAAATAAGTGGGATCTTTTTATGTTAAATTTATTGGAATTTATGCAACATCTAATTTCGAAACTTACTGTATTTTTGTTTTTGCTTTCCCACCAAATATTTTGGGGTGTTTACACGTAATCGCCATAAAAGAAGTAGGATCTTAATTTTTTTAAGGAATGAGGTTGTTTAGCTGAAGGTGTAAATCTACACATTTTCCGTTTTTCGAGTGCCCTGATAACGATTTTAGCATTGTAAAACACTCTATTATACCTACCACCACTTCCAACCCAAAGTCAGGGTGCCCCTCCCCCCAAAATAATCTAGCTTGAATCTAACTTAAAGTAGTATTATGGTTCATTTGTGCTCTTAGACCAAAGACAAACATTATCTTTTGAACGCCCCCTCCCATTGTACCAAAAAGCTGATTATTCCTTTTTTCAATAATATTATTTAACACTCTTTACGTGATTTACATTATTTTTGTTTCGTATAAGTAATCGAATATTTATTGATAGAAAACGCTATAGCGCTTAAAATAGCTCGAAATTTAACAGAATCCTATAGAAAACAATTTAATTGCAAAATTAAATCTACAAAACAAAAAAAATGCGTTTACAGAGTTTGAACCGTACCAAACCGCGTCCAGCGTGACATAACGGACTTTTGTCGATATGCAACTTAGGTTAGACTACCTCCTTTTGGCGCTTTCTTGGCCTTTTAGCTAAGGTCAAAGTGTAGTATCTGTTCCGATAAATACTGCACCCCATAGACTGGTATTGTCTTGTCCTTCGGGGATTGATTTACGCCGGTCTATGGGATTGTCCTGTGCAGTTCTAAGAGGTCCACCCTCCCAGGCCTTGCCTCCCCTCTTTGGGGAGGAGTAAGTTAATTGCTTACTGCTTGAGGCGCCCCTACCGGGGAATGCCGACGGGGCTGCCCAGGCAATTTTTAATGGTCAGAGTGCTCACCTCTCGGGCGCTGGCTTTTCAAATCCCACTTTCCCACCCGACCTTGGGTCACATCTTACTTGTGGGAGTAGGATAAAACTGGCCTTGTGCCTAACTCCTGGAGAGGAGTAAATAATACTACCTCCTTTTGGCTAAGATCAAAGTGTAGTATCTGTTCCGATGAATACTGCACGCCTGTCCTGTGCAGTTCTAGGAGGTCCACCCTCCCAGGCTTCGCCTCCCCTCGTTGGAGAGGAGTAAGTTTATTGCTTACTGCCTGAGGCGCCCCTACCGGGGAATGCCGACGGGGCTTCCCAGGCAATGTTTGATGGTCAGAGTGCTCACCTCTCGGGCGCTGGCTTTTCAACCCCCACTTTCCGACCAGACCTTGGGTCACATCTTACTTGTGGGAGTAGGATAAAACTGGCCTTGTGCCTAACTCCTGGAGAGGAGTAAATAATACTAACAGCGAATTTTGGCCTTGGTTAGTAACTGACTTTTGGCGAAATAAAACCTAGGTTAGAGTCCTGATGACTTTTGGCGTAAAGCAAATCGCTTCTACAGAAGCAGTTAACAATTCGGTTCAAATTAGCTAGAAGTAAAAAACACATAACTTACAGCAAGTTGGATCATGCAGTTGAATGGTCGAAGTTAAAACTCGACCATAGAAATATAGTAGACATCTTTAAGAAACTGGAGCAATTTGTTTTTTCGTTCTAATACGAAGTGCTCCTTTACGTTGGTACATACATTGTCAACTATTAAAAGCCGAACTTTGGTGTAAACATTAAAAATATGGAATGTGACCTATTTGCGTCTGGTCGGCTGTTTAATTCACTGTTTTATATTTATCCCGAGCAGCGGATGTTGCTAGAATATATATATATATATATATATATATATATATATATATATATATATATATATATATATATATATATCCGGTGAATTCAGTTTTAACGACATTATGTACAGACAAATTGATGGGGTCTCCATGGGTTCTCCTTTGGGGCGGGCATTGGCTCACATCTTTGTTGATTTGCATGAAGAAAATCTGCTATCTGGTTTTGAAAGACTAGACGTTTATATCAGCTATGTTGACGATACATTTTGTTTGTTACACAATGAGACGGAAGCGGACGTTTTTTACACGTCCCTGAACAATATGAATCCAGTTCTTAAGTTTACTTTAGATAAGGAAGACAATTCTTCACTTCTAGTTCTTGATGTGTTTGTAAAGCTTCTGCCGATTTTTTTAACTACAGTATACCGAAAATCAACATTCACTGGTATCTACACGTGGCGGAACTCATTTTGTTTCACAAAACAAAAGTTTAATTTAATTAAGAGCCGTACTCATAGGACCTTAATGATTTGTTCTCAGACCAAACTGGATGAAGACATCAAATTTATTACTAAGACCCTCTCTAACAATGGCTATCCATTCGACATTGTTGAATCCACTATCAACAATACAATTTCTAATTTTTATAAACATAAAACAGCTTCTGTCAGTAGATGTCCTATTTACCTTCGCCTACCTTGGCTAGGTAACATAAGTAATAGATTCGCAAAACAAATCTTTTTGTCTGTTCAAAAATGTTACTTTGTCGCTTTGTCGTCGATTCGAAAAGATGTTCTCCCCCCCCCACACCATAATAATTCTATGTTTTATTTAATTAAATTTAATTACAGTTCCTCAGGCAAATTACTTACCAACTGATGTTTTCCATATGGTTCTTCCATCGCCGAACATCTAATAAATAACCGTTCCTGTGCCTCAAAATTCAGTGTTGACTTATTCTCCATTCTCAGTAAGTCACACTCTTTGTTTCATCTGAAGATTCTATACATTCTTTACATAAAGTCTTTGAGACGTTCTCACTGGAAACAAAATGAAAATCGTCTCGGACTTAATGTAGTTTTTATTAGATTCAATATTTATTTCACCCTTTTCCTCGCTATAATACACATTGCATATTTTTCTCTTAATCTTAGCAGGTATCAAATATTCGCGCATTTTCTTTCTGAAAAACACTTTAGAGCCTATGTTTTATTTGATTTAATTGCATATGCTACATAGCATATACATACACACATACATACATGCATATATATATATATATATATGTAAATATATACATATATTTATGTATATATGCATATATATTTATCTATATACATCGTTCTATATATTTATATATATATAGTTATATATATAATTATATATATATATTTATATGTGTATCTAGTTATATATATATATATATAATTATTTATAGTTTTATATATAATTATATATATATATAGTTTTATATATATAGTTATATATATATAATTGTATATATAGTTATATATAGTTACATATATATAGGTATATATATATAGTTACATATATATAGGTATATATATATATTTATATATATAGTTATATATATATAGTTATATATAGTTATATATATATAGTTATACATATATATCTATATATATAGTTATACATACCTATATATATATATATATATGTATATATATACATATGTATATATATATATATATAGTTAGACATATATACATAGTTATATATAGTCATACATACATATATATATATACGTATATATATATATACATATGTATATATATATAGTTATACATATATACATAGTTATATATAGTTATACATATATATATATAGTATTACATATATATATAGTAATACATACATATATATATATATATATATATATATATATATATGGGAAGAGAAGGATGAAGGTAATCCGACGTGATGGTAAAATGAAAAAGGAAAACCAAAAAACTGGATGTTTTTTTATGTGTACATCAACGTTTCGTCTTTATTTATAAGACTTCATCAGGATGATGATATAGGGAAAAGATATCATGCAAGCACGGATACATGTAGGGTAGACATGTTGGGAAGAAAAATAAAATAAAATGAAAAATAATAGCAGCGTCTAAGCTGGACGTCCGTACTTGTTAGAGAATGAAAAGTGAATGAAAAGACTCACTTTTCATTCTCTAACAAGTACGGACGTCCAGCTTAGACGCTGCTATTATTTTTCATTTTATTTTATTTTTCTTCCCAACATGTCTACCCTACATGTATCCGTGCTTGCATGATATCTTTTCCCTATATCATCATCCTGATGAAGTCTTATAAATAAAGACGAAACGTTGATGTACACATAAAAAAACATCCAGTTTTTTGGTTTTCCTTTTTCATTTTACCATATATATATATATATATACAGAAAAACCCCTACATGCCTACATCCACATAACATTTAACATATACTTATAAACTTACATATTCCTATATTTGTATTAACAGGATTCCCTCCAAACTAAGTAACATATCATTATGAAAATTTGTACATAGCGTCTAGATGTAAATGATTCACATCTGTGCTGTTTTTAATTTAAATTAGGTTTGTACAGAGAAAGCCTTCATACAAAATTCAGATTCCTCAGATTGATATGAAATTTTAACAAAGGATATTAGATATCAATTAATAAATATTCCTGTAGATATATGTTTGTTTTGGAGTGTTTGAAAGGGATATTAGATGACATAACATTAGAAAAACTTCAAACTCGAAAATTTAAATATATTATATTGCTTTTGTTTTAATCCATACTCAATGCACACGAATTAAGCATGATTATCTCACTCAAAAAAACTAATTTTTAGAAATTTTCTAGAAACAAAATCATGAAATACATTTTGATCAAAATTGAACAAAGATTCTAAATTTCAGTAGCATTATATCTTTATTTCAACTTTGCAACTTGGCATACAAGTGGAACAAATATTCTTCCACTACACACACATATATATATATATATATATATATATATATATATATATATACATACATACATACATACATACATACATACATACATACATACATACATACATACATACATACGGCACAATCACGTTGACACACCGGTTCCCGTTAGATCACCGAAGTTAAGCGGCGTCCAGCCTGGCCAGTACTAAATGGGTGACAATTTGGGAATACCAGGTGCTGTAAATGCTCTCTGCTTATCTCGGCATTGTTTCCAGTCGCCTTGTATTACTACTTGCCATTGGAATCAAGCAATGCCGACTCAGGAGAGCGGTTGTTGGGGATTGCCCAACCTTTGCAATTTGAAATTCACGCGCGGGCAGCCCCTGGCGGGGCACTCATACGTTATACATCATATATATATATATATATATATATATATATATATATATATATATATATATATATATATATATATATATATATATAATTTATTTAGATACTGTATATTACATATTTCAGCAATGTACAGCGGTTTCATCCAAAAGGGCAGATTTAGACATCTTTAGTCAATCTCCGTGCCCAGTGGAATCATCGGCAAGCTGAAACGATTGTAGTCACGCCCGATATGGAATGGCGTCAACAATGACAGAAAACAGTGTATCTCTGAGGGGGGTCCCCGAAAAAATCCGTGGGGGGAAAAAAAGGCAAAAAGCTGCCCGAATACAAGCAAGAGTCCGATTGCAAAAATGTCCGATGTCAAAAAGTTGTCCACTTTATATATATATATATATATATATATATATATATATATATATATATATACAAATAGTTCGTAGATAACGTTAAGAAACGATAAATGAGTATTAGCGTCTAATAATTTTCAAATGAGACGGCATTTTCTTTCCATAATAGTGCATAGTAAGATTGAAAATTCCTCAAAAGCCGACCCCCAAACAATAGCTGGACAAGTTGACACTAGCACGCACCCTAGTTCCTGATTTAAAAAAGTAAGAATTGCAATTTTAATCTAGTGTTTCGTACTAATTAAGGGAGCTCGATTTATTCCCGAGCACCCCCCTCTTTCCCGACATTAAACGCTGATTATAAATTATTTTTACTCTGACTAAAGATCTTTTTTCCAATAAATTAGGAACATTTTTCCCTTCATATGACATATTCTGCGAGACAGAATTTTTTTTTATTTATTTAACTCGAGACTAGAAAGCAGTCTATTTGAAAGAGGTGTGTTCCTAACTTGATTATATCAAATGTTTAGAGTGGTTCGTTTAGACGCCTGGCGTCAGAAACACGAGATCAGCGTCAGTGTCTCTGAAATTATGTTGTATATAATTGACTTAATTGTATTAAAAACACGTAGAATCGTGGCGTAGATTTATATATTAATATCGTTGCCTTTTTATTTTCATTTTTATAAGGTCCATAATTCTCCTCGCTGAATTATCAACATCATTGTTTCTAAAACATTATGCTGACAACTAAAACAAGAAAGAAAGAAAAAAACATGCACTCAGAGAGAACATATCTCAACCAAAGGCATAGAAATAACACAACATAAGCAGATGCGACAGGTTTTAAGAACATATTTTTATACTAATTACTCACTACCTATCAAGGCAAAAAGTCACTCAAGGATAGAGGTGACATGAAATTATTAGTTGTATCATGAACAATACATTGAGACAATGAATGGAATGGACAATATTTGATTATTTAAAAGGGCGGCTGGACAGATATTGTTTTGATATTAGACGTGAATACTTACATGTTGTAGTCTGCTGGAAAGCAGCGCCGTGTAAATATGTTCGACGAATTGAATGTTCTCGGAAATAATATCTGTTCATAGATATTTTTTTTTTTACGGTACACAGATGTAGAAATGAAAAGGTATTTGCAGTGGTGGTAGCGTCTTCAGCTCGAAGAACCGCCGAAGTCTCCTACAGTTTAAGAAGGCGGGATCAGCCGTTCCTTCTTTAGCGTAGTGCTAACCATGAGATATGTCTGATACGCATGAACTGAACACATGTCATTGAGAAGTAATGCGTTATTGACAAATCGCCAGAGTACTCAACATTTTGACAAATCCAAAACGTGAGTCTCTACTCCATTTAGAGTGGGTCTCCGGTATCGACGATCCCAGATGCTCTCCAAGCGTGTCTGAAGCGGAACCATCAACTACATCTTTCTGTAGTCAATTTCCTGACAGTGCAAGGAACTAGACCGAGGAAGTTTTTTCATCAGCACTTATTGACAATAGCGAAACACTACAATTCAACCTTCGCTCTCCGACGGATTCCGACCAAAGGGCTGATGATGAGGTCGGTGAAGGCACCATTGCCTACTGGCAGACATGAAGACTGCTCTAACAGGGTTCGGCTCAGGACACTCTTGTCTCTCAGAATGCCGATGACTAGCCAATGCTATTGTAGTATAGTCTTTCCAAGTAAATTATTGTATAGCGGGTTTTGTTATGGTGAATGGTGAAGGAAATTTAGGATGGTTACCACATGTAGTCAAAGAATGTGACTAGATAAATTGATAAGTGTAAAATAATACGCGCCTTCTGCTCCACTCTTTTATTTGGCCTTGTGAAACAATTTATATCTATTTATATATTTATAAATTGATAATAGTTTTTTCTCATCTCAGGAGCGTCGAAAGTCGAAGAGAAATATGATTTACCTATTCGTACAATCTAATGTTTGTCTTATTTTTCCGACGAAAGAAAGACAAAATGAAATAAATATTGTAACATCAGCCAGGAAGATCGTATAATCGTTTACAAAGGTAAGTAAACTCTTAAATAGTTACTTACAATTTTCGGATCCTTTGTAAAAAGTAATGTCTAAAAGATAGATAGATTCTCATCGTTTTATTTGCTTTCTCTTCCTATTAGATACATAATGGTACCCATTCAGCTGACTGAATTGTCTGCGTAATTGTGCCTCGAACACAATAGTGAATAGAAATGGAAAATTAAACACTATTTTTTAGGTGTTCTCCTTTCGTCTCGCTGAAATATATCATTGTCCACTTACCTTTGAATAGACAGTATGTTTTAAAACTCAATTAAAAGATATGGCCGTTGAATGATATGAAGTAGAAACAAAGTATATTAACAAAATGCAAAATAATCTTATATTACTAACTTTTAATGAGAAGGTTCAAATATTCATTTGCTCTTTGCTTCATAGGAAATTAAAAACGTAAATTTCTCAATACTTTAAACATTGCGATACAGGAATCACGTTAAATAGGATTCCTATTACAATGATACGATTTATTTGGGATTTTTTACGATAATCATTACACGATTGAATTGCTTTTTTCAAATAATATATACACTCAATGACCTAAATTTTCACCTATGGCCAATCCCCACTCGCATCGGATTAAGTGCCTACCAGCAATAAACTTTATCATTAGAACCCTTTTTCCCCTCTCCCTTTTCTTTTCCAGCAGCAGCCATAGCTCATTCAACTAACCCTCCCACCTTCTTCACTTTATGTTTTACTTTCCCTTTTTCCAGCCCCCTTCTTCATTTGGCCTCGTCTTTAACTAAAGGATCTTTCTTAGCATTGCTTAAATATTTCACTGCCAACGTCAATTTAATTATCACTCCGGCCCAGGAAGTATTTTTAAAATGGCCCGATTTCTCATATTCATTCCGATTAAGTGCACTCCAACTACGATTTGAACTCAACATCTCACAATTGGATTTACTTCGTTTTTGAACGCTTTTCCATGCTGCTTTCACATACACCCTTTCTTCTCCATCTAAATCTCCTTTCATTGGACACCTTATCAACGGACAATTACCAACTGGACAAACCCCGTATCTTTTTGACACGATTTTTTTCACTCTCAATTTCTTAATATTTTTTCAAATGTTGAATTTTGGCTTTTCCACTGCCAACTTATCTATCTGCATAATTCCTCTGATGATAAGATTTCGATCTTTGAAAGCCTTGGATTAAGGAAAGAATAATAAACATAATTGTATTATCTAATATACCTTGCATTGAACAATCGAAGTTTTAAATAAATCTGAACATTCGTACATGTTTATCACTGTTCGTTCATCTAACTATATATATATATATATATATATATATATATATATATATATATATATATATATATATATATATATATATATATATATATATACTTTAATTATTGTCGCGATGTATTTGTATATTTATTTATCAGACAACAGTTTCTGGTAACAGTGACCTTATCGAAATAGTTATGCATTTTAAGTGTGGAAAATATAAAAAGTACATACCATATGTTATTTTACAGTCAGTGGGGAGTTTTAGACTTCGGTGCTTAAACCCATAACATACCATCCTATACAAGTATATATACTATTCATGGCTTGTAAGAATTATATTTCAGTAATAAATTACAAAAATTTAAAACTAGGAGCACCATTCCAATCACTGTGTAGATTGTTCGATCTGGGTGATCCCGACATTGTGTATTGGGAGGAATGCTACAGCTGTATAATATTAGCACGTGTGATGTGTTCGAATAACGTGTAAAGTTTTAACCTAGTGGTTACGCCTAATTACGCAAAATCAATTTGGCTCTAAATTCTACATAGCCATACTTATCTCGTTTATGTTACGGCATATCAAACATTTTCTGCCATTTACTACGATTCTAGTAATGCTAACAATATTTTTTATACTTCAAGTGCTTAATATATTTAAATATCTATTCATGTGTTAATGTATGATTTAGTATATAAATACTTTCAAGATTAATGTATTTTGCGTGCGTACATCTTGTAAATATTATTGTGGAAAGGATATCATATATTAAATCATATAACAACACAGTGGCAGCTAATAACAATAAGTTTAATATTAATTATTGAATTAATTGAAACAAAGACATTGCTCTAAACAAGGCCCTCACTAGAAAATACAGTGTTGTGTTATACCACGCTATTCGGAGTAGAGATAGCATGAGTAATTGAGGCTGGTAAAATGGGCAAGAAGACATGCTGGAAAATACAGGTAAAAATGCGATGAAATATAGGTTAGATGAGAGCGAACATTTTGTGTTCGAAGAGTATACTAATGGAGATGTGAATAAATAAAAACAACGGATATGATTTTAAATTCATAGATGTTATAGATAAATTAATAGATAATATATAATAGATAATAGATAAATTAATAGATGTGATAGATCAATTAATGGATGTGTACGATAAATTAATAGATGGTATATAACATTTATAATAGATAAATTCATAGATGGGATAGATAAATTAATAGATGTGATAGATAAATTAATAGATAAAAGATAATAGATAATAGATATATTAATAGATGTGATAGATAAATTAGTAGATGTGATAGATAAATTAATATATATTATATAATAGGTAATAGATAAGTTAATAGATGTGATAGATCAATTAATAGATGTGTTAGATAAATTAATAGATGGTATATAACATTTATAATAGATAAATTCATAGATGGGATAGATAAATTAATAGATGTGATAGATAAATTAATAGATAAAAGATAATAGATAATAGATATATTAATAGATGTGATAGATAAATTAGTAGATGTGATAGATAAATTAATATATATTATATAATAGATAATAGATAAGTTAATAGATGTGATAGATCAATTAATAGATGTGTTAGATAAATTAATAGATGATATATAATAGATAATAGATACATTAATAGATGTGATAGATCTATTAATAGATGTGATAGATAAATTAATAAATGTGTTAGATAAATTGATAGATACTAGATATATTAATAGATGTTATAGATAAATTAATAGATGTGATAGATAAATTAATAGCTATTATATAATAGATAATAGATTAATTAATAGATGTGATAGATAAATTAATAGATGATAGATAATAGATAATAGATATATTAATAGATGTGATAGATAAATTAATAGATGATAGATAATAGATAATAGATATATTAATAGATGTGATAGATAAATTAATAGATCTGATGTATATATTAATAGATAAAAGATAATAGATAATAAATAAATTAATAGAGGTGATAGATAAATTAACAGATAATAGATAATAGATATATTAATAGATGTGATAGATAAATTAATAGATGTGATGTATATATTAATAGATAATAGATAATAGATAATAAATAAATTAATAGAGGTGATAGATAAATTAACAGATAATAGATAATAGATAATAGCAAAATTAATAGATGCGATAGATAAACTAATAAATGTGATAGATAAATTAGTAGATGGGATAGATAAATTAATATATAATAGATAATAGATAATATATATATTAATAGATGTGATAGATACATTACTAGATGTAATAGATGCATTAGTAGATGAGATAGATAAATTAATAGATGTGATAGAAAAATTAATATATACTAGATAATAGACAATATATATATATATTAATAGATGTGATAGATAAATTAATAGATGTGATAGATAAATTAGTAGATGGGATAGATAAATTAATAGATGTGATAGATAAATTAATAGATGTGATAGATAAATTAATAGATGTTATAGATAAATTAATAGATGTGATAGACAAATTAATAGATGAATAGATAATAGATGATAGATCATCGATGAGATAGATAAATTAATAGATGTAATAGATAAATCAATAGATAATAGATAATCGATAATAGATAAATTAATAGATGTTATAGATAAATTAATAGATGTGATAGATAAATTAGTAGATGGGATAGATAAATTAATAGATGTGATATATATATTAATAGATGTGATATATATATTAATAGATGTAATAGATAAATCAATAGATAATAGATAATCGATAATAGATAAATTAATAGATGTGATAGATAAATTAATAGATGTGATATATATATTAATAGATGTTATAGATAAATTAATAGATGTGATAGATAAATTAATAGATGTTATAGATAAATTAATAGATGTTATAGATAAATTAATAGATGTTATAGATAAATTAATAGATGTGATATATATATTAATAGATGTGATAGATAAATTAGTAGATGGGATAGATAAATTAATAGATGTGATAGATAAATTAATAGATGTGATATATATATTAATAGATGTGATAGATAAATTAGTAGATGGGATAGATAAATTAATAGATGTGATAGATAAATTAATAGATGTGATATATATATTAATAGATGTGATAGATAAATTAATAGATGTGATAGATAAATTAATAGATGAATAGATAATAGATGATAGATCATCGATGAGATAGATAAATTAATAGATGTAATCGATAAATCAATAGATAATAGATAATCGATAATAGATAAATTAATAGATGTTATAGATATATTCATAAATTTAATAGATGATCTTAAATTAATTTGTGTTCGTTACCTGAGGCGCCCGTAAGCGTTTCATGGCGATATTTCTTAGTTTACATTAAAACTAACCCTCAACATTACGTCTAGGTAGCTTGCGGATATGTTGGAACCTCTTAAAAAAGAGTTCAGGAAGGCTATAAAAGTATTTATGGCAATAGTATTAATTTGATTCATTCGTACAATTTGTATTATTCGGACTATTGTTCTCATCTTTGCTGTTAATCTCAGAAGGTTTCGGCCAGTGTAACCTTAGACTTTTTTCTCGTGAATCTAGTCGAATTCAAGAATCTTAATATCGGAGATTGGTACAACATTATGAACGGAATCATTTATTTCATCCACGAAAGTAGGTTTCTCTCGCTCTGTCAGTCATGACAAAGTTTAAATAAGTCGTATCGCCCGCACTGAGAATCACCCTCCAGAAGTCACTGAGTTATTATTATTACTTAGTACCTATATCCGTAACGCCACATGAGCGAGTTCGACAAGATGCACTCGAAGAAGTCCGAAGGTTACATCGGCCGAAACCTTGTGAAGATAACAGCCAAGATGAGAACAGCCGTCTGAATAATTAAAATATTACAACTTATCAATCCTTATATAAAATTTCCGAAACATGACTTTATTTTTAGCCATCCAAAACCGGACGGAAGTCTCGGAACGACTACATCGTTTCACAGCGTCCTCATTTTCTGTCTTTTAAGATCTACACGTTTTGAAATTAAAACAAAATATATATTAACCCTTTTCTTCTCTCTTATCACTGAGGCGACATACATTGTTTACGCCATTCATACAACTATCCTAGTCTTTAATAAAAACTATACCAATTGAAAGTTTAACAAATGAAGCTAACGTCTTTCTGCCTTGGATCAAAGTGTAATATCTGTTCTGATGCTGCACTTAACTTTTTCTGGGTGTTTTTCTCAATTACGGAGAAGACTTTCAAAACTGAAGAAATTTTACTTTGTTTCACATCAGAATGCTCCTTTTAACATTATCACGCAATATTTTAGTAAATGTAGCATATTGCATGCTTGTACTTATATGCGATCAACATATACCAATCCATGCCCTACTGTGAGACTAGAAATAATAAACACTAATTGCACTCTATGTATCAGAATGTGTCGTAAGGATTTCAGATGTGTCAGATTAAGTTAGAATTGAAATGTTCATTCCCCTTCCCCTCCTTCACCATCTACTACTACTAATGCTACTGCTACCACTACTACTACTTTTTTTATTCTTTTAATAATAAAAGTGCAGTATAAAATCCCACCATGGGTAGACTTGATTTTATTGGTTGGGATATTTGTGTTTTACATTTTTTCAAATTGTATGCAAATTCAAGATATATATATATATATATATATATATATATATATATATATATATATATATATATATATATATATATATATATATTTACTATTTCATATAAATATACTAACATTATTACGAATACGTTTTTTGGTATATTTATTTAACAAAATACTCAATATATGAGAAGAGATTAACAGTAGTATGATATATAGTCATGGCAAGTAAACTACACAAAAACGTTTTTGTTTCTAGGGTAAAAATGGACTTACTACATAGATCTACGTTATTTGATTGTTTTGTATAGTTGAGAAGTAACTACTTTAGCTTATAATCAATCAGATGCCTTTTCGGTTCCTGCTCAATTTAGAACAAAAGATAGTGGAATATTCTTCACAAATTTCATGTTACTAAGTCAAAAAGCATTGAGTAGTTTTAGCGTACAAACGTAAATACACCGTCGTTTCAGGTGTACCACACAAATCGGAGAGTGTTACCAACGGAAACAATCCGGAAAAATGATCTGTTGCCAGTGTTCGCAGTAATATAAATATTCATATAAAATAACGTCTAAATCAGTGCACTAAAAAAGGGACAAATATGAAAGCAGGAAAAAGCATCTCAAACAGGAAAAATGAAAGGGGAAATAAAAAAACGTATAAATCGATATAGAAAGCATAGAGAACAACGAAAGAAAACGTCTTGTTATTGAAATACATGGTTTGACTTTCTATTTGCTGTTTCAATTCCTTTACTTACGTTCAATGGATTCGACCGGCAGTTCTTACTCTCTTAACTTTGTGTGTAATGAGGATATACATATATAGAAATAAATGACAATTGCTTTTTATTATAGAGTAAAACATTTGCAGATAGCAGTGCAGAATATTAGGTGGGTGTCTACGAAACTAAGCTGAATCAAAATTTCGCATGTAAAAGGTAAATGTAAAGGTCGCATTGCCTGGACGCGCACGAGTGTCGTTGCCGACATCCCACACTGCCCATGGCCTTGGATCAGGCGGTGATTTGTTAAGAATCACCGTGTCTAGGGCACAGCATATGGAAGGCGGAGCCCATGCCTCTCCTTCCGCTGCCTTGAACCTTCCCTGAGTTTTAGTCAGGTACCCATTTACTGCTGGGAGTTTTCAGACCCGAAAATTCGCATGCCGTGAGTGGGATCGAACCCGGGTCGTCCAGCCAAAGACAAGGGCTATAACCACTCGTCCACAGGCCCTCCCTAAATTTCGCATGTGTGTTAGATAAATTCTCAAACTTGACGGTGGGGGGTGTAGCAACAAACACCTTATTCTAAGGATAAATAGCATTCACTATAATGCCGCATATGGAAAAGTATATGGATGGCTTGGTGATAAATGTAATGAATAATAGGAATCAATGTAGAACCACCGAAAATGGTGCGGAAGAACGAATTCAGTGTGATACATAACCCAGCCAAGAGGAGCCTCTCTGAACTTAACTTGATATTTACCCTCTTTGCCGTCCTTACGTGAATACCCGATTCCCAGTAATCGTTAGGGATGTGCACCAACACCGTTTTTATATAAACCTGCATCATTTTTATTTCTTTTATAAACGACGTACTATGTATGAAACAAATGCATGCAATCTTTTTTCTTATTCACCTAACGTCTACTGTTTTTGTTTTTGAACAGGATAAATCGAATTCAGCATAATTTACTTATTTTCAAAACTTGTGTTTCCAACTTTTATTAAGAAATTCAGCTAGGAGGCACTATTTCCCGAAATACAAGCACAGTAGATCTCTTGAGATTTAGTTTGTTTTTAGGAGAAAAAAAAACAAACAGACAACATGTCAGAACCTAAAAGTGTATGGAATGAGCTAATCAATATGTTGAATATTATTGATGTTTTTGTAAACATTATTATGTTAGAAAATATAGGATAATTACATAAAACCCGAAAGCACAAATATTCAAGATGACTTCAGAATACTCAGGTGACCCTTACTTCTTACAGTCTTTCTCTCTCTCTCTCATATATATATATATATATATATATATATATATATATATATATATATATATATATATGTATATAAATATTTGTTGTTTTTTTGTTTATTATCTATATACGTATACGTTTCGTATTTTACTCGGGACTTGTCAGCATAGAGATATAACTATTCATTAGTTGGCGCGTGATTCGAAACCCCGGGCTACGAGTATGTTACAACTTACATCCCGACATACACATATATATATACATATATATATATATATATATATATATATATATGTATATATATATGATTATTTTTATTTACACAGACATGTACAAAATCTGCAACAATGGCATGTCGATGTTATCGATCAACAGTTATTATAAACTTAGATGTCGTCAGACAGAGTTAGAATCCGATCTTAACCTTAGATCATATATCCAAATATGATCTAAGGTAAAGATCGGATTTTAACTCTGTTTGATGAGATTTCAGTTAATAATAACATATATACAGCTCTATTTGATATTGAGCACTTTTTATAAACCCGGTTGAAATTCTTTGGATTACAACCCTGTGAATGTTTTTACCTGGATTATTACCATTATTATATATATATATATATATATATATATATATATATAATTTTATGATTTAATAGAAAATTCGGAACAAAATAACTTCATACATGTTTCTAGAGGATGTGAAGGTAGAAACAGCTAAGCCAGCCCGCTTACTCCGACAACACCTCACCAGTAAGTCGCAAGAAAGACTAATCCAAAGGCAATCATGAGGATACACATGGTAAAATAAAAAAAAATGGACGCTCAAAAATTCGAGAGTAACAGTTTTAACCATTCGTATCGCAGTCGGTAAGATTAGTGTCGTTTTTAACTACGACCGACAGAGAATAGTCCATGGTGTTGCAATCATTGGTGAAGTCGTAGATGTTCTTAGACATCCACTTTTGTGTTTTCACGATGATGCGAGATGGAGCTGAGTTGTTCTGCCACATATATAGATTTCTGCAGACACATTCTTAAACCCAACATTACAAAAAGTAGAACAAAAATTCCAAAATAACCACCTTAATTAAATGTGAAGCTCTTCTTTAAAATATGGCACAGCATGACGTGGTTTTTCGCACGAAACACGCCCAGGAACCTTCAGAGTGTCAATAAACTTGTTATTCATGACACGCAAAACTTTGTGCAGATTTTCAACTAGCCAGCTGTTCTACGCATTGTCAAACTAATTCTTAGTAAAAGCATAGCGCCCTCGACCCGACTGGTCATTTGATCTTGCTGATCAGTAACATGGCTTTTGTAAGGGGCTTTTTTAGCCTAGATCGTGAGTAGTTGGTTGTGGTCACTTTTGTATGATGGGTATTGATTTACTCCTCTCCAGGAGTTAGGCACAAGGCCAGTTTTTTTTATCTTACTCCCACAAGTAAGATGTGACCCAAGGTCGGGTCGGGAAAGTGGGGTTTAAAAATTGCCTAGGCAGCCTCGTCGGCATTCCCCGGTAGGGGCGCCTCAGGCAGTAAGCAATAAAATTACTCCTCCTCAAAGAGGGGAGGCGGAGCTTTTGATATTGATCAAAAGGCAGCGGAGATATTGATATTGATCAAAAGGCAGCGGAGATATCCATTCATCGGAATTGTCACATATATTTCGTAACTTCTCGACTAATTCCGTTGTGCACAGACATAGCGCTTGCTATGAGCCATCCTAATATCCACTGTCCACATCTTCGTCACAGCCACACCCACGGTCTCCAGCTCTCAAAACCCAACATATTACATTGACACAGTCATTATTTGCGTGTTCCGCTATTCTTTACGTCAATTTAGAATAAATAGAAAGAATATAAAAAAGTATGAATTTTGATTCTAGCACCATGTACAAGGAAATTTACTATGGCTTTCTTTTGCTGCCGGGAAGCAATTCTCGTATGCGTTTTCTTTTCCTTTTGCGAAGCGGTTCCTGATTAATGGCAGATCATGTTTGAGGCCTAAACCAGAAAATATTGACAGGTCTGATCATTGCTATTTTTAGCAGTCAAAAGTTATCACTTTTGAGTGGAGCTGAACTAATCACGGTCAAAATTGTCAGTCTAGTGAACGTGACTTAAATCTCTATGTCCTGTTTTTCCCTAACTAACCGTCGCATATATTAGTGGGTTAACTAGTCGTAGTCTCCAGGGGATTAGTCTCATTGTAAGGTGTTCAAGAGATGAGAAGTTCTGGAAAATATGCTCTGTTTGATCTTATGTGTACAGAAAAAAAGGAAAACTCTTTTACATGGAGGAATTGGAGATTCAAATTCAGTCGGACAACCTTCATGTTTGTGTCTATGCGCGGTTGGAACGCCCTGCGTTAATCTACGTGTTATTATATGCTAAAAATTCATAAAAAAACGTCTTCGGAGAGTTGATAAATATTCCAAAAAATACTGACATTGTTTACTCTTATTAGCATACTAATGTATCTTTTAGTATTTTTTAACAAAGGTTTGGCGCCCAAAATCTTGCATTATAAGATAGTTGGATTTAAGTGATAAACTAATTCTGAGTTTTCGCATATACGACCGACATAATACAATTATGGTAAAAAGTGTGAGGTTATTATTGTCATGTCTGTCCGGTTTCGTGATGAACGGAACAGGAATTATCCACTCCGACGTTTTCATATGGACATAAACGATTATCGATTCGTTCCCGGCCCTTGGTATATTCCGAGGAATGCATAATTTAGTATCACTTAGAAATATGATCTACGCTAATATTTCCCATGTGCAGAGGCGCGACAAACGACCAAATGCATCTATACATCAGGGCACGGGTACGCACACATAAACACGCATAGCTACGCATACACGTGCACAAAATATGTACACATAAATACATACGTCTATTGGCATGGGAAAAAAGATAGCCGCTATTTGTCGATTAATCTTATAAGCATGCCACTAATCGGTAAGTTTTTGGTAAGTAGTTTAAATGTTGTTTTATTGCAAAAGAAGGTTATTTATTTTTGCGTTATAATCAGATTTATTTAGGACGGTGTAAATGTTATATTAATCATCTATTCGCATGGTGATGTAATTGTATAGTTCTTTAGCTGCTTGTTTTTAGCTTTTCAGTCCGGGGGGAATTGTAGTGTTTGTAATTGTATCGGTTTTTAAAGTCTTTGGCCTTTAGTAAATTATTCACTTGCGAATATATGGGGAGTGTAGAACTCCCTTACCTACTGTTACTCGAAGGTCTATGATGGCGTAGATCTCATCTGTGGGTTTAATATAATTATTTCGAAGTGCGAAATGAAATTGAATAAGCTGATATACGCATTAAAAGTGATCGTGACTTATTCTTTGAGGTAAACATTATGTCTATCAATTTTAAGATATTCTAGAATGAAAACTCTAATCAAAATTATTCTATTCCTACCTACATAACCCGGAAAAGAATGGATATGCCGTAAAAAAGGCAAATAAAAAAATGAATGTAATAATCGATTACAATCCTCTTTCGGGCGTACTTCTTTTTTATTTCACCATCTCACATTGTATACACTATTCATATATATATATATATATATATATATATATATATATATATATATATATATATATATATATATATATATATATATATAAAGCAATCCAACAAAAGATATAAGCGTCAACTAATATCTTATAATTAGTGAAACATCCGGATAAAAACTGAAGCTCAATATACTGGATAGAGCATTAATATTACAATATAAAATGAAGTAATAAAATAAGGTGTCAATCAAATTAGGGATACTTTGCTTGAACTTTGAATTCTAATAAAATTTGATTGACACCTTATTTCATTACTTCATTTTATATTATAATATATATATATATATATATATATATATATATATATATATATATATATATATATATGTATATATATATATATATATATATATATATATATATATATATATATATATATATATATATATAATTAACTTGTTACAAATATCCAGGGGGTATGAATCCGAAGGAAGTTGAAACCGGGTTTATGATATATATATATATATATATATATATATATATATATATATATATATATATATATATATATATATATATAATCCAGGTAAAACATCAACAGGGTAGTAATCCAAAGAATTTCAACCCGGTTTCCAAATATGATCTAAGGTTAAGATCGGATTCTAACTCTGCCTGATGATGTCTCCGTGTATAATAGCTGTTGATGGATAACATCGACATGCCAGTGTCACAGATTTTGTACATGTCTGTGTAAATAAAAATAATCATATAATATATATATATATATATATATTATCATATGATACATATTTTTATTTCATTCTTATCAAAATACACATCTTTTTCATCCTTTTTCAGGAATCATCTGTGTGGACTGAGGAGGATGGCTGATGTGCCTGTCGCACGATTCGAAACCCAGACCAAAGTCACCTTTAACTTTCCAGTTTGAAATTTTAACACGCTGCCAAAATAACACTATGGGGAAAGTGGATAATTAAACTGGATTTGTGTCAATACAAACGGTCATATTTTGTCATAATAGTGTTCAGCGATCCAGACTCACGAGACTTTACATTACACATCTAATTGATGACCTATTATCATTACCCTTAGTGCGCCCATCTTGTGTTAAAGTTTGCTATAACAATATTAACGTATTTATTGTAATGACAAACGAGAACAGACGTAACTTGGGAAAAGTTTATTCGGCATACAATATCAGTACAATATTAGTGCTGCTATTTATATTGTTTAGTAAAAGCAGAAGAGTTCTCCAAAGGGGAGATAATTCAGAATAGGTAATGTTATTAGTAATTGTTCATTACGCACACACACACACACACACACACATATATATATATATATATATATATATATATATATATACAGAGAGAGGGAGATAAAGGTTACTTTTTACTTATATTTAAACGTAACCAACTATGTTTAGTATCACAGGTAACAATTTTTAAAAGGTTCAGAGTTTTCGAATATATTTTTTTTATTGATCGACGTGTTTGCTTTGTTATAACCTGAACGTTAACTGTTTCTATACATACACTATTATGTTACTACTTCTTATTCATCCTATTACATTAACAACAGTGTATTTAGGATAGAATTCATCTAACGATGTGGATGCCTTGTTTATTATAAAGTATTAAAGGAGTGTAATTGTTGGACACGATTAGTTTAAAAAACTACGATCTTTCGTAATCGAACCATTTAAACATTTATTTATCGTAATCAGATGTTTATGGTGACGGATGGACTATAGAATCTACACTTTATATAACTGTCTTATTTACTAGTCTCGAAATACAGAACAAGTAAATAGTTTAATATACAATTATCTATACATATTCATTTTTGAAAATAATTCTACAACGAACAAAACCTCATGGAATTTTAATTATACTTATCTTGAAATAATAAATGCCTCTCAACTTTAATAGTATTACACTAAAAAATACCGTCCCGAAAAAATATGCCATTTTTTTGCTAAATATTTCTTAACGAAATATAATGAATGTCTTGTATTTATTTATTTATTTATTTATACATTTAAAATTGCTTTTTTCTTAACGTAAATGTAATTGCCAGCAGAATATTTCTTAAATAAATTAAATAAACGTTTCCATCTTATCATTTATTTAATATAACAATTTGGAAATTCTAATAATATTATCTTCGTACTTTCATTACACGATAATTGATTATTATTTGAATAACTTAAAGGTATGCACTTTTTAAAAATGGATTTACTGTAAATCTTAACAATTTTGTAAATAAATTGAATCCCTTGTCAATATTTTTCCTTTCTCCCTCTCAGTGCCTAAAACTAAACGAAACTTATATGGGCTATGTTTGTTTCATAGAACTACCCGTTTGTGGAACTCAATATCGCTGGACTGTGTCCTAACTGACTTCAACATTGTCGTTTTCAAGTCGAATGAAAACAACTACTTGTCAAGCCGTTCTCCTAAATAATTTAATTCTGCCAAAATTCCACCATCATTACCAATCACTAGGATGTGGTCTCACCGTAGATATGACGGTCATTACCATTATCTTTATGTGGCCTCTGTGCCTAAATAAGTGGTGACTCTTTAGAGAAAAAAGTGTCTGCAAATAGTAGGTTTAAAAAAGGGTTATGTCGAAAGAAGGACAGAATAGGATTCATGATGTTTTATTTGATTTGAGAACCATTGATTTAAAAATAGGTAAAGTCGAAAGTTTAGACATAATATATTGAGGGTGATAATGTACGTAAAACGAAGATAAAAGCACGTTACGGCGTGCCCCCCCACAAAATGCTAACCATAGATGCGTTCAAAAAATCACTACCGTTTCTACAATTTAATGATATTTGGTACAAATAAACTTTAGTTAATGTCTGACTTGTCCACCAAGATTCAGTAATGAATATCTATCAGTCTTTATTTGTATTGCCGTTGAATGATAAGCAATACTGTATATAATGTGCGCAATGAGCAGTAACTATGTACACTCCTTTCTTAAGACTTCCCTGATTTAGGATTTGATGGTCCTCTTAAGTACATTAATAGACTGAGAATGTTGTTATCACTTTCAATATCTTATGTAACAATTTGACCGTTAAACAAAGTCAATGATATATGGCGGTGTCATCTTCAATGCCCTTCACGCTCACTCTACCAGATTTTCAACTGTGCTGTTATCTCAAAGATAATGTCTATGAAAACTATTCTCAGAATATTCATGAATTGAAGAGGCCTATACAGCCGTATCCAAACTGTATGGCAATTCAGAACCTTACCCCATACCTTAAAAAGTAGAATTTGTACGTTTGGCGTTTGTATATATGGATGTCCAAACATACAATAATCTCGATAAAAATCTAAAATCGGTCCCATATTAAACATTTTCCCGGCTATGCTTATCATGACTTGTTCACAGTAGTCTTCTTCTTCTTCTTTCGTGTGAATCAGATGATTCTGGTGTTAGCATTAGTTTTCCCGATGTTTTCCTTATTAGAAATCTTTCTGGAAAGACATCGGGTTCTTACGGGAAGGTCCACAAGAAGGTTGCCAACATCCCTAAGTGAAAGTGGTACTGAGGAACTGACTGGATTCGAACTTGGAACATCCAGGTCTTCAGTCCGTGTCGTTATCCACGCAACCACCGTCACCTTCCGTTCACAGTAGTCATCTTTATGGATGATAATGAGAATGACTATGTATTCCCTGTCTGTGTATGAGATAGTTTCTATAGAAAATTTTAGGTAAAATATAATATTCCCATATTGAATAATTATAATAATAATCATGAAAGCAAGCTAGTAAAAATAAAGACTACACATATATGTAACTAAGAACAAATATATTTGGTTCGATTCATATGCCCATCCTGAACTAATCAAACAAAAATGAAAAGTGTATGAATCGACCGACATATCTTGGTTCTGCGTTAGATATTTATTGTTATGTTTATTTAATATTCCATACACTTATATTCTATTGTGACAGTTTATATTGAATTTAAGAAGTGATGTTCAAGTCATCAAGTGACGAAAATCAACGGTGCTAAATTTCGAACCATTGGTGTATTGGAAGGAATTAAAACTCATAAACTTCCATTTGGGTTTGAAACCAATTAAGGATTTTTTGATTAATGTACGTGTCTTTCTGTCGTGTTAATATAATATTCGTGATTATTGGAACTGGGTTGCGTCCCGTTTCAAATATTCATGCCCAGTTGATCTATCTTTATGTCCGTTTAGGCAACAGACTAATCGAATCGTTGAGTCATCATACACTACCAGAAATATAAATTATAACGGAATATATGTTTGTTTCGCTCGATAAAAGTATTCAGGATGAAAGAGGAAACTAAATTGATGTGAAAACACGTGACCATCTGAAAATATTGTTATTATCGTAAAAACAAAATAATCTTTTTTTAAAGAATATATTCGGCATACTAGCAAAAATATACTCCTTCTAGCAAAAATATACTCCTTCTGGCAAAAATATACTCCTTCTAGCAAAAATATACTCCTTCTGGCAAAAATATACTCCTTCTAGCAAAAATATACTCCTTCTGGCAAAAATATACTCCTTCTAGCAGAAATATACTCCTTCTGGCAAAAATATACTCCTTCTAGCAAAAATACACTCCTTCTAGCAAAAATATACTCCTTCTGGCAAAAATATACCCCTTCTAGCCATAATATACTCCTTCTAGCAAAAATATACTCCTTCTGGCTGGATATTTTTGCGAGTATCTACAGTATCTTGAGGGTATTTACAAATCATAAAACATCAATTATTTTGAAACTAATCAAAATACATTTTTATAACTTTAGATCTATTTTATATAAGATATTAATCTAATATGTGAGAGAGTATTTATATTGTTGACTTTGAAAAAATGTGTGTAATTCATAAAATAAACAACGTTCACTGTCAATAAGCTATTTGAGCGTGCAGGGTTTGTGAAATAAATTGAACTTATTTGGGTTTTAAGAATATATAAATATACATGAATATAGTTAACAAAGTTCACAGCGTCATTTAAACAAGAATACAGCAAAAGATTGAACAAAAAAGGCAAATATACTGAAGTACAAAGGGATCATTTACTGCACTGAGTCTCATGTTTTCCAATAACTTTAAACACTCTGTTATCGACAGCTAATATTTAATTAGCTATTGTAGCAACTAATGAAGTATTTGCATCAATTATTATTTGTTAAGTTAGTACACCCCAAACAAAGCAAGTTACAACTATAGACGTGATGGACTACTGGGAATCAGGGTGACAGTTTAAGGGGTCATCTTAAATTGGGAGTTGTGCAGCGAGATGTTCATTTACATTAGTTTTAAATTTCTGCATGTCGGTTAATCGGGGAAACAGAGAGCAAGGAGGGAGTTTTAAATGCCAACAGCACGAGGAAAGACGCTATTGAGTAGAAGGATCTCCGGCATTTCGCGATCTCTACAGTGAATGGGTAGCATTTAGCTTATTGTCAGGTTGGTTGAGTGTATTTACTTCGAGAGTGCACAAGAGCAGCAAGTTCATCGGAGCACATTCCATTTAAGTACTTGTAAAATATGTAAAAAGAATTCAACGACATCGAGCAGCATCCCTAACAACCGATTGCCGTGGCGAATAAAGCTCTAACTGAGAGCCCAACATTCAAACTTTTAGGCTTTACATTAACAGCTAACATGAATTGGAACAAATACATAGAAGACATTGCAAAGGCTGCTGCAAAGAAGGTGGGCTTATTTTACCGTGATCAAAAATGCTCACACATGACAGTATCCTATATCGCTACACATTTACCATCCGCCCATGCATATAGTATTGTTGTCTTATTTTGGTTAGTGCACCACCTACTAGTTTATCCTTCTTAGATTGCCCCTGTCCCATCGCCGAGTAAATTCCTAATTTCTTGTCAGCCCACTCCATTTAACGATATTAAGAAGATACGTAATGTTGATGAAGTCAGTAGTCCGAAGAGATTTACAATATACCAATTACTACTATTACTAAAAGTAAGACTGAAATCTTACAATATTTTATGCCAAACAACGCCTATTAGAACAAATAATCCTGGTAAATTCATAATTTTTGTCTCCACCCCTCCATTAATCATTGTTATGGACATACATTATTTAGATAAAGGCAATACTCTAAGAGATCTAGGTTTCTTTCGATGACGGTAAACTAAAACTAACATAACATTAATTCGGGTGTCGATTATTGGACCATTATTATTTCTGAGCTTCATAAACGAGTCCCTGATTGAATTGTGTCCGAGATGGGTATATTGCCGATTGCACAACACTTATATTCAATGTGTGGGTATAACGAACGGGCAGACAATGACTGATTCATTAAAACTGAGTTCATTTCTGTAGACGATTCAATGGATAAATGGATGATAACATTTAATGCTACTTAGACAAAGCTCCTTTCCTGTAACAATTACAGGAAACCTTTTCAACCACCGATGCACATGTCACCAAACACAGTCAAATCAAAGATAATGAAGTATAAACAGCTTTTAGCAAATGTATCGTATTAGAGGCATTCATAAAGGTAACTCTGTGTGTGTCTTCATTTAAAAAGATGAATTACATTTTATAATATTCAAACCTTTTAATAAGCTCTACTAATCATTTATATATGGCACCCTACCTGATAATCCAACATTAATTCTAACCTGCCTAACTTCGGAGGTAACATTAATTGTAATTTATACATAGACGATACTGCCAGACAACTTCTCACACCTGCCAGTATGTGATATCTTTACAAAGCATCCATTTCTAAATGCATGGAGTATTTTTGTCACATCTTGAATAGTGCACCAGCTACTAGTATCTGCATCTTAGAAAAGGTTTTAAAAAGACAGAAAAATCGAATACTCCAATACTGTCTACAAAGCTCTAATAGCTGTGCCATCGCCGTGATGTTGCATCCCTGTACTTGTTTTACAGGTAATTCGATAGAATATGCACTGATGAACTTGCTTATTTGGATCCTCCTCAAAGTAAATAATCCGACCATCCCTACTATTAGCTAACACCCATCTATTTATTAGTGGGATTTTTAAATGCTGGAGGGAGTTGCATTGTGATAGCTTATTTTCCCTGAAGTTTCCCTTTCAACTTTGCTCACTGCTCATTGATTCCCTTTCTGTACCAACATGCAGAAGTTTAATGGTCAGGTGAACAAATTTCTCGCTGCACACCTCCCCTACTTTGTATAACCTGATGTTTATGCCACCAACTTGACAGTAGCACATTATGTTACAATCGCAATGGGATTATAATAGGGTAAATTAAAATAACATAAAAATACCGTCTACTTCACATTAAAATGTATACATGCGTGTGTACAAGAGTACTATTCTTGGTTTCTGTTCTACTATTAAACTTCAGTAAATCTTTACTATTTTAAATATATATATATATATATATATGATGCATATATATATATATATATATATGATTTGCTGTGTCGACGTATCTATTATATATATATACTAGCGGAACCCGTCGCCCGGCGTTGCACGGGAGAAATTAGTACCTATTGCATGACGTCGAATTAAAAAAACACGTTCTTTCTCCACCCCCACCCCCTATACCGTGTTGGCGAATGTTGTAAATTTAAAAAAAAAAAAGTGGCAGAGTCAAATGGGATCGAACACTGAAACGTTCGATCATTAAACCTCCCTTCTTACCCACGGGGCCACGCTTACAATTTAAAAATACGTGTGTAAATAGGATAATAACGCTATGGTTGTTTATTGACATGCGTGTTATGTTAACATTTACATTCTGCCGACCAAATAGAAACTTCAACAATGACGCGGTGTAGGTCATTTTTTGTAAATTCATTTGGGCAATTTTTCTATAATATGCGCGTTGAATGTGTATGTTTTTGAAAATGTAAATGTATCCGCGTCTACCAGTATCTTAGTGCGTAATGAATTAAATAGGAAGTCGATTCGATCAAGAAATGTTATCCACCATGTTGAATCATTTAATGTTGCAGGAACTGTGTTCGTTAATTTCATTCGCTTAATTCCGGAATGAATTTAAATGTAGAAGGTAGAATTAGATAGAATGTAATCTGATATTCGCGAATAATCATCGGAGTGTAAGGGAGCGGTTGTTAATTTTTTGCGTATTGCTTAATATTATGTAGTAAAATAATGCCAGACAAATACGAAATAACAATGGGTGCTTTATGAAAATTATACTGTGTTTATTTGTTCCCGGTGTCGATGAGTGTAGTCACAGTACAGAATTGTTAGGGAGAAAAGTTTTTACTACCACCTATATGGAGTTGGTATTTCGGAAAGTCGTGGCGGCCGGGCCGAATGTAATATTTAGTGTTAGTTTGGAAAGAAGAATAACAGATATACTAAAACACGCTCGAGTGAATAACTGCAATGTAATTGTGAGTTCAGTAGCCCGTGATGCATGTGGTTATTTTCCTATTCTCCGAGAAGGTACAGGGGAAAAAACGTCTCTACTTTATATATTAGAAGAAGATATATATCTATCTATATATATATATATATATATATATATATATATATATATATATACATATATATATACATATATATCTATTAATAATGGAGTTTATGTATCTGTCTGTCTGTCTGTCTGTCTCGAAGCCGAAACTCCAGTATGACTATTTTACTGAAATTAATCTTTTTGAAATTCTTTATATACTGTCACTAAAAGTCGCTTAGACACCAGATGGGTTTTGCCATTTACATAAGTCATTCCTTTAAACCTTCAATTAAATTAATATTTACAAATATACACTTATAACTGCTATTATCAAATTTACATATGTATTTACAATATTTTCCGATAAGGTTATATTAATAAACATTATTCATACAATTAATTAAAGCAATTTTCATCATAACCGGCGTGTTTTCTAAACCATTTCAACTCGAGTACTGTTAAAATTGCAAAGTCATTGGCTGTTTAATCAGTGGTGCCCTCCCTCCCTCCGGTAATTAAATATGGCGATCTGATTAAGCAGCCGATGGGCTGTTTAATCAGTAGTGCCCTCCCTCCCTCCAGTAATTAAATATGGCGATCTGATTAAGCAGCTGATTGGCTGTTTAATCCGTGGTGTCCTCCCTTCCTCCGGTAATTAAATATGGCGATCTGATTAAGCAGCGGATTGGCTGTTTAATCAGTAGTGCCCTCCCTCCCTCTGGTAATTAAATATGGCAGTCTGATTAAGCAGCCGATTGGCTGTTAAATCAGTGGTGCCCTCCCTCCCACCGGTAATTACATATGGCGATCTGATTAAGCAGAGGATTGGCTGTTTAATCAGTAGTGCCCTCCCTTCCTCCGGTAATTAAATATGGCGATCTGATTAAGCAGCCGATTGGCTGTTTAATCAGTGGTGTCCTCCCTCCCTCCGGTAATTAAATATGGCGATCTGATTAAGCAGCCGATTGGCTGTTTAATCAGAAGTGCCCTCCCTCCCTCCGGTAATTAAATATGGCGATCTGATTAAGCAGCCGATTGGCTGTTTAATCAGTGATGTCCTTCCGTCCCTCTGGTAATTAAATATGGCGATCTGATTAAGCAGCGTATTGGCTGTTTAATCAGTAGTGCCCTCCCTCCCTCCGGTAATTAAATATGGCGATCTGATTAAGCAGCCGATTGGCTGTTTAATCAGTGGTGTCCTCCCTCCCTCCGGTAATTAAATATGGCGATCTGATTAAGCAGCCGATTGGCTGTTTTATCAGTGGTGCCATCCCTCCCTCCGGTAATTAAATATGGCGATCTGATTAAGCAGCCGATTGGCTGTTTAATCAGTGATGTCCTCCCTCCCTCCGGTAATTAAATATGGCGATCTGATTAAGCAGCCGATTGGCTGTTTAATCACTGGTGCCCTCCCTCCCTCTGTTAATTAAATATTGCGATCTGATTAAGCCGCTTAATGGCTGTTTAATCAGTGGTGCCCTCCCTCCCTCCGGTAATTACATATGGCGATCTGATTAAGCAGCCGATTGGCTGTTTAATCAGTGGTGCCCTCCCTCCCTCCGGTAATTAAATATGGCGATCTGATTAAGCAGGCGATTTGCTGTTTAATCAGTGGTGTCCATCCCCCCTCTGGTAATTAAATATGGCGATCTGATTAAGCAGCCGATAGGCTGTTTAATCAGTAGTGTCCTTCCTCCCTCCGGTAATTAAATATGGCGATTTGATTAAGCAGCCGATTGGCTGTTTAATCAGTATGCCCTCCCTCCCTCCGGTAATGAAATATGGCGATCTGATTAAGCAGCCGACGTTAATCTGGCACGTTAAACATGTAAACAACAACGCTGGCAAACACCGTGCTCAGTTATCCATATTTAAAACCGTCCAAAGTTTGTTTATTCTTAGCCATTAAATTTTAAAACACAAATTTATTAAATCAAATTGCTTAATTAAAATAATAATTGATTTAAAAATTACTATATAAAAACGCGCGTGCGCACGCACACACCCACACACAGTTCAGGTAAACTTTTTCTTTCCGAGAATTAAAATTTTTTTCGTGTTTACTGTATTTGATTTCTTAATACTTTCATATCCAATATTATCATTTTTTCACGACCTCAACAGAATTTATGATTCCATGTTTTATTTATTAAAAAAAAAGATGTGATTTTTTTCTTTAATGTCAACAAAATAAACTAACACATTGTACTGGAAAACTATACAACTGATTGTAGAATCAAATTGTTTCATTAAAAAAGGTACACACACACGCACACGCACACGCACACGCGCGTTCACTGTATTTGATTTTTTGGTGCCTTTTCATTTTAGGACCCACGCTAACTTTGACCCCGTCGTTACAGTTAGGGTTAGGTTTGTTTTTTTTCCTTTTTAATTAAAAATATTTACATGTATAGGGGGGGGGGGGAAGATAACAAAATTGGGGGAAGGCGGTCAAAAAAATTTTTTTTTTTTTCTTAACTAAAAAATATTTCAATGACTGGTAATATAAAAAAATTGAGGGGGGGTACAAAAAATTTTTTTCTTTCTTTATAAACTACAAGTCTTTCTATTTATGGGCGAGGGTACAACAAAAATCGGGGTAGGGTCAAATTTTTTTTTTCTTTATTTTCAACTGAAAATATTCTTTGTCATAAACACAGAAAATCAATGTCTAACCACCACAGAAATATGACTGGGGCTCCATTGGCTTACGCGTGAGCCTTCATTTCTGATGCGGCAGCCTAGCAAAAATATGCGACCGGAGGAAGCATATATTTGCTAGTATTAATAATGGAGTTTAAGTATCTTTCTGTCTGAAGCCGAAACTCCATCAAAGTTGTATAACTATTTACTAAGTCCCCTAGCTTCATTATATACTATGAAAAAAACCGGCATAAACACTATGGGCATTTCTCAATTTACATAATCAATTGCTTTTGAACTTCTAATAAATTAGTATTCTCAAATATACACCCAGGATCGTTTCATTCAGATTTCATCATGTATTTACGTAATTTTGCCCGCTACTAATCTTACTTATAAATTATAATTAAGTAATCAAATTGTTTAATTAAAATAATAATTGATTTAAAAATTAATCAGTTACGTAGTTATTTTATCTACGTCCAATTGATTAAACAGCGCGCGGAACGTAAATCTATCGTCTACTCAGTTTGGACGCAATACAAACGCTGGTATTACCGTGTTACTTTAACTTACGCTGTTAAGCTTTAATTCACAAACTTTTCTTATTATTCCATATTTTATTTATTAAAATAAAAGATGTGATTTTTTTTCTTTTCTGTCAGCAACAAAAATAATATAACTGATTTTAGAAACATATTAATTAAAAAACGTCATTAAAAACACACACGCGCGTGCACGCACACACACACATAAATAAGTACGGATTTTTACATTGTTTCATTTTATAAACACTTTTCTTCCGATTCGAAAAATACTGTTCGCTGTATTTCGTTTTTTTTTAATTGTTGATTTTAACAATTTTATTGAATCAAATTGTTTAATTTAAATAAAAATCGATTTAAAAATTACTACTACCCCCCCACACACACACACAAATACACACACATTCTAACAAATGTAATTAGGTAAACTTTCTTTCCGAGACCATTTACATAAGTAACCATGTTCACTATATTTGTTTTTTTGGTACTTTCACACTTTAGGACCCGCGCTAACTTTGACTCCATCGTTAGGGTTAGGGTCAGAGTCAAAGTGGGTGTTTGGGTCATCGTCAAAGTCAGCACATATCCTACAGTAAAAAAATACAGATTTTTTATTGTTTTATTTTATGCACACCTTTCTTCCGATCCAAAAAATACTGTTTGCTGTATTCAGTTCTTTAAATTTATGATTTTAACAATTTTACTGAATCAAAATTTTTTAATTAAAATAAATATTGATTTTAAAATTATTAAAAATATTTATATTTATGGAGAAGGTTAATACAAAAATCGGGGTGGGTCGAAATTTCTTTTTTCATTATTTACATCTACAACTATATTTGGTCATAAATAAAGAATATCAACGTATAACCACCCAAGAAATATGACTGAGGCTACATCAGTTTACACGTTAGCGTTAATTTCTGACGCCGCAGCCTAGCAAAAATATGCGGCCGGAGGGAGCATATATTTGCAAGTATATATAATGATGTCTGATCTTTTTAAGTTAAGGCCCAAAAAGCAGTTGGCCTTAAAAAGGTTTACTTTCTATAGATCTCATCGAACTATGTCTCAAATAATATTTGTATAAATAAAAGTATTTATAAATAGTTCAATTAATCATTGCGGACTTGTATAAACAACTGTATTTTTACACCGTGGATGTGACCTTGAATGGAATATATATATATATATATATATATATATATATGGGAAAGTTCGTCCAACTAGATAGTTGAACACTGCTATGACAGCCTAGTAAATATGTCCGTTTTTATATACATACATGGATTATACTTTCCCCATTTTTCTCGTGTATGTGGGGTTAGCAGTATTGGTAGAAGTTCATACTTGAATGTTTTAGGTAACTTTCGTCTGGGTTCAAATCCATCAACTAGCAGAACATACCTTTTTCACACTGATTATTCCTGAATAAGGATGAAACACATCTGTATGTGTATGTTGTAAAGAAATTTCAAAATATACATCATAATATAGTATATATACATATATATATACATATATATATATGTGTATATATATATATATATATATGTATGTATGTATGTATATACATATTACTTTTGTACTGATGCATAGCAGGTATATTTCCATTTCTAACGGAGTACTACTACTATACCTTTAATGTATATATTAAAATAATTCGTGGATTTCTTTAAGACTATTTTCCTACGTGTATAATACGTTTATCGACATATCTCATGTCATATCTTATGTTGGCAGGTGTTATTTTGACCTGCTCATGTTCGTAGAGGCTTTAGAACGAACTAACATTCTAATAAAGACTATAAACCACAGGAAAGAGAATCCAATCCGATGATAAAGCTCGTGCCAATTTCGACACAATAACTGGAAGTTGAATGAGAGCTCTCAGCGATTATGACGCAACACGTAAGAAAATGAAACACACTATGCTTAGATATCACAACAACGAAAGAAATCCTTGTTCTGACTGTAATTATACACCACTTCATTGATTTCGCTTAAACTTCATTGCACATTTCTTTGCAAGTTGTTTATGAAGAAGCCGTACGTCCGAAACATTTAAATGCCGATGTAAGCCATATAAAATAATAGTTTATTATCAATATATATGTATACATATGCATATATATACATATATACACAAACACACACACACACACACACACACACACACATATATATATATATATATATATATATATATATATATATATATATATATATATATATATATCGCACCGGTTACTATCGCCAGAACCAAAAGCAATAACAAATATCCTACGTAGAAGTATAGGCGATAAGAAGCCGTACACAAATAGGCAGGTTATTGTAATCTAGTGGTTAGACGCCGATATACGAATGTTGGCATCGAAGGTTCGATTCTTGCTCAGGGACGCATGCTGATGACAGCCTATAGCCAAACACGCGCATCCATGTATAACTTTTGTGCACGCCAAAAAATAATTTGTACATTTATTATAAAAATCTGTATACAATAAATTTGTTGATCAATTAATTAATTAAAATAAAAGGTTTACACAAAATTAAGGCAAGACCTTCGTTTTCTGATGTCAACCCTCTCATGAAATCCAGCTTTCAGTAACACTTTCTGTTGAAACAATATCATCCAGATTAGTGTCAAGTTCTGGTGTAATATTGGGTGTCGTGGTTTTTTGCTCTGTCTTCACAATCTTTGAAACAGTTGTACGATCTCTTTCAGACAGCTTTGACCTTCTTCCAGAATTTTGTTTAGAAGATGACGTTTTTCTCTATTTTATAGGCCATCGACATCTTCCAGACAGTTCCTCTCAATACGGCAACCATTTTATCTACTACCGTTACAGTAGCACTTCACATACGGAAACCAACGACCTGCCCTCTTTGGAAATCTGGTAGATATGTCATGTAATTTTTTTTTACTAATATGCACTATCAGAAGTAAACATAAATTTAAGCAATATATTTAGGACAACAATAACCATGAATAAAAAAAATGAAACCAACATTTTGTAAATCAATTTTTATAGGTGTCTTAAAATTGATAGAAAATGTATTCTGTCCAACTCCTGTATATTTATTTGTGAGTTTTTATAAAACATATATTTTTAGGCATACACTTTTATCATCGCTGAAATTGTTTCAAATTACAAGTTGATGAGTGGGGTTACATACGTCAGAGGTTATATACTTTTTAGTTATTTTCAGATGACGAAAGGAAAAATGAATCAACGACTATCAATTTACTTATTGTATTAATTTATTTACATTTCTTAATTTTTTCATTTTCAGACTTCCACGAATACCTGTATTTTTTTTATTCGTGTTACAAACAAAATTTATATTTATTTTTTTCTATTTTTCTAATTTTTTTTCATATCTTACGCGCATTTCACAGCTTAGTCAAGAAACATATATAGTTTTTACGAAGGATTCCTTCTTACGTGTCGAGCGCAACATATTTTGGGGAATGATTCAAGATATATACAAACTTTTGATGTGAGATTTTTTCGTATATTTTAACTTGCAATTGTTCTTGTTAAAGCTTATCCTTAGGCTTTTCTTCATCTTATTTTCTTCTATTTTGGTTTGATATGTTATTTCTATGACTATTACATGAACAGTTTCCTTGATGATAAGCGATATTGAAATAAAACCTACATATTTGTCGAAATCTAAATGTTAAAATTGTCACTGTCCTGAGAGTTTCATTTGTTAACACATATAACTGTGCATTAGAAGCTGCTGACAGTTTACGATTTCCTTTTCCAGGGCACACAACTTAAGAAGTGTGACCTATTTGTAGTCCACAGAAGACTTCGATTGTTTAATGCAAGGTGTACTCGATAAACACATGTTTATTTATCTGTCCTTAAGCCAAAACCTTAGGCTTAAGGAAAGAAGAATAAACATGTTTTTTATCGAGTACACCTTGCATTGAACAATCGAAATTGAAATAGATTTGTCATTCGTACATCTGTATATCTTTTCCTTCATGTATCTTTATAATTGCTCTATCTCGTATATTGAGCTTAAACCATTTTACTATAAGTTCTATCCTCTAAAAGCATACTTTAAGTTTCATATTTTATAGTCGTAGTTGAACGATTCTACTATGATACCCGATTCCGAAACCATTACTAGTTCTGTTCTAAATTCTTGATTATGTTCTTAATTCCCGATTCCTATTCTAATAACGGAAGCGCACAGAAAGACACAACAACATCATTAAAATAATAATCTGCACCACTATAAACCCCCTATCGAAAGTGTTCATTAATTAGGATCGATTTTAAATAGTTTATATATAAATATTATGATATTTAAAGTTTTTTTTATCGGAATTTTTTTCAAAAAATAACTACGTTGATTCATGAGGTTAAGATCTAATTAATCATTAAAAAACAAAACAATACACATTGGTAAACTTGAAGATAAAACAATTTCCTTTCCTGTGATGAGCTTTTATGGATTTATACTGATCTTATGAAGATTTTATGGATTTATACTGATCTTATGAAGATTTTATGGATTTATACTGATCTTATGAAGATGTTATGGATTTATACTAATCTTATGAAGATTTTATGGATTTATACTAATCTTATGAAGATTTTATGGATTTATACTGATCTTATGAAGATTTTATGGATTTATACTGATGTTATGAAGATTTTATGGATTTATACTGATCTTATGAAGATTTTATGGATTTATACTGATATTATGAAGATGTTATGGATTTATACTGATCTTATGAAGATTTTATGGATTTATACTGATCTTATGAAGATTTTATGGATTTATACTGATCTTATGAAGATGTTATGGATTTATACTGATCTTATGAAGATTTTATGGATTTATACTAATCTTATGAAGATTTTATGGATTTATACTGATCTTATGAAGATTTTATGGATTTATACTGATCTTATGAAGATTTTATGGATTTATACTGATCTTATGAAGATTTTATGGATTTATACTGATCTTATGAAGATTTTATGGATTTATACTGATATTATGAAGATGTTATGGATTTATACTGATCTTATGAAGATTTTATGGATTTATACTGATCTTATGAAGATTTTATGGATTTATACTGATCTTATGAATATTTTATGGATTTATACTGATATTATGAAGATTTTCCGACGGATCTTCCGTCGGAGAGTTATTTCACCAAAAAGAATTTGCGCCACCTGATATTTATTCTATACACCTTGGAGAGTTTTTGAAATAGATATGTTTTGTATGAACTTTTTGGACATTACTTGTTTATCTGACATTGAATAAGTGTATTATTCACAAACAATTTGATCATTTTCGGCCATCTTATGGAAAATAATTATCGATTAAAATAAAATCAATTTTTAATAAATTATCAATGAATTTAAATTTTCATTTAAATGAAGCAAACACATCTTTGTAAATTAAGTTAATGAACTATATACGAATGATTGAAACGCAAATAAATAACAGAACTTTTCTTTTAATTTCTGATATTAGCAAGTATTTCCTTACAAAAAATGTTAATTAAAAAATCATATTTGTTCCTAATTTGTCAAATTATATTTCAAAGTTTTTTTAGCAAATTAATAAATAAAAGGGTAGTATCTGTTCTGATAATTCAAAGTTAATTTATTTATAGAGTTAGATTCACCACATTGTAAACCGACCTTGTGCCTAGGTTTGCTCTCGTGGGGAGACCAGCACATGAGATCACAACTAATTTATAACACCCTTAAATAACCTCTAATTCAAAATTGGATTCTATTTGCAGGCGAGTGCGTGTGAACGCACTGAAGAATTTGACAGAGTAACAAAAAATAACAACCCTTAAAACAATTATTTTAAACTTTACCGTAGGGGATAAGTTTTTGATATCAATTTGACGTAAAATTATCTGCATTTCCGAGTCATTCTACAATTTTCGCGCTGTTCATTACATTTCTTTTACCACTAAAACAACGTTTAACTGGTAAGGTCTACTACACGTAGTCCCTGTAAAAAAACTATTCCCCACATAACCACGCACATAAGTTATCTCCCATAGCAAATATTTGTGTTTGTATCTGTCTTAAAACGCTAGAATAGATCTTATATGAAGGCTCCTTTTACGTTTAATTTACCTGTGAATCTGCTACTTCACTTTACATTCTTAAATAATTAATTTAGGTTGTTTTTTGTTCCCGCCAAATTTATTAGGGTGTTCACACGTAAGCGCTTTAGAAGTAAAACGTCATTTTAGTTTAGAGATGATTTAACTGATGGCTATAATGATAATAATAATAATAATAATAATAATAATAATAATAATAATAATAATAATAATAATAATAATAATAATAATAATCATGATAATAATAATAATATTTATAAGTTCTTATATAGTAAAAGTATTCGCTACATACTTACAAAAGAAACAATTCAAACATCAACATTACATTAAAATATAGGTTTTAACACATTTTACGTTTTTTTAAATAGCCTTTGAAAATATATATAAGAACTTCCATTGTTATGTTGACAGATGTTCACTGTATATAACGTAGTCCAAAAAAAGTCCACTTGTGTTTTTGTCAGTATGAGGAAAATTTAACAACTGAATTTCCAAACCGTTTCAATAATATCAATAACCAATAATTGTACTTCTTAGTTGACTTTCATTTTATTACCTTCTATTTTCTTTTTATATCTGTAAATATCTTGATTTACAAATAGTTCATGCATGGAAACTCAGAATCAAAAGAAGAACTGCCTCCAAAATGTGTTCTTGCAATGAGGCGTGCAAAACTAATTATTCATTTATATATAATTACACGCCAATGGAAACATTTCAAAACGTTCTAAGTTTTTGTAACACTTTTCTGTAATGGTTGCCAATTTTAAAGCATCGGACAAAGGCTCGACAGACATAAAACAACCATATAAGGAATGAACACCGTCAAAGCCGGACATCATGTGATGAATTAAAAATATTTGTATATTTTACTTTTAATGTAATTATCAATGAGGTGTGTCAGTGTATTTATTGACAAATATGTTTGATTTAATTCTTAAACATTTTTCTGTTTCTTTGTAAATTAACTACACTATAATAACGGTTGTCTAGCGAATTCATGAAAAGTGTCATTTCTTTTACACATGTGAAATAAATTATCTAACGAATTCATGAAAAGTTTCATTTCTTTTACACATGTGAAATAAATTATCTAACGAATTCATGAAAAGTTTCATTTCTTTTACACATGTGAAATAAATTATCTAACGAATTCATGAAAAAAGTTTCATTTCTTTTACACATGTGAAATAAATTATCTAACGAATTCATGAAAAGTTTCATTTCTTTTACACATGTGCAATAAATTATCTAACGAATTCATGATAAGTTTCATTTCTTTTACACATGTGAAATAAATTATCTAACGAATTCATGAAAAGTTTCATTTCTTTTACTCATATGAAATAAATTATCTAACGAATTCATGAAAAGTTTCATTTCTTTTACACATGTGAAATAAATTATCTAACGAATTCATGAAAAGTTTTATTTCTTTTACACATGTGAAATAAATTATCTCACGAATTCATGAAAAGTTTCATTTCTTTTACACGTGTGAAATAAATTATCTAAAGAATTCATGAAAAGTTTTATTTCTTTTACACATGTGCAATAAATTATCTAACGAATTCATGAAAAGTTTCATTTCTTTTACACATGTGAAATAAATTATCTAACGAATTCATGAAAAGTTTCATTTCTTTTACACATGTGAAATAAATTATCTAACAAATTCATGAAAAGTTTCACTTCTTTTACACATGTGAAATAAATTATCTAGCGAATTCATGAAAAGTTTCATTTCTTTTACACATGTTAAATAAATTATCTAACGAATTCATGAAAAGTTTCATTCTTTTTACACATGTGAAATAAATTATCTAACGAATTCATAGAAAGTTTCATTTCTTTTACACATGTGCAATGAATTATCTAGCGAATTCATGAAAAGTTTCATTTCTTTTACACATGTGAAATAAATTATCTAACGAATTCATGAAAAGTTTCATTTCTTTTACACATGCGAAATAAATTATCTCACGAATTCATGAAAAGTTTCATTCTTTTTACACATGTGAAATAAATTATCTTACGAATTCATGAAAAGTTTCATTTCTTTTACACATGTGCAATAAATTATCTAACGAATTCATGAAAAGTTTCATTTCTTTTACACATGTGAAATAAATTATCTAACGAATTCATGAAAAGTTTCATTTCTTTTACACATGTGAAATAAATTTTCTTACGAATTCATGAAAAGTTTTATTTCTTTTACACATGTGCAATAAATTATCTAACGAATTCATGAAAAGTTTCATTTCTTTTACACATGTGAAATAAATTATCTAACGAATTCATGAAAAGTTTCATTTCTTTTACACATGTGAAATAAATTTTCTTACGAATTCATGAAAAGTTTCATTTCTTTTACACATGTGAAATAAATTATCTAGCGAATTCATGAAAAGTTTCATTTCTTTTACACATGTGAAATGAATTATCTAACGAATTCATAGAAAGTTTCATTTCTTTTACACATGTGAAATAAATTATCATACGAATTCATGAAATGTTTCATTTCTTTTATACATGTGAAATGAATTATTTAACAAATTCATGAAAAGTTTCATTTCTTTTACACATGTGAAATAAATTATCTTACGAATTCATGAAAAGTTTCATTTCTTTTACACATGTGCAATAAATTATCTAGAGAATTCATGATATGTTTAATTTATTTTACACATGTAAAATGAATTAGCTAGCGAATTCGTGAAATTGTTTCATTTCTTTTACACATGTGCAATAAATCCTCTAGCGAATTCATGTAAAGTTTTATTTTTTTACACATGTAAAATAAATTATTAAGCTAATTCATGAAAAGTTTCATTTCTTTTACACATGTGCTATGAATTATCTAGCGAATTCATGAAAAGTTTCATTTCTTTTACACATGTAAAATAAATCATCTTGCACATTAATGAAAAGTTTTATTTCTTTTACACATGTAAAATTAATTATCTAGCCAGTTCATGAAAAGTTTAATTTCTTTTAGACATGTAAAATAAATTATCTAGCGAATTCAATAAAGTTTCATTTCTTTTACACATGTGCAATAAATTATCAAGCGAATTCATGATATGTTTAATTTCTTTTACACATGTAAAATATATTATCTAGCGAATTCATTAAAAGTTTTTTTACACATGTGCAATAAATTATATAGTGAAGTCATGAACAGTTTAATTTCTTTTACACATGTAAAATGAATTATCTAGCGAATTCATGAAAGGTTTCATTTCTTTTACACATGTAAACTAAATTATCTTACCGAATTCATGAAAAGTTTCATTTCTGTTACACATATAAAATATATTATCTAGCGAATTCATGAAAATGTTCATTTCTTTTACACATGTAAAAAAATATCTAGAGAATTCATGAAAAGTTTCATTTCTTTTACACATGTGAAATAAATTATCTAGCGAATTCATGAAAAGTTTAATTTCTTTTACACATGTGCAATAAATTATCAGGCAAATTCATGAAAAGTTTTGTTTCTTTTACACATGTAATTAAATTATCTAGCAAATTCATGAAAAGTTTCATTTCCTTTACACATGTAAAATAAATTATCTAGCGAATTCATGAAAAGTTTCATTTCTTTTACACATGTAAAACAAATTGACATCATAGTTGGGTTTTATTATATTATTATTATGATTAATATGATTATTATTATTATTAATTAGTTATATCTTTTAGTTTTACTGGTAGTTTAAAAATAAATATTTATCATTAATTGTTAGTATTATTTTGTATTCTTCAATTATTTATTTGGTTTAATATTTCCTAAAATTTGGTCTAATTATGTTTGATTATCATTATTAATTATATTTGATCGTTTCTATAATAACTCTGTTTTTAAATGTTAATAATGTTAATGTATTGTTCGATTTCTATTTGTGATGTTAGGGAATTTGTACTGAACAAAGTGACATATTGGAATACATAAAAAAAAACATTTTTCTTGTGTAAGAAACGATCGTGCGTCGAAATATTGCGTTGATGTTGAATTTATCAAACTGATATGAATAAATTTATTAAGTTTTATTTACCCTCTCCCTCCCTTTTATATACACGCATACACACACACACACACATATATATATATATATATATATATATATATATATATAGATAGATAGATAGATATATATAGATATATAAAGGAGGTAAAATATATGTTTGTGTATATATGTTTTATTATATATTGCAAACTATTTTAGGTAAAAGCTTGATGATTGTTAACATAGCATATATAAATATAGAATATTACGCTAAATACTAGTGACCAAGTTTGTATCTATTTTCTTTTCCATTTCTTTCCACATTAAAATAAAACATCGGTGCATTTTGGCTGATTTTTGATTTGCTGATATATCTCTGGTAGTTTTTATTAACGCAGGATGCTTTAGATCGATTCTCATCTAGATATTTACCTATTTATTTATTATGTAACGCTACCGTTTAAATAAATTTAGACATCGTCCTAAGAGAATTACCCTCATAATTATGTTAATGCAGGTTTCCCTAATATTACGTTAAAGTTTGTTTTCTACGTAAAAATAGTTATTATTAAGCTTTTTGTAATTTTCTAATCTCATTAAGTATGTTCAGCAATATATAGAAACTTATAACGTCAAGAAATGATTGTCAGACTGTAATGGATGAAGCTAAGAGAAGGTGTACAGAGATGACCAGAAACCGCATTCGATCATAGAAACGAGGTAATCACGATTTCCGGAAAATGTTCAATAGTGTGGTTAACAATGTGCAATACAACAATTCCCCCGCTATCCAACCACAGTGATGTCGTTTGCACGGCAACTGATATGGCGGCACTACTTGCCAAGCGTTCCGCCTTCAACTCGACTCTGAGCTCCGCAAATCACTCTCTTCCAAACTTCGAATAGCTCACCTGACCATCACCCAATCTGATGTCTGGGACATTATAAAACATCTGGACACCTCCAAAGCATGTGGGCCTGATCTTATAGCAGTACTAGTAATAAATAAATGCTCTGCTGAACTCCCACTTGTCCTCTCCACACATTTCAACAAATGCCTTGAGGAATACTGCTTCCCTAATAGCTGGAACATTGCTTCTGTGTACCGTTTTCAAGAATTCTGGATATAGAATAAATCCTCAGAATAAACCCCCTCATCAGTCTACTACCGCTCTACGTAAAACGCTTTGAATCTCTAACCAATGAAGCAATATTCCGTCACTTCCTTTATGCTAAACTTCTCTCTGACCATCAGTACGGATTTAGGCAAGCTTTGTTTAATAGAGATATACTAATGGTCATATCATTACACATATACTATACACTGGACAAGGCAGGTGAAGATATGGTCATAGCGCTTTATATATCCAAAGCCTTTGACAAAGTCTGGCACAAAGGCATTCTCCTAAAAATTAATTAATATATTATTACTAGACGAATATTTAATATAATTAGATCCTTCATACCCAAAAGAAAGATCTACGTTGTCTGCGATGGCCGTTGTCATAAATGCAGCTGTACCCCAGGGGTCGATCTTTGGACCTTTTGTTCGTGGTTTTAATAAACAGCTTAAATTGTGATATTGTGCCTGACGACACAATGCCCTACGCTCGTTATGTGGGCAAAACTGACGCACAAATATCTGAAGCAATGGCGGGATATTTAAAAAGTTACATCTAGTCTTTATGGAATGGGGTCATAAATGGATGGTAACATTTAATGCTGCTAACAAAAATCTTCTTTCTTGCAACAACTACAATGAACACCTTCAACCACTGATTCTCATGGCAAATAACACCCGACATGAGGGTCTTACGTTCAAACTCCTTAGCCTAAAATTCACAGCTAACATGTATTGGAACAAAAACATAGAAGACGTTGCAAATGTAGTTGCAAAGAAGGTGGGCGCCCTCTACCGTGCTAGAAAACGTCTCACATCTTACAGTATCCTCTATCTATACGAAGCCACCATCCGCGCATGCATGGAGTATTGTTGCTATATCTGGGCTGGTGCATCGTCGACTGTCTCTCTTCCAAAAAAAGACTCGCTAATCTTATAGGTCCTTCACTATCCAACAATTCCAGCTCCTGTCCATCTCCGAAATGTTGTATAATTATGCTTATTTTACAAGTACTTCAATGGAATGTGCGCCGATGAACTTGCAGGTCTGGTGCCACCTAGACGTATATACATTCGAGCAACCCGACAATATACTAGATCCCATCTATTAACTGTGTAGATACCCAGATTCCGGAGAGCCTTTTATTACAGCAGCCTTTTTCATCCATCTGCCAGCATTTGGGACTACCTCCCTGCTCCCTGTTTCCCCGACTGTACTGTTAAACTACAGCGTTCAATCATCTTTGGCCGGCCAGAGCGATGAGCATCTCTCACGTACAAAAGTACTTTTCGTAATCGAGCAAACCCTAACCCTAACCCTAACACACAAGTTGAGTAACATCATTCTATCCATACACATAGCATTATATTTGTGATGGTTTGTGTGGCTTTTTTTTCTGTAGACAAATACGCATCAGATGTCGGTAGTGCTCTGCTTTATCCCCTATTTCAAAACCTGAAATACAAGCACAAATGTAAGAACCCCTCTGCTTGGGGGCTTATTACACACTGACGTAAATCCTAACCCTAAGTCTTACCCAGGAACACATTTCATGTTTCAAACCCAAATTCCAACGTATTAGCTCACACAACCGTTAACCCTAACCTGTAAACAATCGAGAGATGAATCTTATTTAAAGGCAGCCGACGTCAGAGTGTCAAACAATTGAAAAGAATATGCATTTTTTATTGTAATTTTCCGGCCTACTAAAGATAGTTTTATATACCTATTTCTAAAATATTGTATTCGGTGTATATTTATTCCATAGAATTAGAAAAAATAAAATATATTTCACAAATAAAACTCTTTCCCAGAACTAAGTTTGTTTTGTATGATCGTGTTATTAAAGTATATAGGAATAAGTATTAGCCGACATTTATGTGTAATATACATTTTAATTGATTGATCAAGTTCAAATATGTTAATAAAGTTAGAATGAAACCAATTTCTTCAAGAATATATATATATATATATATAATATATATATATATATATATATATATATATATATATATATATATATATATATAAAGTTTTTCATATGTGATTATTTTATTAAATTAATTTTACCAAACAAATCTGAAAGTTTTTTAATAATAGATACAAAACAGACATTATTTTTTAAACAATAATGTGAGAGAAATAGAAGCAAAGAGACAGATATAGACATATTGTCCATGGATTTAATTTATGTATATAAACATTAATTAATATATATATATATATATATATATATATATATATATATATATATATATATATATATATATATATATATATAAAATGAACACGTCCTATTTACAAGGGCGACTTAATGCAATATTCCTTACCACTAAGGAAGTTGAAGAATACTAGGAAAACAGCTATGTTTATATCGCTATTAAAAACAAGAACAGTAACTGCGTAACATTATTGCGATACTAAATCCTACATATTTCGGCATATTGTTTGTTGCCATGTGATAAAACTCCAGACTACAGCCAGTAATATTGTAGGTTCGACTCTTGCCCAGGTTAGCCATGCTGATGAAGGCTGGTAGCCGAAAACATGTGCCAATTTATTCCTTTCATGTACGTAAAAATGTATTAATTATATATATATATATATATATATATATATATATATATATATATATAAATATATATATATATATATGTATATATATATATAAATATATATATATATATATATATATATATATATATATATATATATATATATATATATGGGTAGATAAAATGATAAAACAATCCGACGGGATGAAATTAAAAATGGAACGTTGAGCTTATGTGTCTTCAACTATATATATATATATATATATATATATATATATATATATATATATATATATATATATATATATATATATATATATATATATATAATATATATTACTGCAGTAATAGTTTTATTCATTTTCAGAAGGGTAATAATTTATTGCGATGTATTAATTTTGGGATAAAGTTTTTACAGAAAGGGGATACCTTTCTGCGTTTCCCTCTCTCTGTATCTGCGACTTGTCTCTATGCATCGCTGCACTATGTGATGCGCAAAATATACTCTTTCGATAGTGTTTCATTATACCTTAGTCGACGTTCTCAGAAATCAAAGCCCCCCCCCCCTTCATGCGGCTAACACTTGCTCTCTATATGAAATACATAGATATTCGAATATTCCATTAAAGTTCTCATTTACCTGGCAAACGTTGAGCTAGTAATAAATTATTAACATTTGTTTTTCTTTTCTACAATTTACCAGTGTACTACGTTATAGTATGTCTTGATTGTGGTCTCTTAATCTTTACGGATTACAGGACAAGAATTCAGCATGTTTGGTGGAGTACCCAGCAAAATGCGCTTACTTAAGGTAACATTACTATTCGTGTGCTCTAGTGTATAGCCGTGTCGAGGGGATCTTATTTGTGCTTCGAATACTATGTCATTTTGAATATTTGGTCAGTGGTTACTTGTAGGGTGATGTATCCTCATGTCAGTTTGCACTGGCAAACATATGTACACACGGAGTTTTGTAGGTAATTCAAACTCTCCCTTTTGAGTTTACTTCAGTCGAAGTTCTCAGAAATCAAGGGACCCCTACCTGGGGCTTACACTTGATCTCTATATGAGATACATAGATACCCGAATATTCTATTTAAATTCTCCTTAAGTTCTCAAGCATTGAGTCAGTAAAAAAGTTAAGAATAATTTCTTCTATCCCAAACTGACCAGTCAAGTATGTAATAGTATATCTTTCTTTTGGGCTGTTGGTCTTACCGGATTCCGGGACAAGAGTTGATCTAGTCTGGTGGAGTATCCAGCTACGTAGTGTTACTTGAGGTAACATCACTAAGAGAAGATGCACTATTCCTCGTATGAGGTGATCTTATTTGTGCTGCGGATACTATGCAATTTTGAATATTTGGTCAGGGTTTACTTGTAGGGGTAATTATCCTCATGTCAGGTTGTCCTGACAAACCCTTGTACAGAGAGACCGAAGACACTCGAGGATAGTGTCTAGTGGGTAAGTGAATGGCCGTCGGTGTGTATGAAAAAGACACATTCTATTATGTTAATTTATATGTGAATAGACAGTAAACGGCGTATCTATGGGATTAAACCACAACAACAAATGCTATGCAACGTGCAACAGGAATTCAAGTTGCATCCATCAACAGATTGATGATCTGATTCTGAGAACAACATCACTTCGCAGCTGATTATATATTTTTGACAATGTGAAGCCATTATTGCTCAAATTAATAGCTTTGACGCGCTGCATAAACAATGAGCCTAAAAAAAACGTGATGACTGTTTCACCATCAATTGATTTACGACCCAAGAAGAGCGGTATTAATAGCTTTCAGGATAAGGTATCTACTTGCTTCAAAACGTATTACCTTACATGATGTTTGGTGTGAAGTACTGACGTTCAATATTTGATTAATTAAGTATAATTAATACATTAGAATAAACAAGGATGAACACGGATGTTGGTGAGACATGAAGACAAGTATAATATTCAGTATTCTCTGGTGATTTTATGTGTGTGTTTTGTTTATTCGACTCAAATCTGATAGTTCTCTCTCAATTTGATCAATAAAGAAGGGTCACGTGTTTAATTCGGAATTAGTTATATTGAATTTAAAAGAAAAATAGTTTTTGAAAAGTTTTTTTTTTTTTCATAATTTAAATTATTAGACTAATCCTGTGTGGTTATTCGAAACAATTTATTGGCGAATGTATGTTGTTAAGAAAGGTATCATAATAAGCCACTTAGTGATCTAGTCTCACACCGGATAATCGATCATGACATTGAAAGATAAAACATCGTACTACTATCCTACATTAACAACCCTCTAAATATTGGTTTGACAAAAATATTCTCCCATATGCGTGAAACGAAGGTTTTGATTGACTGAACATTGTTAATAGTAGAAACATACGGAAAAAAGTTTTTATCTAATCAAAAACACTTCATCAAGTGAACATTTTACATAAGAATACTTAATTCGAAAGTAAAGCCGAGATGGAAAACGAAATTTATCGAATAGAAGGACGCAAAAACTTAGAGAAAAACTACAATATCTACAAGTAAGATATAGTAGAAATTAGATCACTAAATTTCTAAGCAAAAGAAATATATTTGGTTAGTTTTACTTATTGTTACTCTACTGTGTTTCCATAACTATTTTTTTTGTAGTTGACGACGATTTTCTAATTTGTTTCGTTGTTGCCGACGATTAACCGAAGTTAGCATCGCATGAATCCAAAAGTTGTGTCGATCTTTTCAGAACAGCGTGGGTTCAGAAAGGCTGCCAGAGCAACCCCTTGGAACGCATGTGGTGATCGCTGCATACAACCAGCAATATATGTCGTGCTCATGCATTCGAATTTTTATACCCAATTTATAAGAATCGTATACATTAGTTGTCCTCTGCTGCGATAACCACATGCTTTTAACACGTTTCTATTTTAATCGTTCTGCTCTTCAAAAGATTCCACACAATAAACATAAATACAATAATACATTACTAAAAATGAATTACCATCAGGCGGTAATAAATGGTTCAGCTAGTACACGGCTCTTATCATTTATAACGACACACACACACAATACCCACAACGGTATTTCTGTACAGGGTTTGTCAAGATTATCTGACATTAGAAAATTCAACCTGCCACAATATTAAAAATAACATAGTATTCGAAACCCAAATAAGATCTCGTTGGCACGGCTATACACTGGCTCATACGACGCATGTTGCACCGTTTAGTAATGTTATCTCAAGTAACAGCACTTAGTTTAATACTCCACCAGACCAGATTAATTATTGTCCTGGAATAGGGCTAGACTAAGAAAATACAAAAATATAGATAAATTATAACAGTAAAGTGGCCAATTGCAGAGAGGATGAAGAGCGTGCTCATCGCTTTATTGACTCAAAGTTTGAGAGGTACATGAACAACTTAGTTAAACACTCGCATATATATTATCCCATTTCGAAATTAAGTATAAACATCTAGGAATGAGAACCTTTGTTTTTGAAAACCTTCTGAAGTAAAATAAGTATATATATATATATATATATATATGTATGTATATATATATACATACATATATATACATATATATACATATATATATATATATATATACATATATATACATATATATATATATACATATATATACACATATATACATATATATATACATATATATATACACACATATATATATATATATGCGAAAGGGAATATTCAAAGAACTGGAGTTAATAAATGATATTTTCTTATGATTAAGATATCTAAGGATGATTACACGGGAGTAAACTTATAAATTAGAGTGGATATGTGAGCTGGCATATATAAAAAGAGAATGAGAAAACAACGACGAACACGAGAATAGAAGAGGTAGGGTATAACATAACTACTCTTGAAGGGGCATGTCAGTAAACTGGTATAACTTTTAATTTTGCGATATAGATGGTAGAGGCAAATATATAAAAAATAGATGCAGCGTGCTTATGTTGTCATACAATATAGCATCCAGATATAATTTTTAAATAGATTAAAGAAATATATAAATGTATAGAAAAAAATGTGCTCCCTCTTCAGACCTCTGTTTTACCGTCATATTTCCTCTCAATTTGTCCAGACATTTAAAATTCTACCAAATAAGATATTAGGTGGTGGTCTGATAGAACATAATATTTCGGGAAAACAATTCCCTTTTCTCAAACGTGTGTTCAACTTTATTCGGAACTCACTATGGCAACCGTTGTGAGTCGTTTGGCAGAAAATGTGATGCATTTATCCCTCTTTAATTTAAAAAAAAAATTAATTGAAATTAATCACTAAACGTAAGAACGGGCAAATAAATGAAATACAATTGAAAATAAATATAAAATATACGTAATAGAAACAACATAACAGTATATTCTTATTAATCATAAGGATACTGAACGAGATACATAAAAAACATTCAAACAAATTAAGAAAGAAAATTAATTTAAAATTCATCTTATTTTCTACCGAACTAATCCTTCCCGTTTCCTTTGTACGTACGAAATGAAATTGAAGAAGGAGTTATCTCCCGAAATATCATGTAATACGAGACCTCCAGCAATTCGCACTGCGAACAATAACAAAAAACATATATTAATTAAAGATGGGAACAGCAATACTTATTTTTCGTGTATATGTCTTAATTTGCTTCAATTCGTGTTTATCCTTTACACATCTGCATTGTATTGTCTTCTATAACTGTTTTGTATATACACACTACACAATGTTTTAGGCAAACTACATTTACCCATTAATATATGTTAGTAAAAAGTTCACAAATCAGATTAATATCAGAAGGCGTGTAGAGTATATAATAATGGAATTACATGCATGCATAAATACTGGTAAAAAAGAATATGTTAAAAATCGGGCGATATAATTTTGATAGTTGAGAATGGCAGTACATTGGATTCAGTAGGGATCAGCTGAGTGTGCTCTAAAGATGGTTCGACACACTGTTTAAATTGATAAAAGTGAACGTGACGTCACATGCCCCGAAGAGGGAATAACGAAGAGAAAGACGAATTCGATCGAAAGCTTTTGGGTGGAAGCACGTCCGTTGAGAAATGTCCTGTGAAAATGTGATTAACTAGTAATTACCGCATGGCCACTCATCGATAATCGAGAGCAGATGATCCCAGGCGAATACACCTGGTCTTGTTCTCAACCGTTGTCTCTTCTTAGTTTTTTTTTCTAGGTATGAACGAACTTGTTGACAGGGGGGCGTTACTTAAGTCGGGCAAGATCACTTGAAAGACACAGCCAGAACGAACGGACAGGAATGTGTACAATGAACGTGCATCATTTTACTTAATTGTGACTTGTGAAAAATTCGAATTCACCTCGACGAGGAAGTTCATGTAACATTGATATTTGTAGTAATTATCGTAAGAAAACATTTTATTTCTGTATATTGAGTAAAAAAGATAATATTCAAAGAAGCATAACAAATAAATAAATGATGAATAAATCATGTGTCGCAAAATATATACAGAAAACCAATGAATGAATTTATATAAACATCATTATCGCTACATATCTTTTGAATTTGAGAGTTACACTGCAAAACGGGATAAACGCCATTTTCGCAAATGCGAAGCTATTAAAAAAATGTTTCATTTCAACATTTTAACCAGACTATAACATCATGTTTTACATAATATGCTATCAGCATATATTTTTTGCTTTCAGTGGAAATAACGTTGTAGTCGAAGTCTACATTTTATATGTTGGTGCCTTATTTCCTAATTTAATGACAGTTAATTTATCGCTTTTTGCATTCAGACTTTTCAATAATTTTCTACCTTTTCGAATTTGCTAGATGTGTTCATCTATATAATAATACGCTAGCGCCTTTAATGTTCGTACGTACGTTATCACCTTTCACACACGTTTTAAAAGAGATCGTCGGATCAGTAAACATAATGATTGTTAATTCTTTTGATGTCGCTAAGGAACACAAATAAGACGTTATCCATTTAAAAAGAAATTGTCCCAAAATTGAATTATGTCTTCGAGAAAAAATCAAATCCGAAATAAGTTAATTTTAAGAAGTGAAATTCTTTTTTATTAAATTGAACAATATTAAGCCAGCAATTATATTTTATGGTAAAATACCAGACCATATTTTAAATTATGATAAAGTTAATTTGTTACAAGATTAAGTAAATACACACACAAGATAATATTTGTTTTGTTATTTAAATTATGATGAAATTAAATAGCTACAAGTTTAAGTAAATAAACCGTGAAGATATATATATATTTTTTCTTTCAACTATGATAAATGAAATAGCTACAAGTTTAAGTAAATAAAAACCGAATATATATATTAGTTTTTTTTATTTAAACTATAGTAAATGAAATAGCTACAAGTTAAAGCAAATAAACAATGAATATATATATATTTGTTTTTTTATTTAAACTATGATAAATGAAATAGCTACAAGTTTAAGTAAATAAACAAAGAAGATACATATTTGTTTTGTTATGTAAATTATAATAAAATTAAATTGTTACAAGTTTAAGTTAATAAACAAAGAAAAAGGTATTTGTTTTGTGATTTAAATTATAATGAAATTATGTTACAATACCGTAGGGCCCCATTATGCAAGGCACAGTTGGTTAACTAGTATCAAATAGCTAATTTTGTTATTGAAAAATAAGTTTTGTTTCTGGACTCAGAAGTGAGTTCAGAGAAATGTTTGATCCAAGAATAGTCATAATAAATTTAGACACCTGACGTGACCTTTGAGTCAGAGATCAGAGTGAGTCGTTTTTGTCCCCATATCGTGCGTGGGAATGATGATTACGTCACCACGGAAAACAAAAACTTAGCTTTTTAGAATCAGTCTGAGCTTAGAGGCGATACCGTTCAGACCGGGTGCGAGCATGTAGCCGGTAAACTGGTAAGGCCCCGTTCTGGGAGGGCAGAAGATATCCCAAAAGGAACCGGAAAATAGCCGGGGCATGAGAGAGTCGAAGCCGGAATCCCCCTGACAGCAAACGAACCAAAAAAATAAGAAGCTTGTGTGAGAATAAAGAAATTTGTGTGAAATATCCCTTCAAAAAATTCGTGTCTCGTATATTCATTCTGTCTGAGACAGACCTCTTCCTTCGATCAAGACGACACAGCCAGCGAAGACCAGACAAATCACAGGCCGAAGAAGAGAACAGAAGATAAGGTAAACCTTGAGATTTATTTGAGAACTTTTTAGAGACCTTAAGATACGTATAAATGAACAGAGGCCGTAATTGAAAAAGGCTTGAGATGCCGTGAACAGATTCGTGGTTTTAAAAAGGCCTGAAGGGCCGTAAATTGATACGTGAAGATTTAAGACTGTGGTTACAAAATGATATGAGTAGACATGTAGCGTGTATCGTTAAATGGGTGATTTTGGTAGCCGTGACCTGCCGTTTCCAACATGAAACGGTTCGATATCGATCTGGTGCTGTCATGAAGTACGAACACATCGTGTGGTCCGAATTAATAGAAAAAGGAAGAAAAAAAGGACGAGACACGGAGGGGAAAATTGTTGAGATACACAAAAGAGAGACACATTTAGTTAATTATTAAAAGACACAGGAAAAAAGAAAAGAAAAAAGAAAAGAAAAAAGACACATTTTGTTAAAAAAAGAAAAGAAAGAAGAACGCACACACAATTATTAAATTACGCAGAAAGAGAAAAAGACACATTTTGTTAATTGTTAAGATTCACAAAAAAAAAAAAAAAAAAGAATAACACATTTTGTTAAAAAAAGAAAAAAGAACGCACGCACACACACACGCAAAAACAATTGTTGGGACTTTGTAGGAAAAGAACATTCTAGTTAGAAAAAAAAGAACGAATTGCCGTAATTATGTTTTTTTGTGTTGTGTTTTAAGAATTTGTTGCTGTAATTTTTTTTCTGGTTTGTGTTGGTGGGGGACAAAGGTGAAAGCAATAACGGGCGAAAAAAGAAAGAAAAAAACGAGGGAAGTATGTGATTAAAAGAGAGAGAAAGAGAGGAAGAATGGAAATGTTAAAAAGGGTGGATGTGCTGAAATGACATGTGCACGTTAGGACAGAATATGCGTATTTAGAAAAAAGAAAGAAAGAATGTATTAGAAAGAGAGAGACAGAGACAGAAAGAGTATAGAAAGAAAGGGATTGATATGCCACTCTGTGGCCGAAATCTTTTGTTTTTAGAATGTATATGCGTGTTAAAAAGAGAGAGAGAGAGAGAGAGAGAGAGAGAAAGAGAGAGAGAAAGCGCCCGTGGGTTTTGAAAACTGCTAAAAAGTGTTGCAGGAAAATAACGACGACAGCGGCGGGTGATCTGATGGTGTCCGGGTTGGAGTTTGACGACATGTACATACGTTATGGTGTCGGGCGCTGTTCTCTTTTCCCTTTATCTTTTGAATTATGTTGTATTGTATTGTGGAGATATGTTCTCCATTGGTTCTGTCGGTTTCGGTTTGATTTTTTTGTTGTTGTTGGGTGGAATGAATTTTTTTTTGTATTCTTGTATTGATGTATTTGTTACATGGAGGATTCCGGGTTCCTAATGCTTGAGTGAATGATATTTTCATATTTAGAGGATGGAGAAATTTAAAAATGTAATTAAAAAAAAAAAAAAAACAGTTCTTAAATTGAATGTGACGTGGGTCAGCAAAGTGTTAGGGTCAAAGTGATCTTGTATTTGAGTTGTTTGGGGGGCACTGATAGCAGGTTTGGGTCGGCTGATGGAGACCCCGGACGGGGGTCAATTAGGTTATTTCGAAGAATATCCCTGTGCACAGAGTATGTGCAGCCCAGTTGGGTCTGCGGGATCAATAAAGTTCGCTCGCGTGGTTTTCGCAAACGAGGCGGCCATGGGCCTTGGCTCGGAGAAGAATGGGCAGGGGTGCTCGAACTCTACACGCGTTAAAACTGCGAACCGGTGGTTAGACGACAGGACAGTCGTATTGGTGCGCCACGATAACGGTGGTCGATATTGAAGTTGTGATTAATTTTCGTGACCTAGGGTTGCTCCCCAATCACGTCGGTAGACCGTGTATGGAAGTGGAATAGAATTAAGCTTTATATTTAAGAGAGGGTACCTCAGTCAAATTAATTTTGGTTTAGGGAAGAAAATGATGGACCTGGATTGGTGACCCGATGTGTTCCAGGAACGGTGGTGTCGACATTTCACCCCCGTCACGCCGTTTAGTTAGAGCCATGGGATGGGTGCCACGCCACGCCAATGGGGTTGGGAGTTAGAAACTGGGTGTTTGTTCGCTGTCATTCGCGACGGGAGCACGGGCGTGTCAGAAATGTATGGTCCATATATAGCAAGCAGTATAGCGACGGTACCCTCAGTAAGCTTCGAGGCTGACCATTAGAGAATAGGTCAATGAAGGTTTTTTTGTTCTGTTTTTTGTTCCCCTATTTCGCGAGAATAAAACGCGCAGTTAGTTTTAATCAGTTGTGTGCCGACCGTTTGTTGAAGTTATCTAAGAAAGTGATGGTGGCCCGAAAGTGTTACATACCGGGAATTTTTGGAAAGTGGTCGAGCACGGAGAACGTGTGTGAGCAAGAGCGAATTTATGTGGTAGATTTTGCAGGAGATATAGGCGAGAAACGCCTGATGTTGATTTATGACAGGGGATGGCTTTTTTTAGCCGGTAACGACCGTAGGGAGCAAACTCTCCCACATGTGGTGCCGAAGGAAATTCCGGCAGTGGTGAAATGATGGTAACCCCAGGAGTGCCCAGGCTCGGATTTTTACCAGTCCCAGGAAGGGGTTGGTTTTTAAAAAAAAGAGAAAATCTTGAGATTTTTTGTTTTTTTGTTTATAGGGAAGGAAGGAGTGTTACAATACCGTAGGGCCCCATTATGCAAGGCACAGTAGGTTAACTAGTATCAAATAGCTAATTTTGTTATTGAAAAATAAGTTTTGTTTCTGGACTCAGAAGTGAGTTCAGAGAAATGTTTGATCATAGAATAGTCATAATAAATTTAGACACCTGACGTGACCTTTGAGTCAGAGATCAGAGTGAGTCGTTTTTGTCCCCATATCGTGCGTGGGAATGATGATTACGTCACCACGGAAAACAAAAACTTAGCTTTTTAGAATCAGTCTGAGCTTAGAGGCGATACCGTTCAGACCGGGTGCGAGCATGTAGCCGGTAAACTGGTAAGGCCCCGTTCTGGGAGGGCAGAAGATATCCCAAAAGGAACCGGAAAATAGCCGGGGCATGAGAGAGTCGAAGCCGGAATCCCCCTGACAGCAAACGAACCAAAAAAATAAGAAGCTTGTGTGAGAATAAAGAAATTTGTGTGAAATATCCCTTCAAAAAATTCGTGTCTCGTATATTCATTCTGTCTGAGACAGACCTCTTCCTTCGATCAAGACGACACAGCCAGCGAAGACCAGACGAATCACAGGCCAAAGAAGAGAACAGAAGATAAGGTAAACCTTGAGATTTATTTGAGAACTTTTTAGAGACCTTAAGATACGTATAAATGAACAGAGGCCGTAATTGAAAAAGGCTTGAGATGCCGTGAACAGATTCGTGGTTTTAAAAAGGCCTGAAGGGTCGTAAATTGATGTATTGTTACAATTAAATTGCTACAAGTTTAAGTAAATAAACATAGAAGATACATATTTGTTTTGTTATTTAAATTATGATAAAATTAAATTGCTACACGTTTAAGTAAATAAACAAAAATCATACATAATTGTTATGTTATTTGAACGATGATATATGTAATAGGTACAAGTTAAAGTAAATAAACAAAAATGATACATATGTGTGTTTTTTGTGAATGATAACATTACATTGTAAAGAGTTTAAGTAAATAAACACAAAATATACATATTTGTTTTGTTATGTAGATTATGATACAATTAAATTGCTACACGTTTAAGTAAATTAACAAAATAGATACATTATCGTCTGTTATGTAAACTATGATAAATTAAATAGCTACACGTTTAAGTAAATATAAAAGAATATAATTTTTGTTATGTAAATTATGACAAAATTAAATTGTTAGAATCAATATCATAGATTAAACATTTTTGTGTTGTTATTTAAATCATGTCCAAATAAAATTGTTTCAAGTTTAAGTAAATAAACAAAGTAGCTACATACTTTTTTTCTTATTTGAATTATGATGAAATTAAATTGCTACAAGTGTAAGTAAATAAACAAAGAATAAACATATTTGCCTTGTTATTTAAGTAATTATGAAAGTAGATTGATACAATTTTAAGAAAATATACAAAAGCACATCTTTGTTTTGTGATGTAAATTATGATGAAATTTAATTGCTACAAGTTTATGTAAATAAACAATAAAAATACATATTTGTTTTGTTATGTACACTATGATGAATTAAATTGCTACGTGTTCAAGTAAAAAAATAAATAAATACATATTTGTTTGATTATGTAACTTATGATAAAATAACATTCCTACAAGGTTAAAGTAAATAAACAAAGAAGAAACATATTTGTTTTGTATTTAAACTATGAAAAATCAAATTGCTACAAGTTTAAGTAAATAAAAAGAAGAAACATATTTTGTTGTTATATCAATTATGATGAAATTACATTGCTACACGTTTAAGTAAATAAACACAGATCATACATACTTGTTATGTTATTCGAATGATGATATATGTAATAGGTGCAAGTTAAAGTAAATAAACAAGAATGATACATATGTGTGTTGTTTGGTAATGATAACATAACATTGTAAAAAGTGTAAGTAAATGAACACAAAATATACATATTTGTTTTGTTTTGTAGATTATGATAAAATTAAATTGCTACAAGTTTAAGTAAATAAACAATAAGGATACATATTTGTTTTGTTATTTAAACTATGAAAAATTATATAGCCACAAGTTTAAGTAAATACATTAGAAGATACATATTTGTTTTCTCATGTTAATTATAATAAGATTAAATTGCTACAACTTTAAGTAAATAAACAATGAAGATATATATTTGTTTTTCTATTTAAACTGTTGTAAATTAAATAGCTACAAGTTTAAGTAAATTAACAATAAACATACATTTTTATTTTCTTATGTAAATTATGATAAGATTTAATTGCTACAAGTTTAAGTTAATAACCATTTAAGCTGTATATTCTTTTTTATTTAAATTATAATAAATGAAATAGCTACAAGTATAAGTAAATAAACAAAGAAGATACATATTTGTTTAGTAATGTAAATTATGATAAAATTAAAGTGCTACAAGTTAAAATAAATAAACAATAAAGATATATATCTGTTTTGTCATTTAAACTATGATGAATAACATCGCTACAAGTTTAAGTAAATAAACATAGAAGATACATATTTGTTTTGTTATGTAAATTATGATAAAATTAAATTGCTACAAGTTTAAGTAAATAAACATAGAAGATACATATTTGTTTTGTTATTTAAATTATGATAAAATTAAATTGCTACACGTTTAAGTAAATAAACAAAAATCATACATAATTGTTATGTTATTTGAACGATGATATATGGAATAGGTACAAGTTAAAGTAAATAAACAAAAATGATACATATTTGTGCTGTCTGTTAATGATAACATTACATTGTAAAATGTTTAAGTAAATAAACACAAAATATACAAATTTGGTTTGTTATGTAGATTATGAAAAAATTAAATTGCTACAAGTTTAAGTAAATGAACAAAATAGATACATATTCGTTTGTTATTAAAACTAAGATAAATTAAATAGCTACACGTTTAAGTAAATAAAAACGAATATGCATTTTTGTTATGTAAATTATGACAAAATTAAATTGTTAGAGTAAATAATCATAGAATAAACATTTTTGTGTTGTTATTTAAATCATGTCCAAATAAAATTGTTTCAAGTTTAAGTAAATAAACAAAGTAGATACATATTTATGTTCTTATTTGAATTATGATAAAATTAAATTGCTACAAGTGTAAGTAAATAAACAAAGAAGAAACATATTTGCCTTGTTATTTAAGTCATTATGAAAGTAGATTGATACAATTTTAAGAAAATATACAAAAGCACATATTTGTTTTCTGATGTAAATTATGATAAAATAAAATTGCTACAAGTGTATGTAAATACACAATAAAGATACATTTTTTTGTTATTTAAACTATGATGAATTAAATTGCTACGTGTTAAAGTAAAACAAATTAAATACATATTTGTTTGATTATGTAACTTATGATAAAATAATATTGCTACAGATTTAAGTAAATACACAAAGAAGAAACATATTTGTTTTGTTATTTAAACTATGAAAAATTAAATTGCTACAAGTAAATAAAAAGAAGCAACATATTTTGTTGTTATATAAATTATGATGACATTTAATTGCTACAAGTATAAGTAAATCCACAATGTAGATATATATTTTTTTGTTATTTAAACTATGATGGAGTAAAAGCAACAGGTTTAAGTAAATAAACAAAGTAGACATATATTTTGGCATGTGAATTATCATACAATTAAGTTGCTACAAGTTTAAATTAATAAACAAATAAGATACACTTTTTTTTGTTATGTAAATTATGATAAAATTCAATTGCTACAAAGACGATACATATTTGTTTTGTTATTCAAACTATGATAACATTAAATTGCCACACGTTCGAGTAAATAAAAAAGAAGATCAATATTTGTTTTGTCATGTAAATTATGATAAGCTAAATAGCTACAAGTTTATATAAATAAAAAAGTAGTATTTTTTTTTATGTAAAAGTAATGATGAAATTAAATTGCTACAAGTTTAAGTAAATAAGCAAAGAATATACATTTTTTGTCATGTAAATTATGACAAAATTAAATTGTTATATGTTAGAGTTTAATAAACATCGAAGAAACATATTTGTTCTGTTATTTAAATAATGTGAAAATTAAATTTGCTACTTGCTTAAATAGATTGAAAAAGTAGAAAACTATTTGTTTTGTTATTTAAAATATTATAACATTTAATTGCTACAAGTTTATGTAAATAAACATCAAATATACATATTTGTTTTGTCATGTAAATTATGATGATATTAAATGGCTACAAGTTTAAGTAAATAAACAAAGAAGATACATATTTGTTTTTTTATTGAAAGAATATTTAGCTGACGATAACACTCATAATTACCGAAGAAAAACATAGCTTTGTTCTTACTATATTTGCACTTTGGCACATTTATAAATTTCAAAAGATTATTACTATTAAGAGTATTGATTTACTCCTCTCCGGGAGTTAGGCACAAGGCCAGTTTTAATCTAACTCCCACAAGTAAGATGTGACCTAAGGTCGGGTCGAGAAAGTGGGGTTTAAAATTGCCTGGGCAGCCCCGTCGGCATTCCCCGGTAGGGGCGCCCCAGGCAGTAAGCAATAAACTTACTCCTCCCCAAAGAGGGGAGGCGAAGCCTGAGAGGGTGGACCTCCTAGAACTGCACAGGACAGACTCATAAACAGGCGTAAATCAAGCCCCGAAGGCCAAGACAATACCAGTCTATGGGGTGAAGTATCCATCGGAACAGATACTACACTTTGATCTTAGCCAAAATGCCAAGAAGAGTAGATTATGGAGTTTATTTATCTACCTCCCACAAGGTAAGATGTGACACAAGGTCGGGAAAGTGGGATTAGATAAGCCAGCGCTCGAGAGGTGAGCACTATGGCCATATAAAAATTGCCTGGGCAGCCCCGTCGGCATTCCCCGGTAGGGGCGCCTCAGGCAGTAAGCAATAAACCTACTCCTCCCCAAAGAGGGGAGGCAAAGCCTGGGAGGGTGGACCTCCTAGAACTGCACAGGACAGACCCATAGACCGGCGGAATCAAGTCCCGAAGGCCAAGACAATACCGGTCTATAGGGTGCAGTATCCATCGGAACAGATACTACACTTTGATCTTAGCCAAAAGGCCAAGAAGAGTAGATTATGCAGATTGATATAGAAATCAACCTAGGATCTCAATGGGTTCTCACTAGTGTTTATGATGGGCTTTTTCGTTTGTCACGGTTAATGTTGATATAGGACTGTTAGATTCTTTCGTGTAAATCTATTAAATATTCTGTCTTCCAGAAAAGAACACTCTATCAGTCTGTAACAGTTTGTTTTACAAACATGTTTTCCACATTTATGAAGGCTATATTCGACTCGAGGATGACGATTAATGAGATGAAATTATTGCAAGAAGCAAGTCCGAAATTTAAAGGTTCTAGATAGGAATCTGTTGAAATTTGTTTTGAATATTATCAAGCTGTTATCTGTGGGAAAGCAGTCTGGCGGAAATGTGTTCCACAGACGTGAAGACTTTCCGAAGAAGATCTGCTCGTGTAAATCTCGTCTGGCGCTAGGAACACTTGGGAAGAAACGAAAGTTTTGTTTCCTTGTGATAGAAGACGAATAATTGCTGTAGACATATTAGAAAAATAATCCTACTTCTGCACTTGTCATAAATGTACAATAGAGCATTGGGAAAGACAAGTATCATCTTTTTTTCTGAAAAAGTTTCTAAATATAATTTGTAGTGGCTTCCAATTTGATTTGTGTCTATAAATCGGTACGTAATTCAATCACACATAATGTGTGAATAGCTAACCGGACATGTTGTCGCGGGGCATATTAACAATATATTTTTCATTATTTGATTCACAGTTTGTTTAAAATACACTTTGGTGAACACAGAACCATTTGCGTCGATGTAGGCGTTTTCAATGTTCTCCGCGTGCGTGACGTAGGACATCAACAAAATCCGATCGTTGATCGACCACATAGATTACATTCTGATCACGATACGTTCCCGCCTAATCTCTCAATAAATCAAAAAGCAGATAACAGAATAATTAAGACGCGGTGATTAGAACAAAATGTCAGTAACTCCGAATTTCCCAATCAAACTGCAGGTCACGAACGCCTTGGCGAGAGGTTGGGGAGGCATGGTCCGCGTTAACACGATGGCGCCTCTTCCCCTTTCAACAATGTCTAACAACGTTGTTGACAAGTGTTGGGTTCTATTTCCCCAGCGTCTGCGCTGCACGTATCTTCAATTCATCGATCGAATCCGGTGCTGAAACTGATACAAGCGAGGACCGACACATAGGCGTGTTCAGGATCCGTTTGATCTACAGTTAGTTGTGTATCTTTGCGTGATTCCTTGAGTTAGTAGCTTTTTTCGAAAATAGTAGAACTGTAGGGAATATGTTTATTTCTTCTGGTAGAGCATATTTTACAGGACGGAGCAAAAGGCTAATTGTTGGTTAGTGAGGTGCTCGAAGAGACAAGTCTCAAAATGACAGTTGTTGAAGAAGAGTAGGAGAGCTCCCTGGGAGATGGGGACAACAACCGGAAAGGAAGTGATGCCCTTTCCGGTTAAAACCGATCTCGCTTTCTCTTGTTCCTGACGCTTGACAAAGACGGTTGTGTGTAAACTACCACACGCTAACCCTAAGAGGGGGCAATGTACACCAGTAGCGAGGCTAGTATGATTATATTTCTTCAGTAATTCTCTTGCTCTCTTTCTCTCTCGTGTAAAAAAAACAAAACACTCTTCTTTTTAATATATATACGGCCTTAAGTTTGATCTGTTCATATATCAACTACATTTAGCCCGAGAAGAGTTTCTCTTTGCTTACAAAGAGAAAGTTGCAGAGACTTAATGTAAATAGTTAATCTCCATTCTCTATATTACACTTTCACTTTCATCTGAAGATTCTAGATACTCGCATTTTAATTTGATGTGCGCCGGGAACGATTGAGATGGAGGCCGTTGATGAGATGAACAGACGTCCTTCATAATGATCTCTTGAAAACTTGCCCACACCTTGTAGTCCGCCTTTGCCAGCTTTTTACGTAAGTCTGCATCGACAAAATTCGGTTTTGTCTGGTTTATCAACTGGACCAATACCGAAAATCTACTCTGTCTTTGCACTATCGCTATTTTAATGGTAGGTGCTCGACTGAGCTCTGTGTAAAACATTCACAAAATAAAACTCGTCTAGCAACAAACACTATGAATAATTTGATGTTATCCGTGTGTACCCAAAAATAAAATAAACTTCCATGAGTAAAGTTAATTTCCTAGAACTACACGTGTTTTGAACACACTACCACGGAGATGCCTTTCACATTGTTACAGCATGAGTCCAATGTAAACACATTCTTGTACAGTCATCTTCTTAGATAATCAAATCCTGTCTAATTTTATCCATTGCTACCAATCTTCACGGTCTTGTCTCACCGTCAACATGACCAACTCTTTCAGAATTGAGTCTAGGCATCGGGTTGATCATAGGTAGTAGACTGCCATGTGCTCTGTTTTCTCGTTTCACTCGGTTAGTGTTTCTTGTTGCTTCTTTTCCTGCTCACTTTTTGTTTAAGTTTCTACACAGTCATAGTAACGTGTTGGTTGCTATTTAAAACTACCTGACCAAACACGAGAGTGGATCGCAAATGGGAAGTAGATACTACAAACACACTAAGTTTTCCACCATAGAATGATTACCATCAAGCTTTGCAACAAACTACCTTGGACTAGTACGCGCGTCGCTAGACCCCTACATCACTCTTGCGTTGAGGAAAACCTTCCATACAAGTTTTTTCACACAACATACACTATTTAACTTTCGTGCCGCGACACACAGGAAACGTCAATTTATATATGTATATATATATAGAGAGACAGACAGAGAGAGAGAACGAGAGAGGAGGAGTGAGAGAGAGAGAGAAAGACAGAGAGCGAGAGAGGGTGCGGGGTGTATTTAAAAGTGCATCCTGATATTCGTGCAGAAAGAAAGCGATGCGAACTGTTAAAGAAAATTCAACACTCACACATTTCGAAACAGGCGTTATAAATTAAATCAACTACTCCGAAAATATAATTATTTCAATTCCAATTCACTAGAATCTCTTTACAGAAATTGGTAGTCGTTCATATAAAGAACACTATGAAACATGCAAAAGAAAACAAGTATGTCTTATCCAGAACAATAACATATCAATTTAAATTTGAAAAACGGAGACACCTCAGAATAGTTTAGAATTCCAGAAAATCAAATTAAAAAACAGAGATGTCATATTATTATTGTGAAATCAACTATTCTATTTGTTTTTATTATATTTATTTGAGTTCCAAATTGTTTTCATCCATTTTATTAGGCGAAGTTATTGGCCGTTCTTTGTGTTACGCTTCGATAAAACCATCTGGCGAAATTCAGACAGTTTTAGAAACTGACTTATTTCTATTCATATAAAGTTGGGTATGTATATATATTTTCTTAGGTGATGGGTAACCGCGAATCAAGACCCTGAAGTCACTCGAAGATCAGGGTGTAATATATTGTAAATTTAAAGATGATCGCTACCAGGGGAAAAATAGGGAAAATAGGTGGAATTGGCAGACGGTTACTTAAGGGGATTTTACTATGGTTCTTCATTTTTCACTGAAATCTATGAAAAATAAAGCTTGGGTATCTCAAAGCACGGTGGCCATAATCGTCTTTGTTGATTTGTTCGTTTTCGGTTGTTTTGGACGGCTTCACATTTTACTGTATACGCAGCTGTCTACCGATGTGACTCGGGAGTGAAGTATAGGATCATGTTTCATCCATTATCAGAGTTTGGCGCAAAAAGTCATTTGTTTCGTTGAGAGAAATGCAAAGAACGCTCTTAATTGTCGACGTGTTGTGGTTTTAGATCGACTTTAGATAACGCGGCACATGTTCTAGACACAGTTGTCTCACGAACAAATGTACATGTAAAATAATAAATAGCGTGCGTGGGGAATAACGGGTTGATTTAGGAGGATTTAAAAGAGAAAAGTTTATATTAATTCTCATAAAAAGCAAGTGTTTTTGGCGTATACTTGCAACACATATAGAATAAGTTTTTTACTGTTTTTTTTCTGAAATCTTCTGACATTGTGCAAGAGTTTAACATGTCTCGCCCACGGTGTTCAAATTGGTATAATTCTTTAGTGGTGTGGCATAATGCGTCACCATAGCTACTCTTCAAATGTCAATTGTTTTAACAGTTCCTACATAAAGCCTACTAAAAATAGGTACGTGTAAAGCTGTATATTCATCGCAACCGATACTATTACAATATTTAAAAAGGTAAAAAGGCAAGGCATCCCCATGAAATAATTACTAGTTGAAATATGGAATAGAACACTAACGTCATAAACACAACCTATCACAAGTAACATGTATTGTTCCCTCTGAATATAGCACACACATGAAATTAACACGAGTTCATTAGAACAAACCTATTAAAATAACTGATTATTGTTGCCTACAAGGAACTGAATCACGACCCCACTACGATGATATATATTAGCATAACATCTTTTTTAAATAGTAAATATTTTACGTATATAGGTCAGGAATGAGTACGAAAACCACGATACATCGTTTATGACTAATTTCCGAAAGTTATTTTGTTTAAAAAGCATTTATGTCGCTAATAGTAATGATTGATAACTATTAGTATACTAAAGCTGCATTTATGAACGTGTGTATCTTCAAGAATTTTGTTATAATATATTAGTGCGAGCACTGGCTAATGGTACAATTTTATTTCCGTCTTCGTTGACGTAGGGTGTACACTCGTAGAAAATACATTTGTAACTATTTCCAAAGTTTCATAGTCTTGGTTGTTGTGTATATAGCCGTGTTGATATATCCCCCCCCCCGCTCTGGAGGAAATACGCACATATTCTACATTAATCTTTATACTGCTGCTCAACCATAGGAACAGCTACAACCTTTTAAAGAAAGCAATATATAAAAACATTTACCTGAAATGAAATCAAATAAATCACGTCGACTCTAATAGCGCCTCCATTATTTTGTTCTTGGATTCGATTTTTCATGTTGCGTTTGCGTCTCGTCCAGGTCTGTGTCACCATTCTGAGAGATAAATATTTACTTTATGGTTGACAACATCGTGCATCATCATCTTCGTTCCAAATTTCTATTAAGTTTATTGACAAAGAGAAATCCATTGTCTCGGACACTCTCAAGCCGACTCGTAATTGATTCATGAATATAAAACTATCAGACTAAAAAATTCCTGCGCGGTGGAGACAAATTGGATAATGTAAAAAGTTAAACCATTCGTTATGTTTGTACGACTGCGTCTAGAATCGCTTTCTCAAGTCTAGCCTATATTTACGATTCTGTCAGCGCAATAGCCACACTATTGGTGGATTTGTAGAGCGGAAGGCAATATATAAATAGATGACAAAAACTATCCATGAAATTACTTTTTTATGACAACTATTTTAAGACTAAGAAATATAAAAAAACTTCATAATAAAAATAAAGTTCACAGTGTCCAATAAACGTTAATGTGAAAGAGTGTTTTATCTGTAAGTAGAACTTAGTACACATGTTTGTTTTGGCTGTCGTCTTGTGTTTTTCCGTGGGTGTAAATAAGAAAGGCATATGAAGATGCGTGTGTGCATATTAACGTGCCAATTTTGTTAGTTATGGGGTGTATGTACAAACTCTTGTGCGAGAGTGTTCAGTTAACAGTGGGTATATGCTAGCGATGTGTTTTATAGTTCGGAAAAGTTTCCGGTTATGTGTGTGTTCTGTTTTGGAAGGGTCCTCGCCCCAAGGGTGCAAAGCAAAATTATGTTGTGCGCACAGAAGAGTAAAACGCTGTGTTAGAGATTTTATACTAAGCGCTCGACATTTAGTAGTTAATATATCTTGCGTTTTGATTGGTTTAAATACATTGCTGATGTCAGCTTTCTGTCCGTTCAAGAGTCGAAACGTTATAACAGCCGATCTACTTCAATATACTATTCATATATCTGGAAGATTAGTTGAGGAATAAAAGT
>OY744532.1:97169164-97174164 GCA_963556195.1 Sepiola atlantica
CCCCCCGGAGATGAAACACGGGAGCGTCTGTGTAGCTGGATTGCCATATATATTTTCATTGCTTACTACCTAGCTCTACTTACGTATCGAGCACTGTTGAAGTAAATACTGAAAACGGACACATAAAAAATTATATTTCCTTATAATATTTTATGTGGATACATGAAGTACTAATATATATATATATATATATATATATATATATATATATATATATAATAAGCTATGAAAATATATTTATGGCAATTAAGCTACACCAAGGCTCCTGCGTTTCATCCCCGGGGGAAATTTTCAGGCTAAAATGAATTTTAGCCTTAAGATCTGTGTAGCTTAATTTTTATAAATATATTTACATATCTTACTATCTAGCTCTACTTACGAAAACGTAGTAGATACTATGTATATGTTATATGAAAGAGCCGTTTTATTCTAATAGGACAACATGTACAGCTTGAAACACACATTTTCTCTAACCACCCTTCTTTGATATTCTCTCTTGATTCAATTCTCTTCATTGAGGGGTATCTCTGTCGCTGTTCTCTTTGAGCACGTATTTTAATTAAAGCAAGATTATGACTATTTTATTGTGCTCCTTCGTGATTCCTTACGCTGACAACTACTGTCTACTGTCTCTTGTTGTCTTTACCAGAAGGGTTTTCTCTCTTAGCTTTTACGCGTAACCTTCCCCTTTTTCTCATATCCTCCCCTTTGTTGCTATGTATCTTCTCTTCTTTATTACTCGTCTTTCCACACAATGAACAGTTTCACACCTTAACTGCCCAGGGTGAGTCGCGTTAAAAGATCACTCCTTAAATTATGTGCAATGCAATTCTTATCTGGCGTTGTATTAATCAGTATGAAACGCTTAGGGTAATTACAAAAGAAAGGTTGTTTTCTCTTACCATTTCGCCCGTATACTATAATCTATACATCTATTTATCTGTTAAAAGCCATATGAATGAGTGTAGTAGTGTGGTAATAGTAATAGCATTCGTACGCATTTCATAACAGAAAAAAGAGAACACTTATTTTTATTTAGTATATTCTAAGATATAATGAAATATTCCAACCAATTAAAAACATTAATCAATCCTTGATTCACATAAAACAATTAATAGATTCTCCATGTTTTCATTACTGTACACGCTTGCAGTTATTACTATGTAATGTCAACAGACATCTCGCTGCGCAACTCCCCACTTAGGATGCCATTTATTAATCTGGTTCCCAATTTACAGTAAGTCTCATTCGTCATATGTGTTGTTTTATGCAAATAAAAGCAAAGTTCTGTCCGCCTAAACCAGCCTACAAAAATATATCTACTTCTATAGACATAAATATAATTTATTTCTCCTCCTTCTATGTTGCTATTAGGTTGGACACGTGGTAAGGGTTCATAATGCAAAGCCGCAAGTGACTTTTGTTTAGGGTTCACATCGTGCGACCAGCTCGACTGTCATCCTAAAGTATATGAAACACATGTGTATGTGGATCCGAATTAAATAAAAACATTAATCATAATATTATAAATATATCTTCATAGTCATTTCTTTCAACGGGCAGATTGTGAACATCTTTCATGATAATAAAGATTATATATATATATATATATATATATATATATATACATATATATATATATATAAATTTAAAATAAATAAACTTAACACACATTAGGGTTGTCCGCATTATAAATTATTTCAACCTAGATGCGTCTCATCAGACGCGTAAACAACCACATTTCGGAATTGAATGATCTATTATATATACATATATATATATATATATATATATATATATATATATATACATATATATATATATATATATATATATATATTAGTACTTCATGTATCCACATAAAATATTATAAGGAGATATAATTTTTTATGTGTCAGTTTTCAGTATTTACTTCAACAGTGCTCGATACGTAAGTAGAGCTAGGTAGTAAGCAATGAAAATATATATGGCAATCAAGCTACACAGACGCTCCCGTGTTTCATCCCCGGGGGGAATCGTCAGGCTAAATGCATGGAGTTATTTTTGTCAGGTGTTTTTATATACGTGGCTTGCTAGTTAACCAATCAGATTCTTTGTTGTTCCTATATATATATAAACTTATATATATATTATGTATTTTATGACAGAATTTATTTAGTGGTATTTGTTCGCTTTGGAAAAATAATGGTTCTTAATTATTTATGTGTCCGTAATAAAAGTTTGTTTGGCTATTTATAAAAAAGGATATAACTCAACATACAGCTGTAACGCATTTACAATGGTCATATATTAATAGTGGTCCTATAAGAAAGTCAATAATTTATAAAAAAGGATATAACTCAACATACAGCTGTAACGCATTTACAATGGTCATATATTAATAGTGGTCTTATAAGAAAGTCAATAATTTATAAAAAAGGATATAACTCAACATACAGCTGTAACGCATTTACAATGGTCATATATTAATAGTGGTCCTATAAGAAAGTCAATAATTTATAAAAAAGGATATAACTCAACATACAGCTGTAACGCATTTACGATGGTCATATATTAATAGTGGTCCTATAAGAAAGTCAATAATTTATAAAAAAGGATATAACTCAACATACAGCTGTAACGCATTTACAATGGTCATATATTAATAGTGGTCTTATAAGAAAGTCAATAATTTATAAAAAAGGATATAACTCAACATACAGCTGTAACGCATTTACAATGGTCATATATTAATAGTGGTCCTATAAGAAAGTCAATAATTTATAAAAAAGGATATAACTCAACATACAGCTGTAACGCATTTACAATGGTCATATATTAATAGTGGTCTTATAAGAAAGTCAATAATTTATAAAAAAGGATATAACTCAACATACAGCTGTAACGCATTTACAATGGTCATATATTAATAGTGGTCCTATAAGAAAGTCAATAATTTATAAAAAAGGATATAACTCAACATACAGCTGTAACGCATTTACGATGGTCATATATTAATAGTGGTCCTATAAGAAAGTCAATAATTTATAAAAAAGGATATAACTCAACATACAGCTGTAACGCATTTACAATGGTCATATATTAATAGTGGTCTTATAAGAAAGTCAATAATTTATAAAAAAGGATATAACTCAACATACAGCTGTAACGCATTTACAATGGTCATATATTAATAGTGGTCCTATAAGAAAGTCAATAATTTATAAAAAAGGATATAACTCAACATACAGCTGTAACGCATTTACGATGGTCATATATTAATAGTGGTCCTATAAGAAAGTCAATAATTTATAAAAAAGGATATAACTCAACATACAGCTGTAACGCATTTACAATGGTCATATATTAATAGTGGTCCCATAAGAAAGTGAATAATTTCCTAAAAATGGTGAGGTCATTCATTGCCGTTCATAGTTTTATGTTAGTGAGCTAATATCTTGGTGGACAGGCCAGATTTTATAATATTGTGGAGAAACACTATTTTTTTTTAGTTGGCGAATTTTCCAAGCATTTGCCGGAACGACTTCCTCGGGATTGATCACGAATAAAAACTAAAGCTACAAAACATATTTTATGTGGCTTACTCTTATAGCTGGAATATATTTAATTATCGTTTTCTCACACTCTTCTATATATATATATATATATATATATATATATATATATATATACAGGGTGGGCCAAAATAAGGGTCCTATCTTTAAATTTGAATAACTTGAATTTGAATAACTTCCACAAAATAAAAGTTAAACTCACTAAACTTTATGTGTGTGTAGACTGACCCTTCCGAGATTTTTTGAAATAAACAAAACAAATTTTAGCCGAAAAACACTTCTTAAAACTTACAAAAACTAAAGTATTGTTTTTTACACTGTTTTGAGTTTTTTAAGCAAAAATAATGTTTTCTAAATGAGGGTACGTTCCTTAGGGCTAATACGGCTCATGCTTGCTTCGTAAGGGGTCCTTTACTTATTCTAAAAAAAAAAAAATTTTTAAATTAATAAATAAAAAAGTTATGAATTTTTAAAAATAGGACCCTTATTTTTGCCCACCCTGTATATATATATATATATATATATATATATATATATATATATATATATATATATATATATATATACGGTAGATTATCCACCGAGTACCACCAGGTCCTCGCGAATCGGGTTACAATCTTTTCTTTCTCGTTATAAAATCGCTGAGTATTTTGTAGCATACTTTTTTGTTTCTCCGTATTTTCTTTTCAACAACAAATTAAAATTTGTGTTTTTCAATTCAAATCATTACTCACAACATATCAAAATAGATTAATCTTTGAATTCGAAAAGGGCACTGAAAAAAAAACTTTCTAATCTGACTCTACACTGTTAATCTCGTTACGTAGCTAATTCGGATATATCTTGCCGAGGCTTTCGGTAAAATAGACGCAGATACTATACACCTCACAGTATGTGTTAACTCTTCATATGCACTTCAAGATCTATAAAACCTGATCGACTCTACTATTGTAAGTAAGTATACATACTTACTGTACGTTTTAGATATGAAATGCAATTTTTATCAGTGCCTGCAGTTCTTTGAAAACAGCTACTGGAATAGGAAGCTGTATTACTATGACGTATCAAAACAGAACATTAATAGAGCCCACTAGACAAATGAGGCTAACCAGCTGGAGAAAAGGAAGGAATAGATCAGACAATTTTAAAGAACACAACTTAGTGCCGCTTATTTGTGCTTTACGCTATCGATTAAGTTCCTGCTGCTTGTAATTTGAGACGGAGCTCATTGTGTTATTAGTGGGTTAGATCCTGCCGGGTAATGTCTCTTGGTTTGTTTGCTTGTTTGTTTGTACTAGAAAAAAAACAGAATAAGTATATCGTCACAAAATACAGCTCCAAGCAGAATATCATAGAGAACATTAAAAGATAAAAGATGATAGCGAAAAAGACAAAAAATACATGGACGACGTATAAGACGAACCCTAGCATTGCGCACGTAAGAAA
>OY744532.1:97176664-97249164 GCA_963556195.1 Sepiola atlantica
TATATATATATATATATATGGAGACGACAAAAAGCAATAAAAAGTATTAAATTTCAAAAGAAATCCGGCGCACCCTAGGAGGCTGGGATGACCGATGGGTCATGGATGGGTAACACGCACTTGATCAAGAGAAGCAGGAAAAATGGCAAATAAAAAATAAAAAATAAAAGATACCCACACACCCGCAAACCCACGCATGCGCAAAAACAATAACAAATTCCTCAAATGAAACAACATTTACTCAAATCGAAAGACATTTCTTCAAATGGATTTTCATATCTGATGAAAGCGGACCACCGCTTGAAACGCGTTATATAAAATTATAAAATGGTAAAACAACAAAATAATAAATATATGTTGAAAAAAACATTCTACAAATGTTGGTAGCCTTATTCCTTTACATATATATATATATATATATATATATATATATATATATATATATATACAGAGTTTCCCCCTTCCCTCCTCTTTCCCCTGCCCCTCAAAATCCATGCAACACTAGACCACGACAAAAACCTCAGCCCCCCCCTTTTCCTCTCTCCCACCCAAGGCAAATTCACTAAACTTCTCACCCCTCCCCTTTTTCACTGCTGCCTTAATGGTCCCCACTCAAAGCTTTCTACATTAATTTCACTCTTTGCCACTACTGACTTCTCGCAGCCTGGACCCTCGTTCAGCGTTCTTAATTTCCACGGCTACTACTTTTCATCATCAACCCATCATGTCAACCCAATATTTCGATGTACTTGCATGACATTTTTCTTAAAATGATCATCCTGAGGAAGTCTTACAATGAAGACGAAACGTTAATGAATGTATAAAAAATATCTCTTGGTTTTTCCTTTTTCATTTCCCATATATATATATATATATATATATATATATATATATATATATATATATATATATATCACTATTTCATGTATCTACATCAGATCTTATAAAGAGATATCATTTCTTGTGTATCAATTTTCAGTATTTACTTCAACAGTGCTCGATACATAAGAAGAGCTATGTAGTAAGTTATGAAAATATATTTCTAGCAATTAAGCTACACAGAGGCTTCCGCGTTTTATTCCCGGAGGAATATTCAGACTAAAACGCATGGGGTTGGGCTAACAATACATACATATATAAATAAATAAACAAACAAATAAGTAAAAAAAATAAACTAAACTAAAACCTAACAACTTAAAAACTAAGACCTAAAATAGAAATTCAAGGCACCACGTGTTAAAATAAGTTCATTTATTATATTGACACAACAAAGAAACCCGATGTATTCCACTCTATAGTAAACAGAACAATAGAACGGGAAATAAGAAGTAAAACTAACCGGGCCTTTGTTCGTGAGAAGCCCGACAATTGACTAAGAGAAAAAAAAAGAATCTGATTGGTTAACTAGCCAGCCGTGTATATAAAACCACTCGGCAAAACTAACTCTATGCATTTTAGCCTGAAGTTTCCGTTCTGGGATGAAACGCGGGAGCCTCTGTGTAGCTTAATTACCATAAATATATTTTCATAACTTACTATATATATATATATATATATATATATATATATATATATATATATATATATATATTAGATATTAAGACAAAACAAAGTGAACTAAAATATCGTAATATTCGGCAATAGATAACAAAATTACAACCGGATCCCCCCTTACAAAAGGCAACCATTTATCGGAAAGTGGATGTGGTGTGCGAGGGCGGGGGGAGAAATGTCGTGAAGTTATATAATCATGAATACATCGATTGGAAGCGAAAGGAGAGAATTTGAACATTCCGGATACTTATTGTAGTTCATATTATAAGAAAAACTTCCGTCTCTTATCAAAGAGAAACCAATTGTGAACGCTGCTCTTCAAACAACAAAATAGGGCCTTTAAAAGTTAAACATTATTTTGTTACAATAATACAAATACTCCAAATCGTCAATCATTATCTTAAAAAGATAATGATTGACGATTTGGAGTATTTGTATTATTTGTATTATCAGGACTACTATTCTCATCTTTGGTGTAATTTCGCAATGTCTCGACTAATATGGCTCCCCAATATGTAAATATTTTCGAACTTATAAATATGTATGTACAACTCGATAACATTTAGGTAATTTGAAACTTAAGTCATTACTTAATCTACTAGTTTGCCTTTCTGTCATGGAACCCGAACACGTTTTCACTTATTAAAATCTCGCAAGCCAAAAGATAAAAAAAAGTATCCGCTAGGAAATTAGATTTTTTTTAGCGACCTCCGTCTGGATTTACTTCTGATCCTCAAAATTGTCCATTCAAACACGAACTTCGTTATCTAACGGAATCACAGTTTTCCCGCACTTGCTGACAGTCTCCTAGTAATCCCGTTCTGTTTCGACCAAAATTATTGTTAGTCTTGACGTTATATTATCTGATTTTCAAAATACAAACGTTTAGTAGGACGCACCAACCCTTATTTTAATCATAAACACCCTACTGTGTTCCGCTTTCCTCGGAACCGGAAACAAGCGGGTAAATCTCGAAATGGGAGTGGGAGCTGAATGGGATAAATAGGAGCAAAGGGATGGAGTAGGTGGGTGGACGGTGCCCTTCCAAGTTGAATGAAGTCACAAGTTCCGCGTAGGTCTATTAGCATGAATTTGTTCTAGGACGGTATTAACGCTAGTGTTTATATACAGTTTATTAATTTTTATTCCCCGTATTAAAATATGCGTCTATGCGTAGTTTTATTACATCCATCCGATGGAGACAATGATTTTATATGCATTTATGTTGTAACAGATCATAAAACCTTCGATCATAAGACGTCATCTTTTGCTGGCAGGTTCCTTCGTTGTTGACGTCACTTACTGTGTTTTTCGCCCGGATATTTTAATTAGATTATGTCTTTTTAATCAATAAATAAATAAAAAACACGCTATGGTGCTTCATATTATCTTTCTAATTGAAATTACATCACACAGAATTGGCAATTACATAACACAGAAACTAATAGAGAGAAGGGGGAAGCGAATGTGACGATATGATTTCTCGCACGCGACTTTCCTTTCGATTCTAATTACAATGGTTTGTTTATGTTTGTTAGCCAGCCGACGTAAACGCCACAGTTTGGTTGTTTATCAAAATAACCGTTATTTCATGAGGAATTATTATTCTATAGTACACTATTCATGATGCCGCTTTCGCTTGTTATTTACGTACCATGGATCTACTTTGGTATGATATCTACACTTTCATTGCAATCTACGTTACATGAATCTACTTAGTTAAGCGATCTACATCGCATATGGCAATCAACGCGGACCAAGAGCAGCGAAACACTTCTAATTAATTTCAGAACAGTGTGTGCTTAGAGAAACTGGAATCATAACCTTATCCCAAACCTCTTACTATGACCCTAAGTCTAACGTTCAAAGAAGAGGCCGCGCGACACTTCAGCTAATTATTCCAACGAAAAGTCGGTGAAGATACAGTAATCTATTTCGACGAATGAAGAAATTACGCTAATCTAAACGAACTCAAGTTTCGACATTTTTTGCCAATCATCAGCAAAATCTCATCAATCTAAACACCGGAGAACACACGCAAGGAATTGAAAGATAATTGCTTGACGAATAATATTCGTATTTAACATACAGTGTAGCTATGTAGGTGGACGATGTGCGTAGGTCTGATTAGTATGAAGCCTAATCCTTATCCTAACACAAACCCTACCCGTAACTATAACTCTTACCCTAATCCTAATCCTAAGTTTAACCCTAAACCCTAACCCTAACCTAACCCTAACCATAAAAGGTCATTTTGCCTGCATTCAAATTTTCCATAATTTATAACTTGATCATAATAGGCTGGTTGTATAACTATAAATTGCAATTTTCATCAAACTTAACAGAATAAGATGTGTGTTCTGGTAAACAAATTTATGGATGTCCTCGTGGAAGGCAAAAGTTGTCTTCATATCGGATCTTTCCAGGTGAAATAAGAAATATAGAACATTTAATTGGGAATAAAAAGCTGATTAATTAATTATAACTTCCAATATGTAATTTAGGAATAAAAAAAGATACCGATGCTATAGAACCGAGCGGAAGCGAATTGAGAACATCGAGATTGCGAGATGATAGAGGCACGTGATAGCATGATATTTGTTCGTCTCTTGTTATGTAGTGCTTAGCTGTGCCTGTTCACTTTCCTTTTTTTATGAGGAATATATCGGTATATAAACTATAATAACAACAATATTTTTCTTAAGATAGAAATCTCGTGACATAAACAAACGTAAATATAAAACATTTTTTACAAACGAGTCACAGCTTATCAAGACCCAAACGCCACTCGAGGACATGATTATTTAGTTTTGAAACATATACGGTAAAACCGGAGAGATTAGAAACGATGATTATAATTGTTCAGATGAGCAGTTCTAGGATAGAAACTTTGCTCATGAAGGTTCATCTTAGTTCCACGTACACAGAGGAGAAATAGAATTCATTGTCAGTTGTTGTAGCTAGACGCGTTTTCGTTATGAATATTTTACCATAGCTAGAAGCTCAGTCGAGCACCTACATGAAAATAACGATGAAGTATAGAAAGACTATCAACGCTTTTTTTCTGTGAGAACGAGGTTGTAGGGTGAAGAAAACGACATCGGTCACTAGATTTTGAAATCTGTCAAGGCATTTACTGTAGCAAACCTGCTCAATCTTAGGACGTATTTGATTCTGATACAGGTAAAATGTTGCGTCAGGAGTGAGATACTTTCTGGAGCGGTAGAATGATACAACCCTTTTTCTAGCGAACTTGGCAACGGATTTGAGGTATCAGACTTATTAAAGCAGGGAGCTTCATAAGAGGTCGATAGAAAAGTCAAACACAGATCAAAAGAGATGGACACACCAACTACAAAAACTGTACGAACGTGGAATTATCCACTTGACCAATCTAGTTTTCTATTATATATCATCATGACTAAGAGAACTTTTATGTTCAGTTAGTTCTTTATTAAATTACTAATTTCTCAAAACCTATTTATTGACACATGTGACATTATAGCATGCCCATCTATCCTTAATTCTATCTCCTTCATTCTCTATCTCAATATATATATATATATATATATATATATATATATATATATATGTGTGTAATTTTTATGTATCCACATAATATGTTATAAGGATATATAATATATAATGTATCTGTGTTCAGTATTTACTTCAACAGTGCTCAATACGTGAGTAGAGTAAGGTAGTAAGTTATGAACATATATTTATACCATTAAACTACACATAAGCTTTTAGCCTGACGATTCCTTACGGGGATCAAACGTCGAAGCCTCTGTGTAGCTTAATTGCCATAAACATATTTTCATAAGTTATTAAATATATTTTTTATATATATATTGTGTGTCTCTTTTTGAAATTTTCTCATATTTTTGTTTTTGCTGGTGATGCGGCATCCTACAGGATGCCAGATATTCACCGGCTATTTGAGATACTCTAGCTGAGAGATCTTTTTAAGAGTCTAACCGTCCCTTTAAATGCAATTGATTGTATCTATGTATGTGTGTGTGCGTGTGTGTGTGTGTATGCGTGTGCGTGTGTGTTTTGTAGCGTTTTGTTCTTCAATGTGTTAATCCTATGAATTACAGAGTGTATAAAACAGTGCACAATAATAAGCAGATCTATATTTGAGGAGTATAAGTTATCGTCTTTTCAGAGTCTATTCTGTCAGGGGACTAATGAGGCTAGACCTCACATAAGGTCGTAGCTGATATATGTAGCCAAATATTCGTATAAATACAAATATACTATATCGATAGTCATCGACAGAGAGATGTTTCGTAGTTTACGACGAATCAGTGTGACTATATGCAGCCATAGTATCCAACCTAGAATCGACACTGTAAATATGCTCATATTTGTGATGCATCTTATCTCCGAGTTCACAAGCTGGCTGTTAGTAGTAGAACAGATTAAAACGCTTTATGTCTTTTCTTTTGTTTACATTCTACGTTATTGTGAATCTAAGATACTTCAATTTGTTTTATCGAAAAGTATTTCTCTAAAGGTTTGGTCACTTACCGTGTATTTCAGAGCATACTTTAACGCTGAGTATTGCAGATCGATGAGCTTATATATTATAGCAAAGCATTGTGATACATGAAGATATAGATGTAGTAACATGCAACCTGTTCCACCATATCTGATGTGGTGACATTAAACAAATAAAGATGTGTTGATTATCATTGCGTTTACTTATATTAACACATACACACACACACACATATATATATATATATACATATATAAATATATACATATCCGTGTATATATATATATATATATATATATATATATATATATAAATTGAGAGTTTTTCTGACAAAGACAAGGTTTCGTATCCATATGTATATTAACGCATTGCTAATCCCCTAATTCTTTTCGCGTAATGCCTACATATCAGATATATTAGCATATGTTGAATCAAACTACATTTCCAAGTCCATCAATCACTAAAACGTTGGCATTCAGAGAGTCTTATTATCAAAATTATTATTATCAAAATTTGCACGTTGGATATCATTCGACAAACAACTTTGCGAATCGTAATGTTATCAAAATAAATAAAATATTATACCCGACAAAATATACGCGACATGAATGCTGATGAATAATTACATCGGGTGAAAAATAACTCATATGGCTCCCTTAATGAATCGAAAAAATACACCTGTTGGCTAAATAAACAATACGTTACAGGTACAAGTTAGCATACAAGGACTTACGTAAGTGACGAATCGGAAAATACGCGGCCACGTTGTGTAAAGGGCCCCTTGAAAAGGGCGCGAATTCAAGAATATTTTTATTGTTTCAGTTCACACATAGTTCTTTTAAGCATCATCTATATTATACCGAGCAAGTCTATATGAAACATCTTTGCGTTGATGGCTGTTTCATACGAGGTTTAACATTAACCCGACCAATTATACTAGTTCTATTACTATTTGTACTGGGTTTATTTTACTAATGTTTTAAGGCTTTTAAAAAAATAAAGGGACACTCAAAATATGTTTTAATGAGATTGACGGTTTGTGGTGGCAAATACATATTTTTAAACAGTTGCTGAAATTGTCTAAATCTGATTATTTAATCGGACGGCTCGACAAAAAATAGATGAATATTGAATTTTCACCAGTTACAGAATCTAAATGTATTGTATTTTGTATGTTCATGTAATCGCTAGCATAGTGATGTGCATGTTATTCTGTTGGCTAACACACGCATACCCAAACTTGCGTTGTAATACACAGGCGATAAGAGCAGCATTTTTCATAAACTGACTTGCGTAGCGACCCCGTGGACGTTGAGAACCAAGTACGCATGCTCGCCCTTTTCTTGTTTCAAGACAGCTCTATTTATCACGCAAATATGAAAACTTCCTGCCGGGATGCAAACGTGACAAGACGGCACATTTCCTGGCTGGGCCTTCGTCGTGGTTTTAGCGGGGCGTGAGCATATACCAACAGGCCTGGACTCAATTCTTTTTCTATAGTCAATACACGCCAGCCGAACCAGCCTGTCTTATATTCTTATTATCTGGCGTTGCTAACTCAATCTGATTCGTATTCTGTTTAACAAAAGTGGTAAATAAAGGTGATTTAAATGTGGAGAAGATGATTGTATTTTTATATGGAAATCGGGTGACGCTTTTTTATTTTTCGTTTCAAGAAACCCTAGGTTGGTGAATACAAAGTAGCTATCTCCAGCAAACATCTTAACCAGTAACACAAATTCCCTACACAGACTTGCAAACGACCATGTTGTAGCTAGCGGGGAAGACTCCCCATGATATTCTATTCCACAGATGGGGAATTCTTCAAAATAAATTTTGTTCGGGGATGTTCTGTTTAGTTTTATGTATATAGAGATACACATACATTTCTTTTAAACTAAGTTTCGCTAGACGAGTTTTCGCTGGTGATGTTTTGCAGGTAGAACCAGTGATTGGAGCTCAGTCGAGTAGCTACCAGGACATCAATAATGAAGTAGGGAAATATTGACAAGAATAGAAAGCACCCGTTACTCATTTAAAAGAAAATTAGTGAATATGAATTCATTCCCACTTCCAAACTTAAATACTTGTATTCATTATAGATCAGAAACCTTAACTCCGTTGATTCGACGATAATCAGTGTGTACATGCTATTTTTGCTATTCAGAATGATACTAAAAGAGACAAACACCTACACACCCCCAACTGTAGATTAGGGGCCAGAAATGTTAAGGGGCATCTTAAGTGAGGAAATGTGTAGCCAGAGATTGGTTAACATGCAAATACATTTTTGCATGATGATAAACTAAGGAAAACAGAAAGCAGGGAGGGAGCTTCCAAGTCTGGAGGCTCGAAGTATGTAGCTATTGGAGTAGAAAACTATCCTGCATCTAGAGACTTCCAGAGTGAATGCATGTGATTAACTGATTGTTGAGTTAGTCGGGTCTGTTTAGATCGAGGGACTACAAGATCAGCCAGTTTACTGGAGCACATACCATTGAAGGACTTGTAAAAAAAACGCAAAAGGATGCAACAATGCGGCATTGAAACGGGGACTAATACTTGGTGGATAACTAGAAACCTATAAGTTTAGCGACTCATTCTTGGGCTAAGAGGGAAAAACTAGTGGATGGTGTAGCAGCCCAAATGTGACAACAATGCTCCATGCATGGGCGAATGGTGACTTTGTAGATATGTAGAATACTAGCATGGGTGCGAAGATTTCTAGCACGGTAGACGGGCACCTCTTTTTTGCAGAAGCATTGGAAATATATCCTGGGTGTATTTGTTCAAATTCATGTTACCTCTGAATGTAAAGTCGATGGGTTTGAAGGTTGGACTCTTAGGTAGGGTTTTATTAGCCATGGTGATTGGTTTGTGAAAGGGTTTATTGTAGTTGTTAAACGTTAGAAGCTTTGTTGTAGTGACATTTAATGTTAATATCGATTTATGTCTCTATTAAACTACAGACTATTACTAAAAATACGTAAATTCACCAAACGTTTGCAATATAATCGCACGAAATAATTTTCATTAACAGCACTGTGATCGTGCATGTAGCATAGGATTATTTACATTTTAATAGTATTACTACGAAAAATAAATATCAAGAGTCCTTAGTAATTGCACGGTTGCTTATGTTGTTCTTTTCTTTCTGCTGACAATGAAAATACTTGTCATGCTACTGTTAAGGCGACAGCGACGACAAAAGTCAATTCTTTCGTTTCATTTGATTTTGGAATAATTATTTTTTGTAATGGGTGCATTCTTAACTGTTTCCTACCTACTACACTAGATAATTCGCATTTAATTCATTGGGCGATCTCATTTTCAAATAGATATGATTAGTAATAACCTACACAAAAGCAAATATACAAATTTTACTTTGTATATACCAAGGAAGATCGCTTATTAATAGCAAGAAGCCTCATAAGGATATGGGTTAATTATATTGTCAATTTGATGCAGACGAATTCTATGAGATAGTTGAAAAATGGGTGAAAATGACAGGCTTTGATTAATTATGATGACAGTCTAACGAGTATTTGCTGACGTTGGGCTTGAAGACGAGTGTTTTGTAGTTAATTGGAGAGCACTCCCATGTTACTGTGTTTAACGGATCGGAAGTTCTTGTGAATAATCTTCGCTTATGGCTTGCTAATGCAACTGCTGAAAGAATAACACTAAATTAAGTAGGTGGATCTATTTGAGTGCGGGTGTATTACATAGGGAGATAATTAAAACATTGCTACTAGCAGTAATACGAAATAGCATAAGTACGTATATTATGTAGATCTATTAGTTTGATTTGTTGAATATATAGCATACACTTGGAATTCTGAATATGAAGTTAGAATGTTAATTAGCATCCGCTAATTAATTCATCAGTCTCAAGGAAATGCATTTAAATAACTTGATGTAACGAATATTAACATCTTAATTAATTCTTCGTTTTCATAAGTGATTGTTCAATTTTTGGTGAATACTTATATATATTATTATATTAATACAATTATTTTACCAGTTTATATATATATATATATATATATATATATATATATATATATATATATATATATATATATATATATATATATGTGTCTTTGTGTGTGTGTTTGACAATTCTGATATATAGAATTATCACACTGACAACCGTCTCATTAAATCACAGAAAAATAAGCGACAATAAGTCTGTCCAGTACTAAATGGGTGACAATTTTGCAATAGCATGTGCTGTATGCAGAAGGGCTCTCTGCTTATCCCGGCATTGTTTGAAGTAGGCGTTCATATATTCTTTTAGCAATGACGGGAGCACTTCCAATAGCGGATCTATCAAATAATGTGTTGTTTACATTCCAATATGTAATCCCCTCTCATAGTAAGACGTTCAGCTAAAGAAAGGCTGATTGGGATAGGCTTTGCAGCTTCCTTTATGATGTTCCATGGCGTTCTATCTTTGGTATATCTCCAAATGATGCTTCTCAGTAGATTACTGACAGGCTTCCTGTTGAAATTTAAACCTTCATTCATCATCGTAAGTTTTAAACCAAAGTTAATTCTCCTCCATGGTTTCAATCTGCTGGTGCTTCTACCATTGCCCATCGTAACCATTACTTTAATCAGTATCGTCAATTTGGTTCTGAGACTTCTAGACAATCCTACAGAAGAGCTAGCAATCTCTGAGGCGGAGTATAGCTACTGTCAAACGATATGTGACTCTAGCTCATCTTAAAGGGTCGACCCTCATGCTTTTTGGATACTCTGTTATTAATAGTAGCAAGTATGCTATTCCTCCTCTTTTTAATGCTCTACATGTAATTTAATATTCTAAGATAAGGCTCTCTTCTCGTCTTTTTGTTGACAATTCTTCTTTTAATGATTCCGGTGCTGTACTTCCTGATTTTCTTTAAAAACTAATCAGTCTATCTTATTATCACTCCAAACGTGGTTATTAGGGTTCTCGCTGATATTGACCAGTCTAAGGTCTTGATTCAATTTCTGATGTCGTTTTCAAGCGTTGTTTTGCTCCTGAACATTTGTATCCCCTCTAAATTAGTTAATCTCTGTCTAAGTCCTTTTTCCCTTCTTGTTGGAAGGAGTCTTTTGTTGTCCCTATCTTTGAAAATGCTGACGATAGGCCAGCGCCAACACAATATCGTTAGGTTAGTCTCCTCGCCGGTATTAGCAAAGTGTTTAAAAGGTTTGTCAACGAAAAGATTGTACATTTTCTGGAAAATCTGGACCTCTTTAATGATGTTCAAGATGGCTTTTTGCTTAAATGATTGTTTGCATTGCACGCGAGACTTCAATGTCTCTAACAACTCTCTTTAAAGTCTTGTTCCTCTCCACGATAAGTAGGTAGTCATAGCAATAGTTCTCGCTCAGAATAGTCCGGAAGGCAATAAGACACAACGTCCAACCTGCTTAAATAGACAACTACTGCCCCACACAGGAGAACTTGAATGCCTACTAGACACTGCCTTTAAGTGTCTAAGGGCTCCCTGTACAGGGGTGTGTTAGAAATCCTGACATGAGGATACTTCCCATTTGAAGTAAACCCTGGCCAAATATTTAAATTGAAATGAAAACGAAAATAAATCTAAAGACTACAAACTGGCAGAATAAAAAGATCCCCTCAGAACGGCTACGCACTGGGTCATATGAGGAAAGTAACGGTACACCAGCTTCTAGTGATGTTACCACAAACAACTACACAAAACTGAACACTCCACCAGCCCAGCCCGATTCTGGTCCTGGAATCTTGCAAAACCGTACAATGACCACTAGAAAATGAAACTATAATCAAGTTAAGTGGTCAATTAGATAGAAGAAAATTATTCTCCACTGCTTCGCCTATTCAAGGTAGGAGAAGTGGGGAAGAAAGAACAAAGATGTATTCGAGGCTCAAATAAGGACGTCTACCCTAACGAGAGAAAAACTATCCAACACTACAACTAAAATTCTGCTTTCGATTAAATCACATATATATAAAAAGATGTTAAAGATACAACTGAATCAGAAGCTGTTGGTGAAGCGATGATTGACTTCACAAAGACCAACAGTACTGAATTTTCCCAAACCCTATGGAGCTGGGAGGAGAAATGGATGCTTATATGGGCAATAGAGTATGCCAAAACAAAACATCAAAAATTGTCAGAAAGATGCCAAGAATAGCAAAAGATTTTCAGACATCATTGCCCAAACAAGAAGGACATTGTGAAGGAAAAACTCACATGTCAAAAGTAAAATTTCTCCACGGACCAAATGTCCAAGATGAAACTAGACATCCATGAGATGGTTGAAGACACGCTTTGTCCAATCAGCAACCCCCTCCCTGTGCCGGGGTTTTGTGAAGCCCAATCAAAGGGCAGTAGAACAGGATCTCCGCTGACCCAGCTACCTGATATAAAAACACCGAGCCCACGCCTGAGATGCCTACCACCGACAAAGCAGATGCGCCCCAAAGAAAGCACACACCTAAACAATGTGCTTTTGTTTCAAGGGTCGCTCCCTACAGGCGCGCATGAAGACGAAGAACATCACTCTGGGCAAAAGAGCTAACACAATGCCCGGCCTAAACAAGAGAGACTGGATACAGACCAGATGGAACTGGAGGAAAAGTCGGCAAACATGATAGAAGTGGCACGAGGCCTGGCTGTTGGAGGTCGCCACAGACTAGTAACAATCAACAGTAGTAAAGCCTTCAAGACTCTTGTCACAATAATTAATGATGCCCTTACAAGGATCGTTCCAGATAATGCGTCTCTACGTGAGATAAACCATGCACCTTATGGGGCAGCATGGTTCATGAAATCAAGACTTTTACCCCAACACCAAGAAAGAAAAAGAAGGAAACTTGAAGACCAAAGGTGTTGAGCCAGCCTGGAAGAGAAAACTCCAACAAAAGATTGAAAATCTGAGAAAAGAAACCGCTCCAATATCTACTTTTCTGTCATGTAAACACCCAGGAGCAAAATTGAAAAAGAAAATTAAGAAACTTAAAACCAAGTATTGCCTTCAAAACCCACCGCAGCTTTGAGCTAAGATAGCAAAACATCACGCTGGAATAAAAGCCTTAGCTGCATAAATAAAAAACAAAACAAGAAAATATGAGTCAAAAAGAATAAATCAAATCTTTGCGACTAATCCCAGGATAGTGTATCGGAGTCTTATAGGAGACGAAATAAAAGTGTGCTCTCTGCCTACCCAGAGAGTGGAACACTACTGGAGGCCACTCTATGAGTATTCCAAACAACATCAGGAAAAGAATGGATCAACACCATTAAAGAAGATAACAAAGGGAAACCAAAGATGCCAGCCCTGGAAATTACCAAAGAAGTTGTCTGCAGGAAAGTAGCCCAGTATAGTAATTTCAAGACCTCAGGAATTGACAATGTTCAAAATTTCTGGCTAAAAAAACTGACAGCACTCCATCATCACTGCGCCAAGGCGTTCAGTAGAATCATCAGTGGTGATGAGGAGTCACCGCAATGGCTTACCGTAGGTAACACGCCCCTTATATCGAAAAGTGAGGAGACCCATTTGGTTAACAAATATAGGCCTATCTGCTGCCTAACAACAACCTACAATCTGCTAACAGGGATTATTGCTGATGCAACATATGAACATCTAGCTGCCGGCGACTACCTTGAAAGTGAGCAGAAGGGATGTACCAGACAAAGACTTGGCACAAAAGGCCAACTCCTTGTAAACAGAACAATCCTGGAGGAATATAAAAAGAGGCAGAGAAACCTCTCAATAGTCTGGATTGACTATAAAAGGTATTTGATAGTATACCTCACTCCTGGATACTTCGCTGTTTGGACCTGTACAATGTCGACAAATATATTGGGTCATTCCTCCAGATGCAAATGACCACATCAATCACGTTTCACCATATGGAAGGAAAAATCCAGACTCCAAACGTTAAGATTAAGCGAGGAATATTCCAAGGAGACAGCCTCTCACCGCTTCTCTTTTGCCTCACAATGGATCCACTGAGTAAGTTACTTTAAAAATCCAATGCTGGATACAACCGTAGCAGAGGTGGAAGGGAGGATGAAAATAAAAGAATAAATCATCTCTTTATGGACGATCTTAACCTCTATGCAGAATCTGAAAAACAACTGGTCTCTCTGATAGAAATTGTAAAAGATTACACAGAAGACATCTGCATGGAATTTGAATTCGACAAATGTGCTAAATGCACAATAAAAAAGGAAAAGATACAGCATCAGAACATCTTAATATTAGGAGAAGATGCTGTCTATAAAAACCTTGAGTGTGGACGAGAATGAGACGCTTGAGCATGAGAAGATGAGAGAGAAGGTACAGGGAGAATATATAAAGTGGATGAAAAAAATCCTCACATCAGAACTCTCATCAAAAAATAAAATAACTGCCATAAACCAACTGGTAATACCTGTCGTTTCCTACGGGTTCAGCATGATCGATTGGCCAGAAAGTTACATCAATAACCTGGATATAAAAACTCGGAAAATGCTTACACTAAATAAAGTCATTTACCGACACCAGTGTATGGACAGGCTGTACTTACCGCAAAGAGAAAGTGGTCTGGACCTCATAGAGATCAACCATGCCTACCGAGCCTTAATCGTCAGTGTGGGGCAATATATAAAGAGCTGTTGTGATCAAAAAATCAGAATGGTGAAGGAACATCACACCAAACACCTTATGCAGCAGACCAAAACAACAAAACTAGTCGATAATTTCGGTGGAAACACACTGGAGAACACTACCGAAGATTATAACAACCCATCAACACTGATTGCGCACAAGAAGAAGGAAAGTACACAAAAATGAGCTGAAGACCATACTAGAAAGATGGCGAAATAATAACTGAGCAGGAAAGTTCATTGAAGAACTTAACCAGAGCTATATCGACAAGGAGGCTTCACTATAATGGCTCAAGAGTGTCACCTTCCCGTTCGATGAGAAACGGATACTAAGAGCTGCACAATACCAAGGCCTACTTACAAATGTATTTAAGAACATGGCGTGTCTACAAAAGACTGACCAGTGCAGGTTCTGCCATTCGGCCATTGAAAGTCTAAGCCACCTAATGTCTGTATGCAAGATCCTTTTGGCTGATGGTCATTACACTGCCCGCCACAACAAAGTATGTAAATACCTACATTGGAAGATCTGCGGAGAGGTGCAGCTTGAAAGATCACTGAACTTATGGGAACGTAACCCCTCACCAATAACATTGAATGGAAAAGTTACAGTGTTCTATGATAAAGACATACAGGCGGGTGGATACATAAAAGACAAGGCCATCAGACCAGACATTGTCATCTGGAACAAACCAGAAAAAACTGCTCTGATCATTGATGTAACCGTCCCAAACGAGTATGGGGTCAATAGAGCGGAACGGGAAAATAACCAAATACCAAGACCTCAAAAATTACTTAAAAATAACATGGCCCCTCGTATAAATAAACATCATACCGGGGGCAACTGGTCTAGTGAAAAAAAATCTAAGAAAATACTTACACACAATCCCCGGAAGATAAAATTGTAGGGAAGTACAGATAGCAGCCCTAAACGGAACACGATCTATCATTAAGAGAGCCCTCGGATATAAATTTTACTCATAGGGAAATCAAGTGGTAGCTTAAAAAGAGGGCCCCTTGATCTCTTTAAATAAACTTAATTAAAATGATAAAAAAGAGATGGCCGAAAATCCTCCCTTTGGAGTTCTGGTTTGTTCTCTCACAAACATTTTCTACGAACACGCTCAACAATCCAATGGACATGTTTCAGAGCAAAAATAATTTTGTGAGAACAACTGCAATTATTTTTTAAAAACTACATGTTACATAAGTCCTCTTCTCCTGTGAATGTATCCTCCTAACTCATATATAGAACTATTTTTCGTGTTTCAATTATACAGGGACTCATGACGTCATAAGATCCGATGTTGAACTCATTGCACAAAACAACAGGGCGTGGTCAGTTTTTGAGCGGAAATTTGATTTAGAGTAAGGAATATACTGCTGTCTACTTAATAAGGCTCTTTGCTGCGGCGTTATGTCGAAATAAATATATTTGTTTTGTTTATGTTAAAAATGAGTTATGTTTTACGTTGTTTTTTGTTTTGTGTTTATACTTTCGCGTCCCTGTACAACGACGGGATATTGTTCTGTCAATGTACGGCTATTTTGGATCGCTTAACGTCAAAATGTATTATTTGTTTGATTTATAAAAGTGTTTACCCTTAAAGTGCGATAAATAATACAACTAAACACATTTAATTCAAAACATATCTTGAGGTAATACAATTAAGAATACTATTTACGCTGGTTTTTGGTTTTGGTCCGTAGAATTAAGGCTAAACTTAGCATAGAATTTGCAGAAAGCACGTTTACAGTTACAGTTGTCTTATATCAGTTTTCGTGTTTGTCGTAAAACCATTTCTCGTCGTTTGAATGTTACCAATTCAACTGAAGTAACTACACAATAAACACCAATCAGGAACCTATTTTCGTGAAAAGTACTCTACTAAGTGGCTATAAGTAAAATTTGGATGAAGTTAATTTATTTTTACATTTCTTGAAAAATTAATGTGCAGGTATTTCTTAAGGAATACACTTTCTCTTTAGGACCCTGTAGCGTAAAATATATGGGCTAAGTAATAATCAGTTCTAAGGGTTCCATCCTCAGTACGAGTGATATTAAGAATACAATTCCAAATTACTTAAGATTTCTACCCGGTTATGACTGACGGAAAAAGATCAGGCTACCCGCTTGAATTATATTAAACTTTCCGTTCGAAATTCTGTAATGATTCATGATTTCGACAACATGTACCTAAATAAGGTCGGAGGTTACATCGGACGAAACGCTGAGACTAACCACTAAGATGATAACAGTAGTCCGAATAATCAAAATAATACGGAAAAGTCTGTGTTTTCTTGTTTATCCATCTCGAATTGAATTTGTATTTTCTTCTTCGAAACAAATATCCATTAATCTTTTTTTACGTTTGCCGCTAAAACCCGTTGTATATTCTCCTTCAATAAATATCATAACACAGAACCCCCTTCATACGAATTCAGAACAAAAAGAAAACGTAATTACCTAAATCTGTCAGAAAGTCTTGTCTTCTGACTAATAAAATTATCTCCAGTTCAGTCGTAAATACCCTTTAGGCTTTGAAAGTTACTAGAATAATTACAGGAAATATCAGATAGTCTCATCTTTTGCTGAACAAAGTATTATCGAGTCTCATCATCTGATAAAATAATATTAACTCCCGCAAGAAGACAATGACATTTCTGAAGATATAATGTCTCTCCTTCGGAGAAGTAAAGGAATTTATCTCCGTCTCAGCGATAAGAGAAATATAGAAGTTCTAAAATAATTGATTAATATTAGCGCAAAAAATATTTATATTGGAGCAGACTTCAACTGATTGTTTTTTTTAAATCTAGATCTTATCTGAAATTTAGTAAATATTAAAATTAGTAAATAATAAATGTAGTAATAATTAATAAGGCTGGAAACGGCTAATAAAAATATCTCAATTCATTAGTTCTAGCATAAATAATGGGTCAACCCAAAATTACACATCAAGTTTTAAATATTCGTATATCGCAAAATATCTCTTCTACCTTGAGGAAAAATATTTTAATGATTTCTTTTTATTTTCAGGAAAATATTGATTTCCGACTCTATGAAAAAATAATATTTCTTAAAAGTATTTGGTTTAAGCTTTGTCAAGGAGGTAATATATTCGGTCGAATTTGTAACTATTGTTTATTTATTTGTTTATTTGTTTCTGTAGAGACTAGTGTGCAGATCGCTTGAACAATCGTCACTAAACATGGCCAAAACGTCGGTTATCTTCTAACTTAGGACTTATTTAATTTTAGAATATATATTTCAAATATTGTCAATGCCAGGAACAAAGTAAACGGCACAGGTTTTGTGATAGGTTCAGTTCCCTTCATCGTAGAGACTAACTGCTTGGCCCATATTATAGCCAATGAAGTCCAACATCTTATATCACGTTGATCATGGTTTTTAAACTTGATTTTTTAAAGTTCGATCAAGTCCTGACAATTTAATAGGATTCTAACTTACTGTATACTAATTTGGTAATCGCATTAACTTCATAAAACCGATATGTCAGAAACTAGTATGTCAGAAGCTGGCATTTTATAAAAACAGAATACAAACGAATTATGGAATGTTTACAATACATAAATTAGAACATAATCAGTCCTTAGACTGCAGCCTCCCTATGCAGTCTCACGACTTAGTTATCTAACATTATGAAACATTATTGTACCTGTTTCAAACAATGTATTGATTAGTTGTTTTCCCTGTTTTACGTGATACAAAACATGTTTGTATTACTTACTGTCGGAAAACAATAACTGTTTCAAATTGTGCATTCGTTTTTTTCTTCGTCTGGTTTACGTAGTCAAATCGTGTTTAGTTAACATGAAAAATAAAACGTGATGGTAAATAATTATTTATTGTTTTTGGATTAATTTTGGAAAAAAAACTTACCTTTCCTGTTTTTTAGTGTGTTTTATGATGAATGCAATATGTTTTATTGCATATAGTTGAAAAACAATATATATATATATATATATATATATATATATATATATATATATATATATATATATATATATATATATATATATATCGCCGCTTAAAATTTCAAGCTAATTTCTGGTTGCTAACTGGAAACTCTCCTGACTGCGAATCAGTGGCGATTTGTGATCGGAGTTCGCGGCCGTCGACCGTCAGGAATTAGCTTCCTGCACTGAAGATTGCGTAAGCATGACACATCGATATTTGTAAGTAATAAATAATTAATATTTATATATATATATATATATATATATATATATATTATGATTTATCGATTTTACGTAATATAAAACCTCTTAGAGGATTTAATGACGACATACAATTCATTTTCTTCATTTGTAATTGCTAACGATTTATTTAACATATTTTCTTTATTTTCCTTAACTGTAGTGTTCATTGGAGACTTATAATTCTAATGGTCTCAATATTAATAGGTCTAACACTGTCTACCAATCTCAAGCCGTTGTCTTATCACTGCAATGTCGCATCTATGATCTTTTTTTACAACTAAGTTAAAGTAATGTACCTCGACGAACTTGCTGCACTCGCCCCCGCCCTCAATGTAAATACCCTGACAAACTGAACAATCAGCAAAATACAACCGCTTCACTATAAAGGTTCTCATATTCCGGAAAGCTTACTACTCGAATAGCTTATTTTCCCGAACTGCTTGCCTTTCGAATTCAATACCTGTTCTTTTTTTCTCCCACTGATGCAACATGCAGAACCTTCAATGTAAGGTGGACACACATATCGCTGCATACCTCTCCACTTTGACCCCCTATAAATATTGTCTCTACTTCATAGTAGTTCCTTTCGTCTCAGTGATTATGTGGTACATTTTGGGTGAATATCAGTAAAAACAAATACATAATTGAACGAGATAGCTCAACTCGTATTTGTAATCGGTATGTCTGTCCCCAGAGTGCACGTGTATATTCCTACGGACTCTTATACCCCAGAAGAAAAAAGAGTGATAAATGTGCGACGATTGTCCAAATTTATTTCAAATTTCAATTGTTCAATGCAAGGTGTATTCAGTAATAAACAAGTGAAGAAAAAATTATATACGTACAAATATTTTTTGCCAGCATGCTCATAGCATGCGGTTGATATTAGAAAGCCAATCAAAATATGAGAAACAACTGGATGGTGACAGTGGTAGCAATGATGGTGTACGATTATTAGGAAGTGGGAGAGTTTAATATAGTGAGCATTTGCAAAAATGTAAAGAAAACGTGTCTGTTTAAAGACTACATAATTTTCTCTTTTCGTTATTTTTCTGAAGGTGTATTAATACATAACAGATTTAATAGAATTTACTTCTTCCACAATTATAAAATAATAAAGTAACTAATAAATTAAAACAATACATCTACAAGTACATGAGAGTTATGATTACACGGTCAACACTTGAGACTGACCTAATAACACAGCGTAAATAAATACAACAATGTAGAAAACAAACCCCCAAAGAAGATCGCAAAGATCGACAGAGCTCGACACGGACACAAAAGAAACTCTTGCTTAAATACTCCATTAATTATCACCTGAGACCCACAATTGATTTCGCAGAGTCGAGACAACGATTGAGAAAAATAACTAAAGGAGAAGAACAAAAATCCGTAGTATTTTTTCACACATGGACTAATAACGATTTGCTGTTAAAAAACACACACACACACACACACATATATATATATATATATATATATATATATATATATATATATAAAAGTAATGATGAGAATAATAATTGAGAATAGAACAATAGTTATAGAATAATCAATTACTTAGAATAAAGAATAATTCAATACACTTTTTTTCCTTTCCATTAATTTTCAGAGGATATATATATATATATATATATATATATATATATATATATATACATCCATATATATATATGTGTGAGTGTATATACATCCATATATATATACATATATATACAGAGTACAATCTCTCTATCTCGTATATTGAGCTTAACATTTTCCCTATAGGTTCCTTCTACTAAAAGTTTACTTTTGTTTTATATTTGACCCTACATATATATACACATATATACCTACATATATATATACGTATATATACATATATATATATATATATATATATATATATATTCATATCTAAATTGATATATATGAGCATATGTACATATATACATATATATGCATATATATATATATATATATATGTAGACACACATACATATATATGCATGTATACATACATATATATATGCACATATATACATATATATATATATAAATACATATATATACATATACATACATATACATATATACATAAATACATACATATATATATATACATATATATATACACAAATATATATACATATAACATAAATACATACATATATATACATATATATATAAACATACATAATTACATACATATATATATATATATACCCACGGATATATATATATATATATATATATATATATATATATATATATATATTCATATCTAAATTGATATATATGAGCATAAAATACATGATATATCATTAAAGATAAAATATCGTGGAAACAGAAAGTATAAATGGCAGAATGGAAACAGTATTAAAGACAAGAAAATTAAAATAAAACACGAACGAACGAATGATTGATCGGTTTGGTTCAGATCAACACACGTCTTCAGAAAAAAAGGAAGATTTGAAATTTATTGAGAAAAAAACGACAACACATAGGAAAATAGACGCTCAACGAGAGGTTTTAACGCGTAGGTAACCAATTGAAAATATGCAGCCAGATTGAAAATACGTTAATTGGAAACAGAAAAAGAAGAAGAAAAAAGATGAAAGCGTCGATAAATCGCGATAAAAAAGTAAGCAGTACTAAGCCGGATCAGACTTGATATTTATTTACTCCTTCGCTAGGAGTTAGGCACAAGGCCAGTTTTATCTTACTCCCACAAGTAAGATATGACCACAGCTTGGGTCGAGTAAGTGGGGTTAAAAGCCAGCGCTCGAGAGGTGAGCACTCTGGCCATTTAAAAATTGCCTGGGCAGCCCCGTCGTCATTCCCCGGTAGGGGCGCCTCAGGCAGTAAGCAATAAACTTACTCCTCCCCAAAGAGGGGAGGCGAAGCCTGGGAGGGTGGACCTCCTAGAACTGCACAGGACAGGCGTGCAGTATCCATCGGAACAGATACTACACTTTGATCTTAGCCAAAAGGCCGAGAAGTTATTTAGGCCGGTGAATTCCCTCGGACAACCTCCATCTTTATCTACAGATGGAGATTTTACAAACCTTGGGAACTCACCAGACCTCAGGCATAGCGCCCGGGATGTAGGGGGAGGGGGGGTCGGGGATAAGTGACACAAGCATTTAACATTTTTTATTTTCAACAAAAAATACAACAAAAACAGAAAATAAAAACTTTTTCTTACTCTTAACCAGTTTCTTGCACCAAAATACCGCATTCACTCTGTGGATGGATCCCTACTTAACATATCCCAAAAAATTTACGTTGTAAATGATAATTATCGTGGGAGTGGGAAAAAATTATTAAAAACACCCAAAGAAAGAAAAATAAAGAACCAAACCAAATAAAATGATAAAAAAGGGGGGTTAGTATGGCCCGTCTTTCCCTCGTTGCTAAGTGTTGGACCACCCGCTGTTTTCCGGCCCAAGACCGAAAACAAGCGGGTCAGTCCCTAAATGGGAGTGGGAATTTAAAAGAGGGGTATTCAAAAATAACTTCATCGGGAATGGGATCTGGGGTGGATGGCGGCTTCCAAGATGGTAATGCCAAAGGTTTCAAGCGACCGGGGACAAAGTAAAAAATGGAAGTGGGAATCTTTGGAAGCTCTCTAGTGCCGGCAAAAATAATATAGGGACAGGATATCTCTCATTCCTACTAGTTAAGAGTTGCTCTTTTAATTAAAAAAGTCTACAGGGGTGGGTTCCGTAGAACCTAGTACCGCGTGTGCCATAACTATGGAGGGAACACGAACTCAAACTTGGCGCCTCGTCGGATGCACAAACTAGTGTCATGCACCCATCTCCTATTGAAATCCATGCGATGTAATCGCTTCCAATCGCATCTGATTTTCACTTTAAGTTGATGTTTAAAGTAAACTACCAGATCGCGATCTGAAACCGATCCAACCCCATGAACCTCATCAAGACGTGTAACCCACGTCACTAGTCTCGCTACGGCTAGGATGGTCAGAAACACCATTCGTTTTTCCCCCGTCCATTGCGGAGCTGCGTTGTTGATGACAGATGCGACATCCAGGACCATCGGCTGCTCGGCGTCGATGCGAGCCGTCACCTCTCCGACATACTCCCAGAGACGTCGAACTTTGCTGCAGGTGAAAAAGGCGTGCTCGGCCGTTTCTTCTTCGTCGTCTTCACAGCGCGGGCATAAGGGGACGTCCCTTAAGCCGTCTCTGCGTAGTCTGCCATAGAGGGGCAGTGCGTTCCGAACCAGTCGCCAGGTCAGAGAATACTCAGAATTGTTGAGATAACTCTGGCCCGGCGCCCAACTCCACTGGGAGCGGGCCTCCTCCCTCGACAATCCAAGCCGCTCCTCAAGTGGGTCCGAAGCGGTACCCTCCACTAGATCCCGATATAGTCTCTTCCTAGACCGGGCAAGGTTACTGGACCCCGGCAACGCTCTAAGCGCGGCCCGGCATTCGGCGAAGAACAAGGGCTCCCCTCTCGGCCTACGTCGACCTTCGACCGAGAGGTCGGGTATGAGGTTGGGAAAGGCGCTCCCGACCGCAGGGACCCACGGAGTGTCTTCCATCAAAGTCCGACTCAGGAAAGCCAGTCTCTCGGCATGTCGATGACTTGCCAAGTCAGGCATCCCCAAGCCTCCCACACTCGGAACTTGAGTACAGACCTGTCTGCGGACGTACGCTTTCCGGCCCTTCCAAAGAAGCGAGAAGAGCAAGCGCGTGAAAGCGTGAAGGCGGGCCGCAGGCAGTGGTAGTACAGACAGCCGGTAAAGGATGAGAGGGAAGACGTAAGTGGCGCACGCCTCCGCTCTGCCCTTTAAGGAAAGCTTCCTTCGAATCCAAGCCTGGACCGACGATTCGACCTTTGTCTGTACTTCCGACCAGTTCTTTTCCAGCTGGAGGCCCGGCCCGAACCATACGCCGAGGATTCGAACCGGGCCATCCGACCAGCTGAAGTCACCTGGAAGAGCGGTCTCTCCGCTCCAGGCACCCAACCGCAGGCCGTTCGACTTGCTGCGGTTGACTATGGCCCCTGTCACTTCTTCGTACCGAGCGAGCGCCTTAATCACCGTTCGAATGTCAGTACGGCTCGACACGAAAACGGTGACATCATCGGCAAACGCGGAAACCCTGACTCGCGCTTTGCGAGGAGGGATAGCGATTCCGCGCAGGACTGGTGTTGTCGCCTGATCCCTTAATTTGCGAAGGAAGGGTTCCAACGCCAGTATGTAGAGCAGGGGCGACAGCGGACAACCCTGACGTACCGACCGAGAAACAACGAACGATTCCGACCTCTTTCCGTTGACTTGCACCACTGCCGTCGGCGAGTCATACAGAATGGAGATCCACCTGCGGAAGTCCGGACCAAAACCGGCAGCCGCTAAAACAGCTTTCAGGAAACCATGGTCGACCCTATCGAAAGCCTTGGACTGATCTAAATTGATCAGCGCGGCTTCAGCGTCGTCTTCTGTCCCCTCTATGATCATGCGAATCAAATGCAAGTTGTTCTGAATCGACCTCCCCTTCACAGCAAAGTTCTGCTCAGGCTTGATCAAATCACCGATAACAACCTGCAGGCGGTTCGCAAGAACGCGGGCCAAAATCTTTAACTCTGTGTTTAGCAGAGTTATGGGCCTGTAATCGTCTAAATTACCCCCACCAGGTTGGTCCCCCTTCTTCAGTAATGTGACCACTCCTTTGGTTACCTGTCCAGGGATTGACTCCTGAGCAAACCAGTGGTTAAACACATCCTTCAGAATTGGGACAAACATGGGCGACAGCCTCAAATACATTTCGTACGGCAGACCATCGAGTCCTGGAGATTTGTTCAAGCCGACCTGCTTCAACGCAGTAACGATCTCGCCCTCCGTAATCCTGCCATCACAGCCAGCTGCTCGAGCCGCCTCGAGGCGGGGCGAGTCAGCCAAATAGCTGTCAAACTCCTGGCCGCGGAGTCTGGGCAGTTGGGTGAAGCGTTCCTCCAAATGCTCACGGAACCCCTCACAAATCTCACGAGTCGATACCAGGGTATGTCCTTCCAGGTTTTTCACCTTCCGAATGTACCCGTCCGAGCCACGACGTAAAGCAGCCTTACGCTCAACAGCGTCAACATTCACGGCTTCGTTAGAGACTTTCTTTAACCTAGCTCTAACTACTTGTCCCTCATATCGCTCGCTGGCCAAGCGATTGAGGTCCCCCGTAATTAAGGCTATCTCTAGGGGATCCCCCCCGCCACCGCCCGGGTCATCTTATCCTCTGCCTGCTTTTGTGTCCTAGCCCTATCTTGAGCGAGGCGCTGGCTGTAGCGGACACAAAAGCTTCTAACACGAGCCTTAGTTTTGACCCAGTATCTACTCCCGATAACCACCCCCACTAATCCCTGCTGAAGTAGTAACGTCAGCTGTTCCCGGAAGTCTCGTATCTCCAGCAAGGAGGTATTAAACTTCCAGTACCCAGCCAACCTAGGCCTATCGCTTAAGTTCAGACGGGCCATAACTAATTTATGGTCCGAATGTCCTAACATAGTGAACGTGGGACAAGATAAGAAATCTATGTCGCCTCTTCTAACTAACATTCTGTACAAGTAGGTACTCGGACAGAAGGCCGAGCTAGTATACCACGTCCACATCTCCCGCCCCGGGTGATCGACACGAAATCTGTCGACAAGATCGCACGAGGCCATCAGGTCAGACAGACTGCTCTCACACCACGCCGACCCTCTATTCCCACCGACCTTATCTATCTTGGGGTCTAGGATGGCATTCCAGTCCCCCATTAAAACTACTCGCTCTGGACCCCCGAGGAACGCCTCCAATCGTCGAAAAAAGGAAACCCTCTCGCCAGCAATGTTAGGCGCATAAACCGCAACGATCCGAAACTTGCTGTTTTCGACGGCAACATCGACCACGACCAGCCGTCCCGCCGCATCCGTATGAACAACGCTAACGTTCGCCGACAGGCTGCGTCTAACCATCACCGAGATGCCACTTCTACGAACATCGCCATATGCTGAGTAGACGTCAAAGTCGTCAGTCAGCACATCACAATCCCCGTACGAACAGAAGTGGGTCTCTTCGATCGCAGCTACATCTACCTTACGGGCCACGAGATCCCTTAGCACACGAGCAGCTTTGCCTCGGGATCTCATGCCCCTCACATTCCAACAAGCCAAGTTCAAATTTGTGATCCCCATCAGTTACTGTCGCAAACGGGGCTAAAGTCCTCGGGAGTGAGGACGCCGAAGGCCTGACCGAGACTGCCGGTCAGCAGTTCGGACGAAATCCGTCCGTCTCGTGCCAAACCTCCCACGTCCAAGGGGAAGGTTAGTTTAAGGGCCCGAAAGAAAGAGGGGTGAACATAAACAGGGACCCTCCCCGGACATTGATAAGATAATTTTTTAAGGGAAGGGTGCTCCTCGTCAATTAGTTTGAACCCCGGGAATGCTGTTTTCCCCTCCTCCACCATCCTCCAGAGAGCATTTGTCCTGCTCCCCTTGTTCTCTCTCAGGAAGGTGGTCATCATGGGGGCCTCCCGGAACTTCTGGGGGCTCTCCACCCGCTTTCCCTTCACATGGGTGAAAGCCTGCATCTGTTTGAGGTATTGCCTTTGCCTCGCACTTAGATCTGGGTGAACCTGGGAGGCGTTGGCTGCACAAACCCTCTCCCCCGGCAGGAAAGGGGACCTCTTTGTCCTTACCTGCCTTCCAGCTGGTGGAGGAGGGGGCGTCTTGGCTGGGGCGGACTCTTTGGTCCCTGCTGCTTCTGCAACGGCCGTTGTGGGTGTTTTGGAGAGAGGAGTGGAGTCCTGTACCCCCGGGGGTGTTGGTGCCTGGACAGTCGGAGTAGCCCCACAGTCTTCGGCCTCTCTGATCTTTTTGGCCCTCGGGTCCTTTTCTTGGGGCTCTGCCGGCCCCTCCACTGCCATCCTCTCTTCGTTGGCCGCTGGCTCCTCCTCTGACTCCGATGACTGTTGTAGCTTCCTTTTGTTAGGGAGGGCTTTCTTTCCCCTCCTGGAGGTTACCGGGCTGAATCCCTCCTCCTCAGGCTTCTCCGCCGCCACTGGAGCTGGAGCTTTGGCTGGGGCGGGTGCGTTTGGTTCCTCTGCCGCCACTGGAGCTGGAGCTGGAGCTTTGACTGGAACGGGTGCTCTGGGTTTTCCCGCTGCCACTGGAGCTGGAGCTTTGGCTGGGACGGGTGCCGGGGTCTTTCTCCTGGGGCAGTCCTTGGACATATGCCCCGGCGTCTGGCAATGCCAACAATGTGGCCTCCGTCCCTCCACGATGATGGACATCGTCCAGCTCTCGCACTTGAGTTGGGCAGGTATTTGTTGGAAACCCGCACGCTCCAACCTCATCCGGAATTTAAATTCCCCCGTTTGGATGTTGCGGGGGCCACGGACCGGAATAACCTCTTCGACATCTCCATACTGTGACATTATTGCGCCTAAATGGTCAGCGCTGACACAGCATGGGACGCCGAGAATGGTGACGTTTGTCCTCCTCTTTTCGAGGTACTCCGGCTTGAATTGGAGGTCTTTCCAGCCAAAGTCTCCTTTTGCCACCTTTTCAGCCTCCTGCTGGGTTGGGAGCAGGATGTCCCACATCGCGTAGGACCTCTTGGTGATGTAGGTGGCCGGTATCTTGAGGTCCACCAGCATCCGGAACATTTTGTCCCTGGTGACTCCAGTGAGTCCCTTGAGTTTTGCGTCTGTTGTCACCAGGGAGACTATTCTCCTCCTCAGGTTCTCCAGAGTACCCGGGACAAGTCGAATGGTACTGCCCTCGGTATACTCCTGGTATTTTCCCCTGAAGAGTTCCCTATAGTCTTCCGGGGTCTTTTTGGACTGGGGACCCCATGCAGCGGCCTCCGGCTTGGTTTTTGCTGGGAGCTTTGTGGCGGATGGCCTGCTCCGGACTTTTGGCACTCCCTTCCTCTCCTTCTTCCTGCCAAGGCTCTCCCCCTCCGACTCCGCCGATGAAGAACCCCCCGAGGAGCACCCGAAAAACAATTTAGGGTCGTACCGGCCCTGTGCCACCCCCAAATCCAGTGATTGGGACTTTCTGAGTAAAGGGGCTTTTTTATTTCCTGCAACGGATTCAAAAGGAGTATTGTCAAACCCGGCAAAAAACTCCTCAGGAGAGAGGATAACCCCTGGGATTTTCTCGAAATCCCCAAACACCAAATCTGGGCCGTCATCAGACACTGGAGCGTCGCACGGCACGACACTCCCCAACAAGGATCCGGAGGTGCCCTGCGGGGCTACACCTCCTGGGGGGCACTCGGGTGTGCCACCCCCCGACCGGACTGGAGTGTCGCACGGCACGACACTCCCCAACAAGGATCCGGAGGTGCCCTGCGGGGCTACACCTCCTGGGGGGCACTCGGGTGTGCCACCCACTCTCACAGGGGTGCCCTTCGCGGCCACACCCCTCTCGCTGTCTTTAGCCAAGACAGCTCTGGCTTTTGAGACCCAGGTGGCCTCCATCGCAACTGGATCTGTCTGCTGTCCACAACCCGCCGATTCGGAATCAGGGAGACCGTCGCCAAAAGGCACGTGAGTCTTCCCCGAACCTGCCGGCTGCTTAAGTTGGGACAAGCAGTCAGACTCTGAAAAAGAATTTAAAAAATTATTATACAAGAAAGCCTAGCTCTACCAACGGGGAGCTGCCTCCCCAAGAGGGGGAGGAACTACAATATAGAAGACCTAGCTCTACCAACGGGGAGCTGCCTCCCCAACGGGGGAGGAGTTAGATAGAAATAACATAAAAGAGAGAAAAAAGAGAAAATAAAAAAAAAAAAAGAGAAAAAAAATCCCCAAAAGGGGGAGAAAAAGTGAAAAAACTCCCCAAAAGGGGGAGTCAACAAAAGCCCCAAAGGGGGGCTTAGTCAATGGTAATAAGCTTTAACCTTGCCAATAGGCCCGGTAGCTGATCACTGGACTTTGGGTAAAATGAAAATGTCGCAACTGAGAACAGATACTACACTTTGATCTTAGCCAAAAGGCCGAGAAGTTATTTAGGCCGGTGAATTCCCTCGGACAACCTCTATCTTTATCTACAGATGGAGATTTTACAAACCTTGGGAACTCACCAGACCTTAGGCATAGCGCCCGGGATGTAGGGGGAGGGGGGGTCGGGGATAAGTGAGACAAGCATTTAACATTTTTTATTTCCAACAAGAATACAACAAAAACAGAAAATAAAAACTTTTGCTTACTCTTAACCAGATTCTTATATCAAAATACCGCATTCACTCTGTGGATGGATCCCTACTTAACATATCCCCAAAAATTTACGTTGTAAATGTTAATTATCGTGGGAGTGGGAAAAAATATTAAAAACACCCAAAAAGAAAGAAAAATAAAGAACCAAATATAATGATAAAAAAGGGGGGTTAGTATGGCCCGTCTTTCCCTCGATGCTAAGTGTTGGACCACCCGCTGTTTTCCGGCCCAAGACCGAAAACAAGCGGGTCAGTCCCTAAATGGGAGTGGGAATTTAAAAGAGGGGTATTCAAAAATAACTTCATCGGGAATGGGATCTGGGGTGGATGGCGGCTTCCAAGATGGTAATGCCAAAGGTTTCAAGCGACCGGGGACAAAGTAAAAAATGGAAGTGGGAATCTTTGGAAGCTCTCTAGTGCCGGAAAAAATAATATAGGGACAGGATATCTCTCATTCCTACTAGTTAAGAGTGTCTCTTTTAATTAAAAAAGTCTACAGGGGTGGGTTCCGTAGAACCTAGTACCGCGTGTGCCATAACTATGGAGGGAACACGAACTCAAACTTGGCGCCTCGTCGGATGCACAAACTAGTGTCATGCACCCATCTTCTATTGAAATCCATGCGATGTAATCGCTTCCAATCGCATCTGATTTTCACTTTAAGTTGATGTTTAAAGTAAACTACCAGATCGCGATCCGAAACCGATCCAACCCCATGAACCTCATCAAGACGTGTAACCCACGTCACTAGTCTCGCTACGGCTAGGATGGTCAGAAACACCATTCGTTTTTCCCCCGTCCATTGCGGAGCTGCGTTGTTGATGACAGATGCGACATCCAGGACCATCGGCTGCTCGGCGTCGATGCGAGCCGTCACCTCTCCGACATACTCCCAGAGACGTCGAACTTTGCTGCAGGTGAAAAAGGCGTGCTCGGCCGTTTCTTCTTCGTCGTCTTCACAGCGCGGGCATAAGGGGACGTCCCTTAAGCCATCTCTGCGTAGTCTGCCATAGAGGGGCAGTGCGTTCCGAACCAGTCGCCAGGTCAGAGAATACTCAGAATTGTTGAGATAACTCTGGCCCGGCGCCCAACTCCACTGGGAGCGGGCCTCCTCCCTCGACAATCCAAGCCGCTCCTCAAGTGGGTCCGAAGCGGTACCCTCCACTAGATCCCGATATAGTCTCTTCCTAGACCGGGCAAGGTTACTGGACCCCGGCAACACTCTAAGCGCGGCCCGGCATTCGGTGAAGAACAAGGGCTCCCCTCTCGGCCTACGTCGACCTTCGACCGAGAGGTCGGGTATGAGGTTGGGAAAGGCGCTCCCGACCGCAGGGACCCACGGAGTGTCTTCCATCAAAGTCCGACTCAGGAAAGCCAGTCTCTCGGCATGTCGATGACTTGCCAAGTCAGGCATCCCCAAGCCTCCCACACTCGGAACTTGAGTACAGACCTGTCTGCGGACGTACGCTTTCCGGCCCTTCCAAAGAAGCGAGAAGAGCAAGCGCGTGAAAGCGTGAAGGCGGGCCGCAGGCAGTGGTAGTACAGACAGCCGGTAAAGGATGAGAGGGAAGACGTAAGTGGCGCACGCCTCCGCTCTGCCCTTCAAGGAAAGCTTCCTTCGAATCCAAGCCTGGACCGACGATTCGACCTTTGTCTGTACTTCCGACCAGTTCTTTTCCAGCTGGAGGCCCGGCCCGAACCATACGCCGAGGATTCGAACCGGGCCATCCGACCAGCTGAAGTCACCTGGAAGAGCGGTCTCTCCGCTCCAGGCACCCAACCGCAGGCCGTTCGACTTGCTGCGGTTGACTATGGCCCCTGTCACTTCTTCGTACCGAGCGAGCGCCTTAATCACCGTTCGAATGTCAGTACGGCTCGACACGAAAACGGTGACATCATCGGCAAACGCGGAAACCCTGACTCGCGCTTTGCGAGGAGGGATAGCGATTCCGCGCAGGACTGGTGTTGTCGCCTGATCCCTTAATTTGCGAAGGAAGGGTTCCAACGCCAGGATGTAGAGCAGGGGCGACAGCGGACAACCCTGACGTACCGACCGAGAAACAACAAACGATTCCGACCTCTTTCCGTTGACTTGCACCACTGCCGTCGGCGAGTCATACAGAATGGAGATCCACCTGCGGAAGTCCGGACCAAAACCGGCAGCCGCTAAAACAGCTTTCAGGAAACCATGGTCGACCCTATCGAAAGCCTTGGACTGATCTAAATTGATCAGCGCGGCTTCAGCGTCGTCTTCTGTCCCCTCTATGATCATGCGAATCAAATGCAAGTTGTTCTGAATCGACCTCCCCTTCACAGCATAGTTCTGCTCAGGCTTGATCAAATCACCGATAACAACCTGCAGGCGGTTCGCAAGAACGCGGGCCAAAATCTTTAACTCTGTGTTTAGCAGAGTTATGGGCCTGTAATCGTCTAAATTACCCCCACCAGGTTGGTCCCCCTTCTTCAGTAATGTGACCACTCCTTTGGTTACCTGTCCAGGGATTGACTCCTGAGCAAACCAGTGGTTAAACACATCCTTCAGAATTGGGACAAACATGGGCGACAGCCTCAAATACATTTCGTACGGCAGACCATCGAGTCCTGGAGATTTGTTTAAGCCGACCTGCTTCAACGCAGTAACGATCTCGCCCTCCGTAATCCTGCCATCACAGCCAGCTGCTCGAGCCGCCTCGAGGCGGGGCGAGTCAGCCAAATAGCTGTCAAACTCCTGGCCGCGGAGTCTGGGCAGTTGGGTGAAGCGTTCCTCCAAATGCTCACGGAACCCCTCACAAATCTCACGAGTCGATAACAGGGTATGTCCTTCCAGGTTTTTCACCTTCCGAATGTACCCGTCCGAGCCACGACGTAAAGCAGCCTTACGCTCAACAGCGTCAACATTCACGGCTTCGTTAGAGACTTTCTTTAACCTAGCTCTAACCACTTGTCCCTCATATCGCTCGCTGGCCAAGCGATTGAGGTCCCCCGTAATTAAGGCTATCTCTAGGGGATCCCCCCCCGCCACCGCCCGGGTCATCTTATCCTCTGCCTGCTTTTGTGTCCTAGCCCTATCTTGAGCGAGGCGCTGGCTGTAGCGGACACAAAAGCTTCTAACACGAGCCTTAGTTTTGACCCAGTATCTACTCCCGATAACCACCCCCACTAATCCCTGCTGAAGTAGTAACGTCAGCTGTTCCCGGAAGTCTCGTATCTCCAGCAAGGAGGTATTAAACTTCCAGTACCCAGCCAACCTAGGCCTATCGCTTAAGTTCAGACGGGCCATAACTAATTTATGGTCCGAATGTCCTAACATAGTGAACGTGGGACAAGATAAGAAATCTATGTCGCCTCTTCTAACTAACATTCTGTCCAAGTAGGTACTCGGACAGAAGGCCGCGCTAGTATACCACGTCCACATCTCCCGCCCTGGGTGATCGACACGAAATCTGTCGACAAGATCGCACGAGGCCATCAGGTCAGACAGACTGCTCTCACACCACGCCGACCCTCTATTCCCACCGACCGAGAAGCGATTGATATTTATTGGGAAGGTATGTTGCATTGTTTAAGTGCGATGTTAGCAAGACATTTGGTGATAATGTAAGGATAAAGTCTTAAGTCAATGTGATGTGAAAAGGGGAGACATTCTGATGTACTTGTGCGTTAGTTGGGTTATTGTGTTCGAGGTCTCGTTTATGCTCGTAAAAACACAATTTTATATTTCTGACCGATTTGCGGATGTAGAAGCTCAGACATGATGTAGATTTTATGTTATAGATGCGAGCTTGGAAATAAGTTTTATTAGAGTTGTAATGGGGGGGGGGCAGACTTTGGTGTTAAGAGTTTATTTTATTAATTTTGAAGATTATATTTTTAGGTCAGTTTCGAATATTTTGTTGTCTTAGGATGTAGGGCTTCAATTAGTGATCAACACTATATAAGATTTATTTTTATCAATCTTGTTAGTTTTATTTTGGGGGGCGCTATAATGATGTTAGTCTGCTATTTTGTCAATAGTAAAAGCTTAACTTGGATAACAATCAAAGGATTTGTAAAAGATCTGTATGTGCTCTGGATGTAAGTTGGCACAATTTTTGCGGGTTGAAGGAGCCGAAAATTCGGAGAGCTCTGTGAAACGAACCTATGATTATTCTTGATGTTATTCTGTTGTGGGGGTTCGGGTGGAAGGAAATAATGTAAATGGACTTGTATAGACTGGGTAGTTGAGGCTGTTTGGGGTGTTGTGCTTTGTTATGTCAAATAAATAAAGGACGTGGTTATTTTCTTGTATAGAGGTGAAGGAAATAATTTGACTCAGTTTGTCAACAATAATTTGGAGGCTAATATGATGTGGGTAAAAAAGTAGGTGTCATCGATATATCTAACGCACTTGGAGTGTTGGTGTAAGATGTTTACGAAGCTGCTGTTGTGGGAAAATGCAAATAAAATACAGACGACGACTCTGCTGAGGGGGAACCCTTGTTTAATCCAACATTTAGTTTGCATATTACTTGTATTCTCATAATTAGGATTGAACATTGAACTTCCAGAAGACTGTCAGTTAAAAGTGAGTTAGCACTTTTATCCATTGCGCTTCAGGATCTTTTATTTTTTAGATGTGTAGTCTGACTACTTATTTTTGTTATTATTATTATGTTATTATTTTGTTATTTTTATTATTATCATTATATTTATTGTTGTTTTTTCGTGTGAATAAGAGTCAAGATGTGAACAGTAGTCCGAATAATCCATATATTACTAATCGGAAAGAAGTGAAAGTAAATGGATTTTGAAACTATATAAGGTTAAATATCCGGGGAATTAGGAAGTGTTGCGCTACTTCTTGAACCTAGATCTTGGATTTTTATTTAAGTAAATGTTTTGCTATAATGAGCCGTGACATACAATGATGAAAAACCACTCCTGGCGACTCAAAAACTTATGTACCTCTTTAAAAATGACCTTTAAACGTGTAAATGTCATTCTCGCATGCTATTTGATTGCCTTCAACACACTGGGATAACGTATTCATCCACACAACCTAAGGATATAACCTTGAAATTCCTTTTTCCAAGTTTTAGGTGTTAATTTGTTTTTTGTTCTCTCGACCTTAGTTCTCTACAATAAACAACTTGAATGTCTTTCGATGGTATGCCCCCTAATTTGCGAGTGTATGGGAGCCACTACTTAGTTGATACGACTACCGTGTCTAATCTGGCACGTAGTGACATTACCAACTGGCCAGACTGTATATGATGTATCATTTTAAGACTATATATTTACAAAAACAAAGTTATCTGTAAATATGTCAAGATACAAAGATGTATATAGTTATAGTTTTATGGAATTAAAGAGGCGAAAAGAAACAATAACACAAAAAGGTAGTTAACAAATGTATATATTCATGGAACGTACATAAGTAATGTGTGGCCAATGACTGCGTCTCGATTGGTTCTCGCGACTTTCTGTGTAACCAGCATTATCACTAGTCATTGGGAAGAGTCTATGTAGTTTGTTGTGTTTTTTTAAAACTTCGTTCACCTCAAACTAGGCATGTTGCCACTGTAGATGTAAGGGGTTACTGAGAATCAGCGTGAAAGTTTAGGACTCTGACTTAAATTATGTGTTGTACAGCTAGACACTTGTTCCATTTCTACATGTCGGTACAGTCGGAGAAACATAGAGCAACTCGGAAGCTCTTAAAGCCGGCAGCTCGGGGAAATAAGCTATTGAAGTAGAAGGCTCCCCGGCATCTGGGGGCCTCCACGGTGAATGGATGGGATTGGCTGACCGTCGGGTTCGTCGAGGGGAGACCAGAGCAGCAAGTTCATTGGAGCACATTCCATTGAAGTACATGTAAAACAAGCACAAGGATGTAATATTTCGACGATGGGACAGGGGCTGGAGCTTAGTTAATAGTGAGGGACCTATTAGATTAGATACTTTTTTAAAAACTTGGTTTAAGAGAGAGAGAGAGACTAATGGATGGTGAACCAGCCTATATGTTACAACACTACTCTATGCATGGGTGGATGGTCGCTTTTTAGAGGTATAGAATACTGGCATGTGTTTGAACTTTTTAAGCACGAGGGAGCTCATCTCTTTGTTGTGATGTATATGAAGTGCTCACCATCATTAAGAGGATAAACACATTTACGTACGTCTGAATTTAAGATTATATTACCTAAAATAAGTTGATATGCTCTAAAACTAAATAAAGTTGATTATGTTACGAAGTCCAACTAAAACCTGAGTATAACCTTCATGGGATTTGGGGATATCTGGAGTTTTCTTTTGACTCGGTGATTCCCAACTAAACAGGCGCAGGCGTCATCTCACATAAGAAAACATATCTGTTTTATCCTCACGTTGTCAAAACACAAAAGAACGAGATTTATTCACGTGGTAGAATCATTTGGGCATTTTTCCAATATCTTGGAGATGTCGAGGAACTGTTGAATGGCTTGAATTCGTCTACTATTCGCTCTTACAAAGGAACGCCATTACATTCCACAGGACAATCATTTCGTGATGCAGCTATTATGTTGAAATCAACTATTCGTTGAATAAAACTCTTACAATTACGTCTCATTTTTAGAATTCTCAAAATAAACGACATAGTGTCCTATTCTAAACCCGAACGGGTTGTAATCTAGGCGGATGAAATTTTTGAAAACCTATAGTTTTCACAATCCTTTAGTTTATAATACAGATCAATGTGTATTGATTTATGTATAAATAAATATAAATCTGTCCCCTCACACAAAAGTTATCGAGAAAAAAACTGGATGTTTTCTAGTTCCCGGACGAAATCATTTCAAGTGATGAAAGAACTAAAGAAAACAAATAGCGTGTCAGAACATGACTGCTGCCTGAAATGATTTCGCAAATAAAATCTCCGCTTTAATTAAACAGCTTGCGGTTGTTGTTTTTTTTCTCCTTAAGTCATCAGAAATGATTATTAAAATATATATTAAAATTTAAATTGCTGACGTACTTCTATAATTATATATAAATATTAGTGTGAACACTGTAGATATATACATTTTCTCGTCATTTTTGACGGGGTATGTATAATATTGCAAACATTATAAGGACACTCATTAACAATTTTATTTTCATTTCGTTATTAGTAAATAGATGAAGGGGAAGGGTCAGTATTTTTATTCATGAAGGTATAAATTTATATAAATATATGATGCATTTTTGACAAAAAGGTTTAAATTTATATAAATATATAATGCATTTTTGACAAAAGGTATAAATTTATATGAATATATAATGCATTTTTGACGAAAGGTATACATTTATATAAATATATAATGCATTTTTGACGAAAGGTATACATTTATATAAATATATAATGCATTTTTGACGAACGGTATGAATTTATATAAATATATAATGCATTTTTGACAAAAAGGTATACATTTATATAAATATATAATGCTTTTTTGACAAAAGGTATAAATGTATATAAATATATAATGCATTTTGGGCCAAAGCTATAAATTTATATAAATATATAATGCATTTTTGACAAAAAGGTATAAATTTATATAAATATATAATGCATTTTTGACAAAAAGGTATAAATTTATATAAATGTATAATGCATCAGTGATTAAATGATGATCAGATACGTTTTGTTGTTAACACGGATGTGTAAAACTCCGTACATTTACTTTATATCTATATATCTATATATCTATATATCTATCTATATATATATATATATATATATATATATATATATATATATATATATTTATAAATTGAGAGATACTCCTACAAAGACAAGGTTTTGTATCAATTAATGTTGTCTTTTTTTGTAAAGAATATGAGCGGTGTGTTTGATTCCCCACGTGTATCGAGAGAAAACATTGCCTTTTTTCGTGAATATATCTAACGTAAGTCATTGTTCTTTTTTTAACTGAAGATTATTTTTTCTATAGGTTGCAGATGTTTTTATTACTAATGTTCCGGTTGTATTGGCTATAAGGAAACAGGTGTTACTTTTTAAATAAAGTTTTTGGTGATATGAAACTTTGTTATTTATCTGAAAATATTTCAGTTCACAACTCTTCTAGAATGTAATAGTAGCTACATTGAAACATCTCATGTCTATAGAGGTTAATTCGTTAGTTTAACTCCATAACAGAATATATATATATATATATATATATATATATATATATATATATATATATATATATATATATATATATATTATATATATCACTAGACCCTTGGGGCAGTTTTAAGGAGCATTTATCTATTTATGTGCATTGTTATTTAGTAATAACTCTGTAATACTCTTCCTTGTATTCACATTACATGTTTAAGATTGTGAGTAGAACATCCAGCGAGACAAAGGGAACATTGAGATGAAAACGTGCCGGCAGGAATAGCAGTAGTATCAACGTGAGAACAAAAAGAAGGTGGCGTATATGTTTTAAATATTGGTCGAGTAGTTGATAATAACAGAAAGTGGGGTTTAGTTGGAGTCAGCTCCATTCGATCGAGCGTGGGAATTTATTAGAAATGAATGTGACGTCACACTTCTAAAAGAGAGAGAAACTCAGATAGAAGTCGTTAGTTTGCTCCGAAGCACACACCTGTGAACTTGGAATTTTATAAATATCCTCATAAGCTATGGTTATACAGTAATTATCGATACGTCTCCCTGCATAGCTGGTCTGTTTTTTTTCTAACGACAACAAGGCGAATAAACCTCTTGTTTTCTTCAACTGTTTGTCTAGACTTCTTCCTTTTTTAGAAGTATGAACGAACTTGTTTGCAGGAGACGTTTCTTCGGTTATGCAACATCACAAAATGACGCGTGCAGGAACTTCCATGTATGACACAAGGTTAAAACATAACTATAGAAAGAAAGAAAATACTTAGCTGGTAGTAATGGTAGTAGTAGTAGTAGCAAAAACATAAGCGATGTAAGAAAAAAGCGAGTGTGTTTAGGACATAACTTAATGCATGAATTACCTAAATAACATCATAAACATAGTATACCTGATTTCAGGTCTTGAACCACGAGTAAACAGGAGTCTTTATGCATTTTACGGACAAAACCAGATGGACCTTCGATGAAAACACTAATCTCAAATAGACCTGCATACAACTGATGACGTCAGAAATATAATGCGGGTAGCAACATTTCATTATGAAAATGTGGTTGTCTATAAATGGTCTATATACGTACCAACATTCATAGTGATATCATTAGTTGCTCAGTAGTAAATACGCGGGCACCCCGATAACCTTGGGCTCACAGTATAATAGACTTAATGAAACTATTAACAAAGAAAAGAGGCATACGTACGTAAACAATCTATGACCTTTTAACCTGAGTCGAAAGAGGCATAAGCTAGTGTACAATTAAGTAATTCAGTGACAAATAACGCGACTGAAAACGCCTGTTTCCTTCAGTTTTCCAAAAGAAGTTGCCCATCTACCAGTGATGCGGCTTACCGATTCAACTGGCATGGCGCTACAGTTTTTCTTTTAAATACATTGCTTCAATTATGAAGTATTTGAAAGAGCCCATCAAGATCCTTGTCCGCCGCCTCGCAAAAGACCCGCGGCTCTCGTAGTTTATTCTTTCACGTTCGCTTTTATTACCTTTCAACTCTTTTCCCGTTTGTGGTGTGATTAATTTGCTCTACCTTTTGAGAATATAGTAATCACTTTTGGGTTTTGTCTATCTTTGCTCTCCCTTAAAGACGACGACTCTACTTTGATTGTCTATCCTTACTCTTTTCTTGCGGTTACTCCCTTTTTATCTGAAATTACCTATCGCACACATCTTATTTATCTTAGATGCTTGTTCTCCTTTTTCTTCATCTCTTTTTTTTCCGTCTTCATTTTTCTCTTTTTTTATTCTAAATCTGTTCTTTTTTCTTTTTTATTACTTCTTCGGTTCTTCTCTTTCTTACTCATTTCTTCTTTTCCTGTCTTTTTCATTTACTTTTCTTCTCTTTCACTTATTTCACTTTTTTCTTTTCTTTTATATTTTCTGTCCACTTCTCATTCTTATCTTTCTCTTTTTCCTTATTTCTCGTTGCTTTACTTCTTCATTTGTTCTTCTCTTTTTATTATTCTTCATTCTCATCTTCTTTCTTATTGATATTTTCTTTTGCTCTATCCTTTTAATTTCTTTCTACATCATTTCTTTCCGTTTCCTCCTTTCTTCATTCTCTCTTATCTTTCTATCTGCGTTGCTTTAATCCCGCCTCCATTTCTCCATTTCTCCATTTCTTCTTCGCCATGTCTCTGCTTTTCTTTACTTCTTTCTGCCTTGATTTTCCTCCTCTCTTTTCGTTTTTTTTCCACTTCATTCTTCATTGGTTCTTTATCTGTCGTCTATTTTCTTCTTCATTTATTCTCCTCCTTTTTATTTCTTCTGTTTCATCTTCTTCATTTTGTCTTCTAGATTTGATTATTCATTGTTTTCCTTTAATCCTGAATTTCTTGTTCTCTTCATTCCTCCTGCTCCAACTTCTTCATTTGTATTTATGCTTTTAATGTTTCCTTATCTTCATTTTTCTTCTCATAGTTCTACTCCCTGTTTTTCTTTCATTTATACCATTTTTCTTTCTTTTTCATTTCTACTTTTTCAGTTTTTGTACTTGTTTTTTTATTACTTTTTTATTTCCATCCCCCCCTCTTTTTATTTCTTTTCATTTAACTTCTCTCTTCCTTCTAAATATTTTTCTTTCTTTTTCTTCTTTATTGGCTATTCTAATTTTTCCTCTTTATTTTCTTATTCATATTTTTAGACACACATTCAAATGTGTCTTTCATGCTACATATACCTAATTATTCATCGTTATTTCGTTATCTAGTCTTTTTCTCTAGCTTTACCTTTTTTTTCTTTTTTACTATGATGTTCGTCATCTTATTTGTGTTTTCTTTATTTTCTTCGTGTCCTTTTTTTGTCTAAGTTTTCCTTTGATATTTCGTTTCTCATTAACTTGTGATTGTTTTTATTTCTAGTATTTACACTTTGTTTCTTATTTAGGAAAGGTAAGAAAAAGAAAGGAATTCAAAAGCAAAAGTATAAAAACATCAGACAGAAAAAAATTAAAGATTAAATGAAAAAGAATAAATAAATTAAATTCATTCTTTTTCATTTAAGCTTTTATTTTTTCTGTCTGATGTTTTTATACTTTTGCTTTTGAATTCCTGTCTTTTTCTTACTTTTCGTTTCGTTTTTATTTTTCTCTTATTCAATTTAATTTCCATTTTATTCTGTTTATCATTCAATTTACATTATTTCTCTTTATTTGTCTCTTAAATTTGTTGTGTTCCCCACTTATTTGCTTATATCGTCAGTGTTAAGAATTTCCCTTTTTAGCCTTTGCATTCATTTTCTTTCATGTGTTGCATAGCAATTTGGGTTTACTTAATCCGATACAATGAATCGTTTTAATAAAATGACAAGTACATGCTTATTTTTAATAATGAAGACAATTCTATATTTTTAAATGACTGAGATTGAGGCAAATGCCTGGTGGTAGCGTGTGTCGAGTGTGTCATGTGTGTAGGGTGTGTCGGGTGTGTAGGCATGTGACGGCGTATCTCGAACCTAATTTAAAAAGTAAAATAATAAAAATGAACTGAAAAGAAAATTAGTGTATTCGAGGGGGGGGGGGGCAATAACTCACCGAAAAGTTCAATATATTTAAATCGAGAGTAGACTTAGGAATGTGCGGAAAATCCATCAACGTTAATTCTATTTCGACATTAAATACGCGGTTTAACATATACACCAAACAATTCTTACTAACTTTTCTTCCTGTCTTCTTTATTTCTTGTTCTTGCGTTTTTTACTTTCATTTCTTCACATGTAGTTGATTACGTATCTTTGTTTATTTCCTACTTTATAAGGTTATTTTTCTACATTTTATACTTTTTTTCTTTTTCTATTGTCTATCTAGTGTTCATTTTCTTCATATTTAGCTTATTACGTATCTCTGTTTACTGCCTTCTTTCTACTTTTTATTTCTACATTTCGTTCTTTTTTCTTCTTTTTTTGCGTATTGTTTTTTCCTACTTTCTCTTCTTCCAAGTTAGCTTATTACGTATCTCTGTTTACTCCCTGCTTTATTATCTTTTTCTACATTTCGTCATTTTTTATCTATCACTCTTTCATGTTTTCTTTTGTAATATCTGTACTGATATTTTAGGTTCTTTCTTTCGGTTTTCATTCATTCTTTTTAGCTGTTATCACCGTTGAATGTTTTACACTATCAGTATGTACACATTTTATTCCTTTATAGGTCTCGTCAATGTCGGTCTTGATTTTACTACCTAATAGTACCTTATTTTTTCCTGATCTTATTGGAGCAATTCTTACCCATTTTCTACCATTTTCCTTATTTTTTTATCAGCTTTTCTTTCTTTTATTTACTTCTTTCTTTTATTCTATAGTTCAAACTGCTTTTACTTATGTATTTCCTGCCTTTATTTCATATGGTACTTCAATGGATTGTGATCCGATGAACTTGCTGCTCTAGTTTTCCCTCGACGTAAATACACAAGACTAACTCGACAATCAGCCAAGTCCAATCCATTAATTGTTGAGGTCCCTAGATGCCGGAGAAACTTATACTCCAATATCTTCTTTCCTCAAGTTGCCGGCCTTGCTCCCTGTTTCCTTGACTGTACCGACATGCAGATTTAAAACTAATGTGAACAAACATCTCGCTGCACAGCTCCCAATTTAGGATTAACTCCTAAACTGTCACCCTAATTCTAAGTAGCCTCTTACGTCTACATTGGCAGCCTGCCTTGTTTGAGGTGAACTATGATAAACAACTTTTTTTTATTTTCTCATCTGTCACTTTTAGGCCTTAATGTTCGTTTTCTTTCAACATCCTGTTCCTCTATTTATTTATTTCTATTTATTTATTAACTAATTTATTTATTTGATACTTTTTCTAGTCCCTTTCTTTCCTCCCGATCTCCCATTCCTTAACCTTTTTCACCCGTTATTACTTAAAAAATGTTTTGTTTACCTTTCTCTTTCAGGTCCTTCCTTTCTTTTTTCTTTACAACCTTTCTGGTGATACCAGATCAGGCTGCCCTGTGGCTCCCTGAGACGAAATTCACCTACATTGACGTTTTTTTTTTTTTTGGTTTTTTGTTTGTAAAACTTAATTATGTTCTACAAAACCAAAAACAAAAACAACAACCCCTCTCCCTTTCTCCCTCCCCTTTTTTATTTTTATTTTTCCTACCCTACTCCCGGTCCTGGATATGACCTTAAACTACATCCGATGGTGAGATCCGGCTTACGGACTTTGGGGAATGTGGAGCCTCCTCTTAATTACCATTGCTCCCAGGTCCACCCTGACCCGGAGTGGTAGTACCTGTTAGGGTCCCAACTATGGGTTAAATAGAAACAGATATTAAAAGGGGAAAGAAACAAAAAAGAGAAGAAAACAAGACCAGATTCGGCATTAAATAACCCAAAAAGGGTTGATATGCCGTAAAACAAAACTACCAAACCATACCAATTTACAACCTTTTATTCTATCTTACTTTATTTATTTACTATCCTTACGAATGTTATACTTTTATGTAATCTTTGTTTTTCTACATTTCTCTTTTTCTTTAACACTCATTTCCTCTTTCTCGCCACCCAATAGCCATATACATAAACCTTTACCTCATTTCTCAACTGGATTTAACACTCTAATAACGACGTATTGTTTTCCAATATCTTCCACAACCATACACACGCACGCACACTGACATAAACACGCACACCAAATACTCTAACCTCTGTCTACTTTTTCTTTACCCTTTCAAACTCTCGTTTATCTCTGTAACCGTTTCTACACCCATTCCATCTGTCGGACCATCCAAATAAATTCCGGCTTGAAATCAGGCGGCTACAAAAGCGACCGACTTGAATTGTACTAACGAGTTTACAAACGAAAAAGCCTGCTCGAGCCAAATATGCTGGTTTCAAAGAAGCCGGAAGTAAATATAGAACCGGAAGTAAGTAGAATTATTGGACTTTGTCCAAGCTCACGTAATTCTAAATCAGGAGGGTGAAGTTAACTAGAAACATTTGCTGGTGTGAGATGTATTTCCAAAAGCAAAACACTATAAATTCTTTAAAGGTTTATAGGAATTCAATGGAGAAATGTTTGCGCCTAAAGAAAAATTGCGTATACTATGAAACACACATGCTTGGAAATCTATACACTAATACGTTGCTACCTTGAGCCTACCTACCTATCCACTTACTTACCTACCTACCTACGGATATCTTGCCTTTATTGAAAAATTGGGAGATGTGGTTCGTAAATTGTAGAATGAGAAATGGAACGATAATATTTTTGAAAAAACACATTTTGCATCAATAATTAAATTAAGACTACGAATTAACTGTTTAATATATTTATGACGTAACCAATTTGGTATATGATCTTTACAAATAGGTGTGTATTAAAATATTTCAAATATTTGAGAGGAGAGGCATATGTTAAGAAATACTTATAAGGAGCAGTTAAACATGTGGTGTGAAAGTAAATCTCTTAAAGAAAATATATTTTGATTATCGGGCGGATTTTTAAGAGTTTCAACTCGTCTCACTGTCTTTTCTTCCCCCTCTCTCTCTCTCTCTCTCTCTCTCCATATATATATATATATATATATATATATATATATATATATATATATATATGTATATATATATATATATATAAAATGAAGTAATAAAATAAGGTGTAAATCAAATATTATTAGAATTCCATGTACAAGCAAAGTATCCTTACGTCCTTAGCTCATGAGTTTTCAAAGATAATTCTTCTCTTCAGAGGACCATTACCGCAGTTATACTACTACAGGTAATAAAATTAGGCTTTGAAAATATATAAGATTACATACACAAATACATAAAAATACATAACATTAAATAAAGCTCTATTCAGTATATTGAGCTTCACTTTTTATCCGGATGTTTCACTAATTATAAGATATTAGTTGAGCTTATATCTTTTGTTGGATTGCTTCATATATATATATATATATATATATATATATATATATATATATATATATATATATATATATATATATATATTGGATTTAGTTAGTTTCTCTGGGAATTTAAACTGCATTTTCCTTTTTTATGTATTTTTGTTTAAAATAACTCAAAGCTTCTTTAGACTATATATATATATATATATATATATATATATATATATATATATATGTGTGTGTTTGGTACAGAAAAATTAGTACAACATTAGTACAGTCGGTTACAAGCTCAGAAGGACTTAACCTCCCGGCTCTTTTCAGCTTATGCTGTCATCTGTTACAGAAATGTGACTTCACGTATCAATCTTGTTTGGATACGTTATGGGCACATTGTACCAACAAATAAATAAATATACGCTCTTTTTTTAATTCTCACTTGATCGAGAAGTCTGCTGGGACTTTTCCAACCATATTACAAAAGAAGTTATGTATATATATATATATATATATATATATATATATATATATAATATATATATATATATATATATATATATATATATATAATGTATATGTTTTATTATGTAGTAAAACATTTCTATAGAGAATGGATATTACAGTAGTTTTATAAATGTAACTATTTCCTTACAAATAAACTTAGTAAAAAGCAAAATCTGATGTTATCTAAAAAATCACAGCCGTTTTCTCATTGTTAATACAAAAATAGACATTTATAAAAATAAAGCGCGAATTTTAATAAAAATAGCAAACATGTACATTATATTTACTGTATGTATGTATTGAAAAAATGTCCGTTCTAAGCTTGCTTTTTCTTTGAAACTACCTATTAATGTGTTGATAAAATTTGGGCTGCGTGTGTATTACCTATGACAAAATGGGAATAGACCTTAAACAAACAAAACAGTTTTCTTTCAAATTAAAAAAGGTTTTGTTATTTTTTTGTCGGAGAATATTTCTATTGATACATGGTTATATATATATATATATATATATATATATATACATATATATATATATATATATATATATATATATATATATATATATATATATATACATGATAATTCATTAAAATTCATTCAAATATTCATAGACATGTATATGTTGCGGTGTTTTCTACACATGTCAGTATAGAATTACGTAACCAGTCGAACGATTAAAACCCCGGTTCTAACCTGGATAGACTCTATAATCATTCGGCAAAAGTGACGATCACGCTTTTACATGCGAGAGAATTTTTTATTGCATCTTGAATTTTTTTAAAAAGTATATAAATTTGAATGTGTTTCGGCGGTGTGGCACGTTGTGGAACGATGACAGCTCACTTAATGATATAGTTAAAAATAGTAATAATGGGCCATTGTAACATACCCTGTTGCCTAGAATATATATTCCATAATTTTGATGATGAGTTCAATATGTTAGATCGTTTCCAAGCACATACAAATTATCGAGGCTCACGAACATTTGATAAAGAGTAAATCTCTTTTCGGCGATTGTTCGTAATACACTACCACCAAGTTTTTTCAACTTTTTTACGAGCGAATTTTTTTTCGTGTACAATTAATTACCAATTATATCGCTAGAAAACATATGGTTTATGACTTATTATTTTTAAATATTTCAGATTTTAAGACAGACAATGTTCTATATAAATTTAAGGTAAACTTATGATCCACTTTTTGACCATTACGATTTTTTTCTTTTTTCTGTGTACATTTAGCGATCATGTCGATAGAAAATTCACGTTTTTTTAATGTAGATTTTACAAGTATTGGTTTTCTTTTATAAAATTTAGGGAAACTGATCACCCAATATATTACTATCGCTGAACAAAAAACAATTTAACCAAATATTAAAATATATATCCTTTCTTTGGTTTCCTTGACAAGGTTTCGTCAGAAAATTCCGTTTGTTTTGGAAAATTGTTTCGCATGTTTTAGATTTTACGAAGTGATCAATTTCTTATATTAATTTTACGTAAACTGATCACCCACTTTATGATCATCACGAATTTTACCATTTTCTTTTTTTTAATTTCTAGGGATGTAGATTTCGTTTACCGTATTTTATGGTCGGAGATAGTTTCCTGGCTAATAGCTATATTCAGAAATGTTATGGGGTGGGGGATCTTTGCAAATTCATACTTTTTAATTTTTAATATTTTAAAATGGGCAGAACTAGTTTATGAGATGAATTTAAGACGACTGTATGAATTCACTACTTAAACAGCATCTACAATCCATTTTTCAAAAACTATGAATATCTGTTTGTCCAACGCACCTCCCCAAAATATAACGCTCAATTACATTAGGTCAATGCCTTGCGAATAGCTGATGGCATAAGATAGAGATGCACACCACGTCCATGTAGGAAGGAGATATCAGTGAGACCAGGAACGTTTTAAGAAAATAAGAAATTTCCAATAGAGAAAAAAGTGGATTTCTTGTCCTTCGAATGTACTACATGTATAAATCTTATGCGTGAGATTGACATCGCTTGAGAATCCTTTACTAGTTGGACAACTTTTATTCGCGATATATATGACGACTATTTTCCCGCCCATGGTTGAGTCGAGTTATGCCAGGCAAAAGCATAGTGTTGGTTTTTAGTGGTATAGACACGACTACAAATAACTGTTTTCTAGTGCCTGGCAGACTAGGTGATGTAGAGACCTTGCTCCCTTTTATCCAACATTACATTCTGCCTGATACTATCGTGATGTTGGATGTGTTGCGAGCTCACAGTACGATAAGTCGCATGGGTTTTCCCATTTGAAAGTGAGCCATTACTTGCACTTTATGGATCTTTTGACACATGTCACTACAAACCATATAGAAAATGAATGACATAAAGCAAAGCTACGCAATAAGAGACAGTGCGGGACACATCGTACGTAATTAGATTCATACCTGATTGAATTCACGTGGCCAAACAAGTTTGGACATGATCCATTCAAATTTATTTTTAAACAGATTCGCAAATTCTACCTAGTTTAATTATTTACACTTTGTTAAAAACATTAATTTGTGATTCTTGGAAAAAAAACGTTTGAATTTTACCTTGTTTGACAATTAAACATGTGTAAACAAAAGGGTGTTTATTTTTGAAACTTGTAACAAAAATAATATGAAGAATATATATTTTTAAAATTCGGATAAATTGTTTCTTTCAGCGATAATGATACATTGGGTGATCAGTTTCTGTAAAATCTATAAAGAAAACAGATAACCCCTTGTAAATTGTACATTTGTTTTGAAAATATATTGAAAGAAACGTTAAATTGATATAGGAAACTGCCCCCCTCTCCAATTAATCTAAAATATTTGAAAAAAATACTAGCGACATAATAACTCACTGTGCACAGACAAAAGAACAAAGGTTAAAACCGGGTTGGTAGTGTATTACGAAAAATCTCCCTTTCATCTATTAATTCATTTTTGTATCTAACTTATGTTAAAACATTTTGAAAGGTGGTTATTTTACATGAGCGTACCTTCTAATTGGTAAAGTTTAGAAAAAAAAGTAATGTGGCCATGTTACTCACCGGGTTGCCGAGAATATTTTTTCCAACATTCATAATGTTTGGTTAATAAAAATATAAACTAAATAAATAAAAGGTATATATATATATATATATATATATATATATATATATATATATATATATATATGCTCCCTTTAAGTGTAAGCATTTACGAAAAACATAATGTGCGTATGTTACTCGCCGTATGTTTTAGAATGTGAATTCCGAAATGAATAATTATACGTTCATTAATTTATGAGATTACAATATACACACAAACACATATTTGGAAAGAGCTTAAATTCTTACTAGACTCTGTTTCGAGTAAGGTGCCTTGGTATAGGGGTTTGTAAGGACATCCTGGAATGAGGATACGTCATCTTTCAAAAAACACCCTGTTCAAATATATAATATAGCATAAAATTAGAAGCCCAATACTTGTTATACGAGGAATGGTGATCGACGTAGAAACTTTTCTCCTTGCAAACTCCCCGGATATCTTAGCACTAAGTAAAACAAATTACAATCCTCAATATCTCACACAATTTTGACGTGACTGATTACATCCCACTCTACCATAAAGACCCTGACAAGTATATGCACAGGCGAAGAGTTTACGTTCGGAACACACCCTTCCTGACTAGAGAACATAGGCTAAAATCAGATACCAAAACTACATGTGATTTACATAAACCTTACAACACAGCATTAGTTACTTATATTTCCTTCACCATTCTCCTTCGATCCAGGACTGTACACTGCTTAACTCTCTCTCTGAAAGACTAGATACAAAACTATAACTTGATTCAAGTTCACTAATGCATGTATACTGCATTTTAATGCACGCCTTTGTGACTTGCTGGGATTTTAAAGCTATACTGACGCAGTTGGTAATTCCACGCATTATTCCTGCTTAGCGCACTTTCGTTCACAGACTGTCACTTTCTCGACGCGCTTTTCTGATCGTGTAGAAAACCAAGCCTCACCTCTCGACATGTTCTTGACCTCACTGCCTGAGGCTTGTGTGTCGAATGTCCATAGCCGGCTCGGAAACGCTGATCACGTGGTAATGATTGATATCACCCTAAAAACTTGTTCTAAAGCTGATTAGCTGTTGCTCAATACGACGAGATACTGCATGCAGGCTTATTCTGATTACATCAGAGATCACATCAGCGACGCCCTATTGAGTGAAATCTTATCACTCCATTCTGATCACTGCGGAAATGAGTTAATCTAATGGGTCAAAGCAGACATTGAAGCATATGTCCTAATGAGAAAATTCTACAGCAAACCGCACTCTCTGCAATGGTTCACCTCGGAATGTGCAGCTGCTACTGTACAGAGGCAGCAGGCAATCTGAGAATTCAGCAGCCTTAAGTCACCTGCGCATAGACACAAATTTATAGCGTCAATAAATAATTATAAGGCAGTGATAGGTGAAGAAAACAGAAGATATACAGAGATGACCAGAAAACACATTAAGTTACAGAAACTAAATACTCGCGATTTCTGGAAAGTCTACAATGGGGTGTTGAAAAAGTGACCACTAACAATTCCGCCTACTATCAAACCACAATGATGTCGTTTGCACGTCAACTAATAATGCTGAACTACTTGCCCAGCGTTTCGCCTTAAACTCTACGTTAGACTCATCAAATCACCCCATCTGCAAATTCCTATTGCGTACCTAAGCCACACTTTATACCCTGGTCATCATTCCATCTCAGGTCAGGGACATCATAAAAGCATTGGCAGATCCAAAGCATGTAGACCTAGTTTTATACCAGTAATAGAAATAAAATAATGCTCTGTCGAACTGGCCCTTGTTCTCTACAAACTCTACAAAAAATGCCCCGCAAAATATTGTATTCCTGGTAGCTGAAAAATTGTCAATATGGTACTAGTCTTCTAGAACTTTGGGATAGAACCGCTTCTCCGAATTATCGTCGAATCAGTTTTCTCCAGATCTTTGTTAAACTCTTTGAGTCCTTAATCAATTTAACGATAGTCAAGCACCTTGTTGATGCTTAACTTCTTTCTGACGGCCAGTATGGATTTACGCGAGCACGATCTACTGCATACATCTTAACGGTCATCTCTAAACGCATATTTCATGCACTGGACAATGCACGTGAAGCTAGTGCGATATCATTTTCCATACTCAAAGCCTTTGACAAGGTCTAGCATCAAGGGTTCTCATAAAAATGTATGCATATGGTATTCCTGGACGAATATTAAATATAATTAGATCTTTCCTACCCAAAAGAAACCTCCACGTTGTCATCGATGGCATTTATCTAAACAACATAACATGAATGCTGGTGTTACCCAGGGATCGATATTTGACCATTTATGGTTACTGATTTTCATAAACGACGTCTCTGATGACAATGTGTTTAAGGTGTGTATATTAGCTGACGACACCACGCCCTACTCTCGTCATGTGAGCCAAACGGATGCATACATATCCGAGTCAATGGCTAACTCCTGAGAAAGTTACCTCATATAATAAATATAAATAATGTGTGCAATAATAGAACCAACCGTTTATTTGGAATGACATTTTTTAAAAATCAATGCAAACATTTTCGGCTACATATTTAAAGACATATTTGAGTGAAAGCTGAAAATCATCTAAACATCTTCGGGCGTTTCGTCTAAATGGATGCAAATATCGAAAAGTTCTTATTTTCACATCCATTTACAACAGATGTCTGAGGATTTCTAGTAAATTTACAACTTTGGCTGAAAGATATCTGAAAATGTGTAGCCATTTTTTTTTATATGAAACAGTTTTATTCGTGACACATATATACGTCTATGTTTCTGTCCATCTGTTTGATCGGTAGAAAATTACCTATTATAAAGACAGGAGTTAAAACGTTCTAAGATAGGAATACTTACCTCTGTATGCAGATTATGATAAGACGATCATATTTATAATTTTAGATGCTTGTATCTCTTATCTATAACTGTGTGTATCGTTCAATCGCTATCATGTAATCTTAGCCTACATTTACTTTTAAGCCTGACAGTGAACGTCGAGCAGATCAATTAAGCTGCTGAATACTATTGTAGGGAGGTAATCTACAACTATTTGATTCATCGCTAAAATGGGTGTAATTAATTGTACCATCAAACACACTTATGTATATTTATATATCGGAATTGAATTGATATTTACATTATAATTTAACAAATTGGAAAGAGAGTCCTCTCTCCAACTGGTCGCATTTTCATCTATTTTGGTTGTATCTTCAAATAAATATATTTCCGGAAAGACATAACATTCATCGCCTCCATTTATGCGCATCTGAGATTTTCATGAGACTTTAATCATTAATTAAATTACAGAAATCTTCTGGATCTTAATATTAGATTTAAAAACCTACTTCAACAGTGCTCGATACGTAAGTAAAGCTATGTAGTAAGGTATGAAAATATATTGATAGCAATTTAGCTACACAGAGGCTCCCGCGTAACATCCCCGGGGGCATCCTCAGGGTAAAATTTTAGCATGAAGATTCTCACTGGGGATTAAACATGGGAGCTTCTGTGTTGCTTAATTGCCATAAATATATTTTCATAACTTACTACTATAATATATATATTATGTTTGTGTCTTTTAAGGGAAGTGGAGTCTGATCAACTCTTCTGGGAAGCCATGAAATTAAATACTGTCTTGTTTTTAAATTCCCGAAACAGTTTTTTCATGGTAAAAAACTGATGATCCTTAAATAATGTTAGAAGCAAACTAATAAAAGTAAAATTGACTTACATGAGTGATTTTCCACTGAACGACTTGGGACGTAAGCTTTTTTTTGGGTGGAGGGGTTATTTAATATAGTTTTAATGGTTGAAAAACTTCCAAGACTATATATATATATATATATATATATATATATATATTTATATATTGATTAATTTATGAATACATTTTTGTCTATATAGATTTTTATAAATAATTTGTAAATTACTTTTTACATCGGGGGTCGTATACGTGCTCAGATGAATCATGCTGACGACGCCCCATAGCAAGATACACATGCCCATGTCCTTCTTTTCGTACGCGCAAAAATAATTTATGAATTATAAAGAAATCTATATATATACAAAAGTGTATTTATAAATTAATTAATTAATATATATATACATATATAAATTAATTAATATATATATATATATATATATATATATATATATATATATATACATGTATATATATATAAAAATTGATGACACGTCGAATTAAAGTCCGAATTAAAATGCAGTCTTTTTGCATATTCTTAAAATAAATAAACCTCTCATGATAGTAACACATAGTAAAACGCAGCGGTACACACCGGTCGAATATCGCCTTTTATATATATATATATACATATGTATATATATACATATATATATACATATATATATATACATATGTATATATATATATATATATATATATACATATATATATATATACATATATATATATATATATATATATATATATATATATATATATATAACTATTAAGCTCCTATAAATATAAATATTGTGTGTATATAACCAGGATTTTCTCATTTAATCAAACATTGTTAAAAATCACAGTATTCGTCTGTTTAATTATACCTTTTTTATTTTTTTTATTTTTGTTATTGTCCGTTATGTATTAAAATAAGGAAATATCCCATAGGTGTCACGAACGTTTCTGATCATTCATCGAATCATCCCCAGGTTTCAAGAGCAAATGTACAAAGTAGCAGGAGAAAAAAAAGAATTTTAAAAGACGGCAGAGAAATGCGCAGAGAACGTTTTTCGCATTGTTCCAGGAAAGACGTAAACATTTTAATTTTAATTCAGCGACACCGGAATGGCATCACATAATAAAATCGCATTACGTTAAACATTTTAAAATGTTGCATCCGGTTTCGTACGTGATGTTATTAAATATGAGTTGTTGTTTTTTGTGTAGATAGCTTCCAGTATTTTAAACTTATTTTAAATTGGTTTCGGAATGTATTATTTTGTGCTATTTTCTAGAATTTGTCTTAAATCATACTTTTTCTTTAAAAAGCTTAACGTAATTCGATTTTGTTTTGTAAGGCGCTGAACTAAAATCTAACCTCCAATACGTAAGCATGTAATACATAAGCAGATTCTAACCCTAATATTTTATTTGGTTTTCAAATGAATACGAATGAAAAATATAGTTATGTTTTAAATATCAATACTTTTTTAAAGTTGTATGTTAAACGCTAAAAACTAAGTCTACGATTAAGAGTAAGCAAAAACAGGATACAAAAAAATGAATTGTAACACTTAAATAATAAAAAAGATACTTCGATACTGATGTCACTCATTGATGCATTTACCTGTGCCTGCAAGTTAACCTTTTAGAGATCTAGCACCGAGACAGTGGATCCTTTCCGTTACAATTTTTACAATTGTTCTACATAAACATCAGCATGTACCGTGTATTCATCGACATTGCCATTTACTTTCCAATAATCTAGTGAGAGGTGCACATTTTTATTTGTTCCTCTTCGACCTCAGCATTTCCAGGATGAGATTTCATGGGCACCAGTTCGTGCTGGTATTGCTCTATCGCTTTTGGGCGCCAAGTACTTTAATAAATTGTTATGGATCTTATGTGATAGGTTATTCTGTGATCATTTCTACTGCCCCGTCTTTTTGGGGTTAGTCGAATGTTGCACTAGAATCGGGTCCATTGCATCTCAATCTACATATAGTCAGACTAGAAAATAGACATTCGATGAAATCCTCCCAGCTTCTGAATAAGAAATATCAAATTGAACAGGTCCTCAATAAGGTTCTTTTCACGACCAACAGACTGACTGTTAAGGGATGATCATTACTCACACGCTATCTGATACATCCTGGATACCAGAAAACTTTTCCTATCGGCATTTAGAAAGTCTATAGGTTTCTGTTCCGTCGTCGACAAATTCCTTTTCTTTATTGCCCGATAGTAGCCCCGATATACGATAGAAATGCGACTACTTCAAGTGATAGATACGTTAATCTTGATGGCACCTCTACAATACTCTGTACAGAGAAGATGCAGTTGCTGACGTCGGCCTTTCAATTCAATTTTCTTAATTGATGAGGTTAGATCTAGACATGACTTTCGCTCTGAAACGGAGCGTATGGTTTGGTGTTGACATCGACTGTTATTGGCAACATGATTTGGCCCATACCGCTAACGTCGGATGTCAACAGTCGGATACTCCTTAACTTCACTAGCTTGAATGACTGCGGCAAATTGCTTATGTGCCTTATATCTCTCGAATATTAATTTGGTCATAAACCGCGAACAGGTTGTCCCAAATTAAATTAGCAGGGTTCGCTTTATTTGTTCAACGTAAGATAACAGTTCTTTATTAAGTTGCCAAATACACGACAAGAATCCTGTCTGTTTAACACATTTAAATAACTTGGTCGGCATTCGTGATTTCGGACTTATCCATCTACTCAAGCGCGGGATTCACAGTCTCATGACTTACGAATTTGGTTTAATGCCAAAGGTGTTTTTGCCATATTGGTAGAGACAGAGAAAAACGCGATATATGTGATAAGGCGTTGATTATAGAGTCAGTGGGAATGAATACACCAAAAATATTTTCAATTCCAAATCCGTGTATAAATGTGTGAAAAGACAATGCGGTCGTAAACAATCTAGCCAGAAAATTAACGAGAACAGGAAAACATATCCGACTTAATTCTAGCATTAAAGGTAGTTGTTTTTCCTTTGTCCCAGGTGAAAAATAACCTGTTGTCGTTAGACAGAGCTGTGAATTTTAACAACATAGCAAATATTATTATAAACAACGTTAGTGAGAGATTAAAGGAAGTTAGCATAATCTGTCTTATAGTTGAAGTCACAGGTTTCTGTTATTAATATGCATAATTTATTTCCTTCAAATAACCATGCACAGAACAGGAACACTATTTCGACGTAGAGTTTTTTATTGACAGATTTGTATTTAGTTAAGATTGTTATCTGTGTAATCCCAATAAATTAGACTAAATCGTTTCTTTTTCTTTGTCTATATTTAAAGCATGTACCCCTGCGCGTGTTTCCCACAATTTGACGCAGTTCTTTGCAATATCATCCAGCTCTGCACTGGTTTGATAGTAGAAAACAAACAAGCTAGTACTAAATAATATAGTTATCCTTTCTAAATTCGCAGAGGTTTGGGTCGGTTTTATAGCACCATCTGACCATAGCAGCTGCTGATAACCCTATTCCCGTTCTCGAGCGGTGTGCCTCGTCAACTGAGCCTAGCGTGCTACCGAGTGAGGAGGAAGCTTTTAGAGGGGTTCTGCATATCAGTAAGAGGAAGGCAATTCCCAAGGCCATTGTTCCACGGCTGCAGTCTGGTATTTGCCTGAGATGTTGTTAGCGGCCGGACATGTCGAAGGAGGCTTTTACTTTATAGTTGTTTATCTTTTGACATACATCCATGAAGGAGATGACGTTCATCACCGGTAGTCTTTTTTTTCTGCCTAACTGGCTGCAACTCTCCGTCTCATATTTACCTGGGCGATGCGGCCGAAGTGCTAAAGGTTGTTCAAGTTAGTATGTTTACAGGAAACAATGGTCAAACGGGAAATGTTGTTTAGAGATGGATCTAATTTATTAGAATGGGGTGATCTCTTCCAAAAAGAGCACGTGTATCCCGCAGACGAATAATACAAGGCACAAACAGAACAACAAAGTTTTAAAATTAATCAGTTTTCATAAGATGTTACTCCGGAAGCTGACTATCAAGGTTGTGTTTAGATATGGTCATTGAATCAGAAAATGTCGCATATCTCAAGTTGTACTCCAGGACCCGTGAGTTTAATAGATCGCTTGGCTTCCCGGTTCCTGAAATGGAACGAACAGCCTTGTTTCATAATTTGTAGGTTTGGTTGGTCTTGTAGTTATCTAGCTGACAATAATCTTATTCAATAAAGTAAAAATTTGCTACAAAATAAACCATATTGTGTAACGTTCTCTTAAACTATTTATTTTGATTAACAAACTAAAAGATTAGCAATAATATCGATTAGCATAGAGAAACGTGAATATATGTATTATTCATTAATGAAATAATCTTCTTTTTACCTTTCATATTAAGGACAGTGCAATTATTTTTGTGATTAAATTTAAGTAAATGTTAAAAGAAAATATCGAAATATAAATGTTAGAATGTATTTTCATGGAACGTTTATTTCTAAGAATATATTTCTTGTTTTATTAAGGCACACACAAACTATAAAAAACAAAAAACACAATGGAGTTTACATACACAAAAAACATATCCGAATTTATTACTTCCTTGGAAAAATGATCGTAGATTTTATTAATTTCCAGAAAAGCAATGCAGGTTTTGTAAGAAGTAAGATAACATAACACGATCAAAGAATATGTGAAGCGTAGGTGTTAGGGTTAAAGTTAGGGTCAGCGTTAGGTTTAAGGTTAAGGTCAGGAAAACGAAATAAAGCGGTTAAAATGAGAATGAATAAAAAATAATAGAAACGTTGTACGTGAAATCAATGGGTATCTAAAAGAATGAAATACTTACCGAGTCGGTTCCGAGGATCGAAGTAGAATCTCAATTATTCCGAAAATGGCCGCACCAGTTTAACACGTAGATGCGGCAAATAAATATAAAAAGACATACACCACTTAACATGCGAACTTTTTGGTTAGAGTTAGGGGTAAGATATGTTTATAGTTGCAAAGACCCTGGCAAGAATACGCACGGGCTGAGACTATACCCTCACTTGACTAGAGTAAGTAGTCTCGAACCAGACTCTCAGACGTACATGTGCTTCAGAATAACCCCAAAACACGGCCTTAGTTATTTATATGTATTCGACAGTTCTCGTAAAGCGCAAGACTGTAACCTACGAGACTACGTCTCCAATAACGTAGACGCAGCATTTCTCTTGGATTAGAGTCCACACATCTATGTATATGGGTATTTTAATGTTCACTACACAGACTGGCTTGGTTTCCCGAACTACACAGACGCAGCTTCTAAAGGCACACATAGTTTCTATATTGCATATTCCATTAAAAACCGTAATATTTCAAACCTCTCTTCTAGATCATGAAAATCAGCAAGTCTCAATTGTCGTCCTGTTATTTACAACACCGACAAAGACTTGTGTGATGGATGTCCATAGCAAACTCGAGGATGCTGGTGAACTTGTGATAATGATTGATATCAAGTTAAACCCTAAAATCGCAATTCTCTCATTAAAACAATGTACATTTTTGCCAGAATTGACATTAAGCCTTCAGTATTATATATATATATATATATATATATATATATATATATATATATACAGACATGTACAAAATCTGCGACACTGGCATGTCGATGTTATCGATCAACACTTATTATAAACTGCGATCTCATCAGTGAGAGTTAGAATCCGATCTTAACATTAGATCATATTTGGAAAGAATGAAATGGGGAGAAAAAGAAGAAGAAAAGAAATTTAAAATTTCAAAATTTGGGAAGTCAAGTGGTTGAGACCGTTAAGAATCAAAATGTTAAAATCAGAATCAAAATATAGAATGAAATATAGAATAAAATAAATTTATTTTATTTTATTTTATATTCTTTATTTTATGATCTAATGTTAAGATCGGGTTCTAACCCTGCCTGATGAGAACTCAGTTTATAATAACTGTTAATCGATAACATCGACATGTCAGTGTCGCAGATTTTGTACATGTCTGTGTAAATAAACAATAATCATATATAAAAGCTCTTTTTGATATTGAGCACATTTTATAAACCCGGTTTAAATTCTTTGGATTACTACACTGTGGATCTTTTACCTGGATTATATATATATATATATATATATATATATATATATATATATATATATATATATATACACCTGAGAAAATATAAAAATCATTACATTTTAATGAAAATGGATTATAATAAACTTTTGTAACAGTAAATACTGAACACCCTGTGTGTATGTGTATATATATATATATATATATATATATATATATATATATATATATATATATATATATATATATATGTATATGATATTTAAGATTAAATATTAAATTATTCATACCTACAGAGGCTAGCGTTTCAAGCTGATTGCTCTCATCAATGCAGGAAAATAACAATTTAAGACGGGCGGGAAGCGCGAACCTTGTCTACAGAGTCAGCAGTCGTAATATGTACTCGGCCACCGGAAACTGTAAATTTATATATATATATATATATATATATATATATATATATATTATTCCTATATATAAAGTAGAGGGAAGTGTATGTTGTAAAAAGTCATTTCTTAAATAAATGGTGTGTTATTAAATGTTTTAATATTTAAATTTTTTTTCGAGTCTTGTGTTTATTTTTTTTTATTATACGTCTTCGAGCATGTTTCGTTCTCTCCAGACATTTAAGAAATATACTTAAGAAAATATATATTGTAGGGCCAAAAGAAAACATAGTGTAGTTTTAAATCTTCTTTATTAGAAATTTAGTCTCTTTGTGAGTCATCATCAGTATATCCGGGTTTACTTTCGTTTAATGATGCGGGTTAATATCAGTGTTTTGATATAGTTAGGGCGTGCTACGATTTGCGATTTGCGAATATAATTAATGAGGGTTGATTATTTTTTCATGAACTCTGTCTTTCATTTTGAGGTAAGTGTATGTGTGTGTAGTGTGTGGTGTGTGTGTGTGTGTGTGTTTGGGTCAGTGTATCTGTTTTGTTCATGTATCTAAGTTAATAATATATAAACAAATAAGAAATAATGGTAACTCTACTTCTTTAAATATATCTATATATATATATAATTGTATATATATATATATATATATATATATGTGTGTGTGTGTGTATAACATATATGTATATATCTTTCACGCAGCTTGTCTTTCACAGCATTGCTTTTGATGTATCGTGCATTTAATCCTCATATACATATATATATATATATATATGTACATATATATATATATATATATATATATATATATATATATATATATATATATATATATACTAGAGATAAGATGAGAATAAAAAATTCTAAAGATACAATGTTTATTAGAACATGAAAAGTTCAGAGCAAGGAGCTTCATATCCTTAATCCATGAATTTTCAAAGATAAACTCTTTTCGTTAGAGGATAGGGAATCGCATTTTTCTATCTCTAAAATTGATTGCTCTATTCAATATATTGAGCTTTATATTATCACGATAGATTATTATTAAACGATAATTCAATTATCTTTTATTTAATTCAACATATATATATATATATATATATATATGTACAGGGTTATCTATTAAACTAATGAATAGATTAATATAAATTTCAGGAAATATATACCAGACAACATACTTAATATTTTGAGCACATTATTTTTTCATTGAGGGTCGAATGCCATCCCACTGACCTTTCGAAAAATTTAAATACAATAAGTAGTTTGTCTGCATTTCCGTAAGGGATGAACGTCATGTCATCCGACCCTCAATGAAATGGTATAGTGCCCTGTCTAATTCTATACCATACCTTTGATGAAAGAAAAGAAATCAGGATTACGCAATACCGGATACGGATATACGTACTTGAGATTTTCAAAATACGTCTTTATGCCGCAAATTCGATCGCGGAAAAGACGCTCGATCGCGTTCGTCGTACCTTATCACCGATTCTTGGGACCGGGAACAGACCTAAAAAAAGAAAAATATTGCCCGCCATTAAGTAAACTTGACTGGGCTGCAAAACGGCACGACATAAATTACGGGAACAAATCGATAAGCACAAAGGAAGCGGTGAACAATTCTACCGCGACAGCGAAGGTACAGGCTTACTCGGAACAGCCAGTAGAACGGCTCTCAAACTTAAATCAGCACTGAAACTCAGCTCTGTTTTTAGAGACGATACCGCCGTCGATTCTATCGGGGTTCCTGCTAGGGATAGTCTTACAACGACTATGGCTAAGTCGGAGTCTGATATGGTGGATACTGACTCGGGACAGTCAAACGGGTGGCAGGGAACTAACTTCGGAGGATCTTTACTTCCAGAGAGTGGGAACGACGTTAGATCTCACACGATCAAATGGAGCTTCAAGAACATTATAAAAACTACCGACATGAACTCAACTAAGGGTCATTTTGTCAACTTTAACATTTAGACGGTTAATTTATATATGCATAGGTATGTGTATATATGTATGTTTACTTTATATATATACATATATATATATATATATATATATATTTATAAAGAGGTGTACTAAAAGCGAACTTTTAGGAAAGGTAAAACCCTATTGTGAAGAGTATACAGCTCAATATCCAGGATAGAGCAGGATAGAGCAGGTAGAAATGAAGAAGAATGGAAAGGAATTAGAGAAAGCAAAAGCCAAATCAAAATTCAATTCAAAAGTTCAAAGCAACTTTTGAATTGAATTTTGATTTGGCTTTTGCTTTCTCTAATTCCTTTCCATTCTTCTTCATTATATATATATATATATATATATATATATATATATATATATATATATATATATATATATATACATATATCGTTGTACCAGACACACTCATAACATTTTAACTGATAATTATGGATTCTGGAACACAGCTGCTAGGAATAAGTGTGTGGGTGAGTTAAATTTAGATTCACAAAAACAAAAAAGAGGAACCCCTTCATAAAAATTCAAATACCTTCGATTATTGTGATTTTGTTTTAAACAGGTATCATAAACAATTCATAAATATTCCCGTGAATTGCAGTATTTTGGGAGCATTTAAAAATATCTTTAGTAAGCATAACATGGGCACAACCTCCTATTTAAAAATTATATTTTTCAGAGATTTATTTAATTTGGTCTATATTCGTTAGACCCCAATTTGGCAAGATTCCATGAATTTCGATTCTTTATTAAGACTTATTAAGCTAAAGATTTTAATTTTAGACATTTTCCACATCAAAAATAATGTATAGGATTTTGCTCAAAATCAGAATAAGAATTATTTAAAGGTTGATATTATTATATATACATTTTAGTCCAGGTAAATGGGAAATAACATCGGTGAAATACTATTCTATTCAAGAATTATATTTCTAGTATATATATATATATATATATATATATATATATATATATATATATATATATATATATATATATAAAAATCAGTAAATTTATCACACACACTTAATTTCCTGTATATTGAAACTTAATAACATGACATCACTGATGTTCACATGTACATAATCGCATTAATATAAAAATATTTCGAATTACATATTCTAATAAAAATTTAAAAATAAATATATTTCCTATTTGCATGACAAATACTTTCCGATTCAATTTTCATCTAAAAATGAGGTTAAATTATTTTTAGAATCTTCTCAATTTTAATTTCGATTTAATTCCCTTTTATTCTATATTTACTGTATCTTACGTCAATATGTATATGATACATCTTTATGCCTCGGTCGGTTGTTATGTTCATAAACACGACCACCATACTGTTAATATTCCCACAAACTAATTTAAAATGTAAGGTTAAATTAAAATGTCACCGGAAATCAATTTTTCTTCTTTTGTTTACTTCTCTTGCTCTCTATTGATTTTCTCTCCTATTTATTCAGAATTTTGTCTTCGATGTAGATATATATTGTTTTATGGTTAGAAAGGTGTGAATGATACAATGAACCCCATATCAAATATAAAACCCATTTTTATCGCAAAAGGATTTCTCTTCGTTTTTTATCATATATATATATATATATATATATATATATATATAATATATATATATATATATATATATATATATATATATATATGCGCATTTAAGACAAATCAATATATTATGAATACAGTATAACACTTTGTATGTTTTCATCTCATCCGAGAGATAGAGATATAGAAAGATAAAGAGAGACAGGGAGAGAGAGAGAGAGAGACAGACAGAGCTCACGAGAGAGAAAAAAAGAGAGTAAAATGTAGAGGCACTTATGAATTGATATAGAATCTATGTAAGTACACATCGGAGGGGAAACTTTAAGATTAGTTCAATAAAATAAATAAAAACTAAAGATAGTATGATAGAAAAAAAAAGTATGAAGGAAGAAATAATAATGAGAGCATAACTGAAGCAAGAACATAATGAAGAATGGAGAAAAATGCACAACATAAACGAAAAATAGATGACTATAAAAGAGATAACAAAAGAAGTTTTATAGATACACAAAATGAATCTCTGAGAGGAAAAACCCAAATCAGAATACGAAAAAGAAATTCTTAAAATTGAAAAAAAAGTAAAGAAAGAATATCACAAAATTTAAGAATGCGTTGCAACAAAAACTGAATTCAATTGCTCTTTAAACATGTGTCTATTCTTTCTACGCGTTTACTAATGCCAATTCTGTTTTACAAGTGCTTCAATGGACTGTGCTCTGATGAACTTGCTGCTCTGGTGCCCACACGAGGCACATTCACTAGACCAACTAGACAATCTGCAAAATCCCATCCATTCACTGTGGAGGCCCTAGATGTCGAAGATCTTTCTACTCCAAAACCGTCTTTCCTCGTGCTGCTGGATTCTGGAACTACCTCCCTGCTCCCTGTTTTCCTGACGGTACTGACATGCAGAAATTTAAAACTAATGTAAACAGGCATCTCGCTGCACAGATCCGAATTTAGGATGACACCCCCTAAAAAAACTAAAAAAACCTCTCAGTAGCCCCTTACATCTAAAGGTGCGTCTGCCTTGTTTGGGGTGAACTTTGTTAAAATAAAATTCTCTCTTACGCTGAATAGTTACAAACTAACGAAAATACTATTTAAAACACATGCGTGACAGACAAACTAATGAAGAGAAATAAACTTATTAAGACATTCGAAAACGTATATTAACATGCTAGTTTCAACGTAAGCGTGACATACCAAAGGAAATACTGGTCATAAGCGTGACAGACTGGCGAATATTTCTATCTTTAGCGTCAAAGACCGTGACAAAGCATCTTACGGTGATGCATAGACGCATCAAAAATATAATACGTAAATTACGCAATAATTTTAAAGATGGATAATATATTTCAAACCTAAGCTTGAATGATCAGCCTGAATGGGATTTCAAATACTATAATATTATCAAGCTGATATAAATTTGAGCCCTTTCGAAAGATATTGACTTGATGATAAATCAGCCACGTGCAATGTTTCTCTTCCGTGAGAGAGAGAACTCTTTTTAGAATCACAGTACTTGTGTTTACACAAAACAAATACAAGGCGCATTTCTCTCGCATTGAAAGTGTTATTGTAGCGTTGGCCGAATGGTTATAAAATCAGGTTTCATAATACATTGATACAGGGTTCGAATCGTTCGACCGGCGATTAAAATTTGTAATTCCATACTGACCAGCATAAAATAAAAACTGGAAATATATATATATATATATATATATATAGGAATACAAATTTTAAAAGACATATATAATATGTACATATGAATGTATATCTTTATATATATGTATAAAATAAAGTTTCCTGTATTTGTGTATTTTATCAGGGCTTGACAGTTAAACAGTTGATCTAAGCATCAAGCTAATCAATAACTATAGAATCAACAAATTGGATCAGATGTCCTGATAACTGCCACTATTTCTTGAACCTTTTTAAATCTCGTTATTTAAAATTAAAATACGTAAAAGAACATCAGAATCAAATATTCACAATTTTTTTTAGCGAAACACACAACGTCAAAACATCGTACGTAGTTGACGTATTTTTTACTTTGAAAGCAAATCATTTATTATTGTTATTATTAAAATTAGATAAAATAGTTGAAAAATGTTCACTGATATATTTTTTTACTTTTAATCATTTTTGAATTTTGTTTTTCATTTAACTTTCTATTTCTTTAAGTTGTTTAATTTTTATTTGGACAAACAATGCATTTTAGATGAATGCATATAATAAAAAAATCCCAACGCCGAACTCATTAAAATGGTCCAGAATTCAAATATTTCACACCATCTTGTTTTCCATTCTCCCACTTGACAGTTGTTTGATTTTGCTATAGAGTTCTAGTTATTTCCTCGCCAATATCGATCTTTATCGTAAATCTGAATATTCTATATAATAATAAATGGGCGAAAAATATGTAATATATGTTCTTAATTTTATTTTTTATGGACTTACGAGTAATCGCTTATCAACGGCCAAAGACTACTCAAGGATCAGGATAAATGAATTTGTCAAGTGAACGTTTAGACTACAATGTGAGGATTGGTAACGATGGTTGAGACTGGACAGAATTTTATCATTTAAGAGAACGGCTGACCAAGAATTTGTTAAAATTAAACTTAAACAAGACCATGTTGTAGCAAGCTGGGACGCAGCTCCGGGGTATTGTGCACCACATACGGTTCGTTCGTGGAAATTCCGTTAAGGCTTACGTATACAGAGGAAGAAAAGAACAAATATTTACAGTGGTTGTAGGCAGACGAGTTGTGTTGGAAAATATTTTTTAAAGGCTAAAACCTACCTATCTTTAAAGGCAGTTGATAAACCCGGCATAGACGAATACATTAGCTAGTTTTTTTTTTAATCAAGCATGATATGCGGATGATAATGGCAACTAAAGACGCATTGTTCAAGATCGACCGACAGACATGTCCTCTTATACAGATGCTTAGACATATCTCTTTGATCTGCGCGTTTTACGATGAAAATATTGCTTTAATCAAAACTGTTACAGTTCGACCGATATACATAGCGACTGACAATAATAATGCGAAGACGCATATATAAAAGGGATAAACAGAAAAGAACGTTTCAAAACGGATGGTAGTAAAAGAACATTCAGAGAAAATTGCCGGTAAATCTACGTCTAATTTCACGAAACGCGAGGAAAAAATGTTATCATTACTAATATTAAACAAAACGACTGTTATTATCAAAAAGAAAGGAAATTCTATAAAACAGCGGAAACAAAATTTGAAAAAAAAATGTATGCTGCGAAACAAGCGGGGAAATAATGTTGGGGCGTGTGGTTGGTTTAAAGGCGGGAAAAAGAAACAAGAAATAAAACGTTGATCTCATATGTAAAACGATTATGAACGAAATAAGTAATGGCGGCAAAGAAAAAAATCGTACAATGTAAAGGATCGACATACAGTTAAAAGATGAAAGAACGGTGTAACTCAGGAATAACTGAACAGAAAGAAAATGAAACATCAAAAATGATGAAATCAAGAAATAAATAGTCAAATCAAAAGCAAGAAAAAATGAAAGAATACATGAATAAAAGAATAGATGAATGAAAGAATACAACAAAATGAAAGAATTAATGAATAAAAGAAGACGCAGAAAAAAGAAAGTTATACTTAAAGAAATGAAGGGAACGAATTATAAAAAAAATGTAAGACATCTACATATATAAAAGCAATGAAATAAATAAAGAAAAAGACGGAGAGAGACGAAAATAAACTATTACAGCAAATGAAATCAAATGAAATAGCAATAAAATATATGATAAATAAAATAAAGTAAAAGAAAGAAATAATGAAAATAATCAAATAAAGGAACTAGGACGACATGAGAAAAAAAACAAAAATAAGGAAAAAAGTTAGGACAATAAAAGAAAGAAATAGAAAATGCTATAAAATTAGCGAAGCAAAGGAAGCTGAGACAAATGAACGACAGAAGAAGAGAACAAAATAAGGAATGGATTAATAAACAAGTAAATATAGATAAATAAATGAACATTAAAATAACAAATAAAACAAATAAGTAAGGGAATTAAGAATGAAAGAAGAATTATACTAAATAGGAACATAAAGAGAATACCCCATAAAAAATATGTGATAGAATTGAAATTGACAAATTAACAATGAAATAAAGAAATAATAAATGCATACAAAGCGAAAAGAATTCGTCACAGAAAAAAGGGATGAATGACAGACGTAATTAAATGTAGAACGGAAAAATGAAAAAAATAAAGTATAAATTAAATAAATAAGTATAAAGTTATAAAGAATACACGATGAATAAAGGAATGGATGACAGAGACAAAATGGACGATAGAAGTGATGAAATAAAGAAATAAAGATTAAATCAACAATATAACATAAAGATGAAGAAGCAAGCATGACAAAAATATGGAAATAAAAAAACACAAATATAAAAAATGAAATAAATTTACAAGAGATGGTTAAAAAATTAATAAAGAATATAAGAATTAACCTGAGAAAATAAGGAGAAAAAGTAATAAAATAAAGAATAAATAACGTTAGTGAAATAAATAATGCCCAAAATAAATAAAATATTAAAAAGAATGCGATAAACAGACGAATGAACCACAGAACGGAAGAATGGACGAATAAAACCATAATATATATATATATATATATATATATATATATATATATATATATATATATATATATATATATATATATATATATATATATAAATATATATATATATACATATATATATATATATATATATATAAATATATATATATATACATATACATATATATATATATATATATATATAAATATACATATACATATATATATATATATATATATATATATATATATATAAAAACATTATGAGAATACTATATAAGTAAAAGAAAATACCCACAAAAATGAATCAAACAAGTAAGCACATAACGAACGTAAAAATAAAGTAAACAATGAAATGAAAAAGAGAAAATTTAAAAAGAAAACGCGATGAATAAAAATGAATCACAAAAAATGAACAAAACAAGTAAGCACATAACGAACGTAAATATCAAATAAACAATGTAATTAAAAAGAGAAATTTAAAAAGAAAACGCGATGAATAGAAAAATGAATCACAAAAAAATGAACAAAACAAGTAAGCACATAACGAACGTAAACATCGAATAAACAATGTAATGAAAAAGAGAAATGAAAGAAAACGCGATGAATAGAAAAATTAATCACAAAAATTAACAAAACAAGTAAGCATATGACGAACGTAAACATAAAATAAACAATGTAATTAAAAAGAGAAATTTAAAAAGAAAACGCGATGAATAGAAAAATGAATTACAAAAATGAACGAAACAGGTAAGCACTTAACGAACGTAAACATAAAATAAACAATGTCATTAAAAAGAGAAAATTAAAAAGAAAGAAAACGCGATGAATAAAAAAATGAATCACAAAAAATGAACGAAATAAGTAAGCATATAACGAACGTAAACATAAAATAAACAATGTAATTAAAAAGATAAATTTAAAAAGAAAACGCGATGAATAGAAAAATGAATCACAAAAAATGAAATTAACAATAAAATAAAAAAGAGAAAATTAAAGTATACGCGATAAATAAATGAATAAACCCTACAAAAAAATGAACGAAAAAAATAAGCATATAACGAACGTAAACATAAAATAAACAATGTAATAAAAAAAGAAATTTAAAAAGAAAACGCGATGAATAGAAACATTAATCACAAAAATATACAAATCAAGTAAGCATATAACGAACGTAAACATAAAATAAACAATATAATAAAAAGAGAAATTTAAAAAGAAAACGCGATGAATAGAAAAATGAATTACAAAAATGAACGAAACAGGTAAGCACTTAACGAACGTAAACATAAAATAAACAATGTAATTAAAAAGAGAAAATTAAAAAGAAAGAAAACGCGATGAATAAAAAAATGAATCACAAAAAATGAACGAAATAAGTAAGCATATAACGAACGTAAACATAAAATAAACAATGTAATAAGAAAGAGAAAATTGAAAAGAAAACGCGATGAATAAAAAATGAATCACAAAAAATGAAATAAACAATAAAATAAAAAAGAGAAAATTAAAGACATACGCGATAAATAAATGAATAAACCCTACAAAAAATGAACGAAAAAAATAAGCATATAACGAACGTAAAAATTAAATAAACAATGAAAAAAAATAAAAAGACAGTACGCGATTAATAAATGAATAAACCCGACAAAAAAATGAACGAAAAAAATAAGCATATAACGAACGTAAAAATTAAATAAACAATGAAAAAAAATAAAAAGACATACGCGATAAATAAATGAATAAACCCGACAAAAAAATGAACGAAAAAAATAAGCATATAACGAACGTAAAAATTAAATAAACAATGAAAAAAAATAAAAAGACAGTACGCGATGAATAAAAGAATGAACCATAAAAATGAATGAACGAAAGAATTAAGCACGTAATGAACGTAAAAATACAATATATAATGAAATGAAAAAGAGAAAATTAGAGACAATTAGCGATAAATAAAAGAAATGGGCCACAGAAAATGAACGTAATAAGTTATTATATAAAGAATACAAAATGACATGAACAATTAAATACATATATAAAAACTTAAAAAGAATACACCATAAATTAAAGAATATATCACATAATGAAAGCATGAACGCAATAAGTAAGGAAATGAACAAATAATAAATAAACAATTGAAAATAGATAATAGAGCAGTAGTAAATACATTATAATAAATCAATGAATCACAGAAAAGAATGAATAGAAGAAATAAATTATCAAAGACGACCGTTTGATGGACAAATACAAAAAAACAATGAAATACATCAATAAAAAATGTATTAAAACTAATACATGTTAAGTAAATAAATGAATCACATAAGAAAGTAATGAAATAAATGAACGAGAAAAAAGATAAAAGGTCCATATAAGTAAAAAAAAAAATGAAAGTTAATAAAGTGACATTTAAAACGGGAAACTAAATATATGAATCAACCAAAAAAGGGATTGAGAAAAGTAATAAAAACGAAAACTATAAGAATACAAAAAAATAAATATGGAGTTGACCATATGAAAAAAGAAAATAAACATAAAATAAATAGAAAGAGGAAAATCTAGTTAAACATATTAAATGATTTACGTTATTAATAGGATGAGAAATATTGTGACGAGATAAAGAATTATTATTTTCTAAAAAAGGTTTGATTTAATAAAAGAGCAGCGGGGATATTTCAAAGAGACGAGGTACTAAAAGAGCAGGAACTTCGTTTGTGAATGAGCGTGTCATCGAATTAAAAGCAAGATGACTAGAAATAAATTGTTTATCTTAGAAGAAACACGATTACGAATGAAGAATTGGTAAGGTAAAAATATTAAATGACATACGTTGTTGATATTATGGAAATATGTCTGCGATTCAAAGACATGAACAGAAAAAGAGACAAATAAATTGAGGAATGGGGAGTAAAGCTAAGCGGTCATGATGAAATAACGATAGAAGTATTGCAAAGAAAAAAAACTATGACTTTAAGTACAGCAACAAGTGGAAAGAAATGAAATATGAATATACAAAGTAATGGTGAAAGTCACGTCTAGATAATAGAGCCAGAGATGAATTAATAAAGAAACATTTGAAATAAAAGAAGAAAGGAGGGTCACGAAGAAAGTAATAATAAAGGACTAACAAGAACAACAGGATATGTTACATATCTAATTTCGTGTATTTAAAATACTTTCAAATAATGTGATGTTTCCAGTTTTATATTACTTGTGCTACCGTAGGCTGGCTGTCAGGGTGGAAAGGTTAGATAAGTCAAAACGTGGGAGATAATAGCTGCGATTAAAAAGCGGTGAAAGGAAAGGGGAAATCAATACAAGGAATTTGTTATCTGAAAGATGTCGGATATATATCGGATATCTAGAACAATCTAACTTATGGCAATATTGAAGAGGAAAATAAACATTCCGCTGCACGATGGCAGGCAGTAATTAGAATGATAATAACAGGAATATGTAATTGGAAGTCATAACACAGAAAACACGGCGAGTCAGTTGTGCGTGATTTGGACTTTAACAGAAGCGGACTATGTAGACATTAACGAATAATACAAGAAGAGGGGGGATTGAGGGGCAAAGAGGAGAGGGGGATTGAGGGGCAAATATGGAGTGGGGATTGAGGGGCAAAGAGGGGAGGGGGATTGAGGGGCAAGGAGGGGAGGGGGGAATTGACGGATGAGAAAACTGATTCTTACCAATTTCCGATAAAACATATTTACAAACCAAACAATATGCTAATCTTTCACTGCGACATTTATCATTTTAGAAATATTTACATTTAGTTTATGAAAAAAATAAATAAATTAAAAAAAACCCTCAGACCTGGGAGCTATTAAAGCTCGATTATTCACCAATATACTTGTGAGGGGGTATGTACCCCCCTCCTACTATCAATAGAATATAAACTTTTGTTAAATTTACCATATACAATGAATTAATATGCATCGCCTAAATAAGACAAAAAAAACAGGTCGATCTGCCACAAAACAGATAAACAAGGAAACAAAACATTTAGGTTTTAACTTCTAGAAGAGAAGTTGGATAATATTGTGTGAGTTATTGGAATTCAACTGAAAAAAGAACAATTTAAGGCGGAAAGGAGAGAAGGGCAGAAGGAGAACATATTGATCACGTTTTTTTTAGGCCCTCCGTTCAGTCTAGATAGACTATGGATACCCCTATAAGGGGCTGGCTGCGCGTGTAATTATGAAGCAAGGGTTGCGCAATCTCTAACAACACCTCTCCTGAGTCGGCACTGTTTGATTCCAATGGCAAGCAGTTCAAGACGACTGGAAACAATGCCGAGATAAACAGAGAGCACATACAGCACCTGGTAGTCCCAAATGGTCACTCATTTAATACTGGCCATGCTCAACGTCGCTTAACTCCGGTGATCTACCGGGAACCGGTGTGTCAACGTGATTTGTACCGTTGATCACGTATTAAACATATTAAAACCCTACAGTTTCATGTGTGTAGATAATAAAGGCAGATAGAAATTTATAAAGAACAATTTAAAATAATAGAAGACAGACAGGTCATGAGGAAATAACGATAAAAAAATGACCAAGATAAAACAGATTGTTATATGTTGAATGTAGGTTATCTAAACAAGGTGTTATTATTTCTTGTTTGTTATGACTGATACTTCTTCGATGATACGCTGTCTCTAAGCGTGACAAGACCAGATCAGTCTAAACGTGTGAAAAAAATCGCTATGATGAAAACACAGGTAAAAAAGGAGAACTTTCATAAGAAAAGAAAGTGGAAGTAATGTGTAGATAATAAAATAAAAGGAATGATTAATTAAAAATGATCTAAAAAAGATAAAAGCGATAAGCCACGAAACAAAATATAATAAAGACATAACGAAATGTTATATATTGAATTTTGGGTATGTCAACTAGTTTAAATAATGTCTATTTCATTGTGCTATTAATCATAAGTGTTCCAAACATGTTATCCGTTAGGGGAAGAGGGGAAGAGGGGAGGATTATTAACCCCATGGAATACAAGGAAAGCATAGACACCGGGTAAACAATGACGCTGTCAAAGAATAAAAAGACATGCTAAGTTTTCAGTAAGCAACTATAGTACGAGTCGGCAAACATAAATATAGGCTCTTAAATCAGAAATACTAAGAAGGGTTCGTTCTCTCCTTCTCATTGCGTCTGCAGTAAGTGAGACCAGAATAACGGATCAACTGTCTAGCGATAAACGACTTTGCGGTATGTTCTATATATTTTGAATACGATCTAGTTTGATTCAATCAGATAAAACTTCCTTCAAATGATTCTGATATTTCAGCTTCTCTAGCAGTGCAACCTCACCTTATTTTGATAACTCTATAGATAATCCAGTAATTGCAATCATCCGGAACTGATATAGAGGGTCAATGTATTCGAATGATAACTGCTCCTCTTATAAAAAAGATAGAAAGAAAAAAGGAACGATGAAAGGTGCGAACAATACAAGAAATTAATTAACAAATTAATATAGATTTAGAGTAATGAAACAACACCATTCAAAATATGCTAAAATATGTAACGTTCGTACGTATGTTATCACCTTTCACACTCATTTAAAAAATGAAATCTTTCGATAAGCAATTAAGGCGATTAGTGATTAATCTGATCTCGCTAAGGTATACAATTTATAATTTACCCATTTAAAAATGAATTGTTCTAAAATCAAATTATGTCGTCCCGTCGAGGTAAAAAGTGAAATTCTCAATAAACAACATTTCTTAAAGTTGCATTCTGTTTATTAAGGGTAACTAACTGACATTTATTTTTACGGCAAGAAAAGAGAGAATAGTTATTGTTTTTAAATACTGAATTCCTACAATTTTTTATTAATTAAGTTAAAAATTACATTCGTTTAATTTATTTAAAGAATATTAAGTTAACAATGCCAATTCGTTTTGCGGTATAAGAATGTATACATGTTAGTAGTATTGACACTGAAATACATTTATTATTTCCAATGGAATAGTATTATTATTAACAATAAATTATATTGATTGATGTAGAAAGCAGCGTTGAACTTCTACAGAGCTCCACAAGTAAATGTATGAACGGTTTTTTAAATGAGAAACGTATAACGGCGGAAAGATGACTTGAAAAAATATCTAAGTAAAAAGAGCGGTAGATTCCTGTTGGAGCGTAAGAATAGTATAAGTAAGGGACTTAAATTGAAAAGAAAAAAAAGCTGATAATATAACGAAGAACGTAACCACGAGATTAAGAAAAAAAGTGCAAATTTACTAAAACGAGGGGAAGGAGAGAAATTGAAATAAAAGAGAGGGATGATGGATATTAGAAATGAAGCACAGAAAGTTTCGGAATGTTTAGATGAGTATTGATAATTTGCATTTGTTGGGATCGTTCTGACTACCGTTGTCATCTTGAATGCTATTCTAATATCGTAACCAGCGACCTTT
>OY744532.1:97254164-97286664 GCA_963556195.1 Sepiola atlantica
GTTAGACCAATAGGCTGCATGAAAGGTATATTATAAAATAGTTAACTAGGAGAGGAGAATTAATGTTCTTCACTTTTTTATTCACTCACCTTTTAAGAAATAAAGGATACCTATAATGGAACATTCAGATATCTGCGTATCTCATATAGAGATCAAACTGATTTCTGAGAACTTCCACCGAAGTAAAATGAAACACACTACACATCTAGGTAAGAGAAACCTTGCAGTTATCCTTTCGTAGGTGTGGCTCAACGCTCTTCAAAGCTTGTAAATTGTGTGTTCAAGGCCGAATGCAGTTTTGTGTGATACCCAGGCCGATAAAAAACTTTAAAAAAAAGAAAAAAATATAAAAAATATAAAAAATAGAGAAACAAATACAGTAAGATGTAATAGTGAAAAAGGCATCGATAAAAGTAAGAAGGGAATTACAAGATGAGAAAGGAGAAGAACACGAAAGAAGAAAAAAAACGTCAAAAATGAAATAGAAGTGAAAAATGAGTCGAAAGAACAATTAGCAGAATAATGTCTTTGAGAAAGAATGTTAACAATAAAACAACTATATGGAAAGAAAGACTAGCAAAAAGACAAGAATGAACACATAACATATTAGAAAGAGAAAAAAGCTTTCTAAAATAGCTTTGGAAATAATTTTGTAAAATTTAAAATGAAAGCTAAAGTACTGTAACACCGAGAAAAGAATGATGAACAAAAAATAACATCAAAAGAAAGACTGAACCGATAAGAGATATGAGAGAGTACAAACGGCGGAGAAAAAGATGAACTAACGAAAAAAATGGACGCAAATGAGACAATGGACAGACTAGACGACAATGATAAATAATGTAATGCAGATATACTGTAGATCGTAGTTGCCTTTTAACCACGTTATCTTGCCAGATATTGAGAATCCAATGCACTAAACATAATATAGAGGCGTATTCGTTAAAGTGGACTTCATCAGAAATAGTCGATAATACGGCGGTATAAATGGTGCTGTTGTATTTAAATGCTTATCTCCCATCTCCATTGACTTCTGCCTTGCTTCCAGTTGTCTTCGATTTGTTATTGGAACTCGACTTAAGCAATATCGAGTCTTGATAAGAAAATATATTTTTCCTTTTGTGCTTAGCTTACTCCAGCAGACGTGAGAGAATAATCTACTGCCACAATCTCTTGCCCCAAAGATAAATAGATTATAATTTTCGTTTTAATATATTACATTCCAAGCAGTTGCCTCATTATTTTGTTTGCAATAAAGGAGAAATGTAAACTATTCTCTACATTACTAGTTATTATGTTCGGATCTTGGATATGTTCTTTTTCTTCTGTTCATTTAAAGGGGAAGAAGTTAACAGACACCGCATGGGCTTTGATAAAAGTGCGCATTAGGAGAAAAGCACTCTTAAATAACAATCATCGTTTTATAAAATGATCCATGCAGACATTATTTTAAGGATTTAGACAGTTTACAAGAGTATCGAAGCTAAATTCCAGTAATCCTTATCAATATCGTACTTTTGACTCCCTATAAAATGTAAATAAAACTCCTTCTATCAAAAAGCAGCTAACATGTTGATACAATTCCCAACAAAATATCAGTAGTAGCTAACATTTAAATCTGTTACAAATAAAACTCGAAAACGGGGTTGATTTGAAGAAGACACAGCTCATCGTTATCTCATCGTTATCTCATCGTTATCTCATCGTTTATTAAAGGTTAACATCTACAGACTTAATTAAATAACAGAACAAATGTCACACAAAAATGTGTAAAACTTGATTAACATTAATATATTCAATTGTTTTATTGAAATAATTAAAACATACCTCTGTTACCTACAAGGGGTGAATCTCATATTAATAAAATACAATATTTTGATTGGCTCTGTCTATATGAAGTTAGACATATGTATATGTCTATATGTTTGTATGTACATTATTTAATCTGAAACGAAATAACCTTTCATTATAAATCTTTGAACATAACTGCTGAGCGTAAAGGTGCATAATGCAAACTATATTTAGTTTGATATTGTTTTAGTAAATGGAGGGCAAACAAGAAGTCGGGAAATGGTAGCAATAGATATTAGATATAATCAATAAATATTTTCCAAATTTTAGTTTAGTTGAATGATTTTAACGATTTTATGGGAAAAGTATCGGCGCAAGCGCCCAATTGAAAATTCTAATATTTCATAATTTCATTCAATTTAATGCATAGTCATTAGACAGCAATAGAAGACGAGTCTTTGAATTACTTAAGCCTCCGTGAATTTTAAACATTTTCCTGAATCGAAATTTTGTAATTTATTTGGTCAAAATTGAGATAAGTATTCAAGACAACAAGTTAAGTAGCATTTTATGTTTATTATAATCTTCGTAAAAAGGCATAGAAGTGGTGCACGACTACTCTGTTAAATAAATTTATTGTAATCGTCGTGGGACGAATATTTCTGAATTAATTATATAAATATATTTAGCTGTTTTTAATTGTAATTGTAGTTGAATGCCAAATTTATAATTATACATTTAGTGGTATATGAATTTGAAAAGGTTGGCGATCGCTGGTTTAGAACAGATTATGCGACAATACAGGATAAAGGATGAATTAATTCTCACATTATTGGAGAACTATTTCATTTTTTAATGTCTGACAAAATATCTGCGAAGTTCATTGGCTGGCGCGAAGTCTCCTACTACAATTTCTGGGAAATTTTATTTACTTTTTGTCTGAATGTAAATTTCCTGAAATATATTTTTTCAAGAAATATTTTACATTTCTCAGTTAAATTGCTTAATAGATTATACAACTCAACTGATTTGACGTGTCAAGTTGATATCGACATTCCAATATTTGAAAATCTACATTTTTGTTATATTACTGACTTTAATTGTATAATACTCTCTAATCCTAATGAATGCAATGTGATATTAAAAGAACGATATTCTATGAACTACTTTTCTTTACTGATTCGTAAACATTATTAAGACGACTATGCTTTTTTATCTCATCATTTATTTACGTAATCATTTTCAAAAGGATGGCACTGTCGCTAAGTGGTTAACGACGCGGACTGAGGACCTAGGTGTGCCGGGTTCAAATACAGTTCATTTCACAGAAATACTTACATCAAAACACACACCTGACCTTGTGCCTAACCTCCTGGAGAAGAGGTAAATAAAAAATACGTTTGCATAATTATTGTTTCCATTATATATCTAGCATTACATGAACTAATATAGTATTGATATAGCATACAATCAATCTAACAAAAAGATTCAATGGCAAAACAACACGAATTGTACCCAATTCATAACATACTCCTTGATGTTTCACCTGCAACCGGAAGTCACTTATGTGTGTATACATTTCGCAAGAGTGATAGTGCGTCATTTAACATATAAATTATGGTACTTGACCTCGATGTTTACGATTCCATAATCATCGATAGAACCATTTACTCCAATTTTCATATACCAATGAGGGTAAATCTACAAGAAGCTATTGTAGAGATATATGGTCTGAAACAGTACACGTTAGAGCCAAACGTCACGAATCGGTGAAATTAGTCGTGAAAATCTGAAGAGATTTGACATAATGTCATACATTGCAGTCGAATTACGGTCAGTCTATGTGTGAGCTTGAATGGGACAAGTCCCGGTTGAAAGATGAGTAGACAAAACAGTTAATAATTCAGATATGCGCTTTAACTATAACTAGTTCTGTTTCTCGCCATCTCTTTCTTCCAACCCTCTTTATTACCCTCTCAGCTACAGGACGGACATATAGAAATAAATAGTGTATTCTTCTAACAAAGTTTAGTTTTAAGTGATGTTCATAGTTATATTAACAAAGCATGTCGGATGGTTTTACGTTGCAGTTTACAGAATAGGTCGGGTCCTTGCACAAATATGACAACATGCCGGATGGTGATGGCTGTTAGCAACGAAAATATGATTCCAACTAATTAAGATATTGATGATTAAATGGCTTCAAATGGCCATCCCAATTTAGCACCGGATTATGTAACAGAATCACACGACACTAAATATAATACCATCATGGATGTCAGGCGTTGCCCGGGGGTATTGTCCGCAAAATAGGAGACGTATAAATTACGGTGGACCAATCTTTGTTTCCTGTGTTAAAGCTTGTAGTTTTGGTGTACCTTTTCTTTTAATAGTAGTGGTCGTAAAAGTTATTAATAATTACACCACAAAATTATTTGGGGTTACACAAAATGTTTGTCCTTTTACAGACATGATAGCAAGTGTGTATTTCCTCCAACCATTCCCCATAGGAGACGGAAGCTTTGCCCCAAACACCACCGCTTTTCTCGCCGGTTTAAAAACAGTATAATCATTCTATCCGCTTGTATATTACGTGTAACTGGATACGTATTGAACAGGTTGCTTCAATGCTAATCATCACTATCTCATAGAATTTTACGCTTCTCTTCTTAACCTAACCGAAAAGGGTATAATTCCGTTTTTAACAACATTTTAACACACCTATATCAAAGTTTGCTACGCCCGTCTTGTACTGACGCATAAATATTTGTACTAGATAAATGTTCAGAACATATGTTATCATTTGAGAAGTCATCTGAAATCTTTTCAAATCTACTATGAGATTACTAGAAGTGACTACACATAAATCCCCCTACAAAAGTTACCTCTACGAGAGACAAAGCCTTCTCTAGACCGTTTGCAGCGGTTTTTCTTCTTATTTATTTATTCTATTCTCTGGCGTATATTTCCTTAGACCACTTGTAGTTTATCTTCAATTTTGCTTCCTAAATGTCTGCTCTTAATGCAGCGAGATAGAGAAGAAAACTCATTTTTCCAAATGTACTTTGACTCTATAGAAAAGTGTTGTAGAACAATCACGTATTAGATACCAATAATAAACGGCAGATGCCTAAAACGTACAGCCTCTTAGATAAACGTGTTTTCTAATACTATATACTCCAGATCGTATTTACGTCTCCTGAATTATTGAGTATGACAGATAACACAGTTTCATGATCTGATAAATGATCTCATCAGACATATCGCGTTATGATACGACAATCAGCTGTTCGTGTATCAGCCCACAAAGAGCTAAGAATGACTTCTCCCAAAATAACTGACATTAACACTCAGAAGTGAAGGGCATTCGATATGGTGCAAGCAGGATTCCCATTGACATGTATTCACTGTGAATCTCCATTGGTTGTATATAGGTGTAGCAATACAATTATCGACCTTGAAGATAATTGACTTCTCCGTCAGAAGTCTTGTTGATCTAAGTATTACCCTCGAAGTAGTCATTAAATCTTTACTTGAAAACAATGCCCCTCTGTTAATCTTTCTTTATAAAAATCAGTTCATCTGAGGAAAAGTCAGATATCCAATGTAATGTTACTCTTTGTACGTTGCACCCTCTTCTGTAAGTCACCTATTATTTATTTTAGTAATAACATACTTTTTAAATAGTATTGGGTCAATAATATTATATCATCCTTGTATTAACACAAATTATGTGTTTATATAAACGTGATTACTGTTCCCATGTCATTTACCCGTAACTTTCCAAGCGTATGAGTGCAAAAATGAAAAATTTAAATTTAAAAAAAATAAAATTCGGCATAAGAAATAAGGAATTTGACTTTTAAAAGATAGGACGACACATAGCTTGGTTATAAGGAATTTAACAATAAACAAAATACCGGATCTTCATGGGTTTCAAATTACGACAGGAAAAGCGTATCTCAGAAATGAAAAATAAACAAGCAATACGGTTTAGAATAGTTGGGATAGGAATTACTTGTATTGCTGCGTTGGAAAACAAACAGCAATATATTTTGAAACGTAAATAAAATAGAAATAATTATTTATTAAAAAGTAATTCCGAGCAAACAAAACACAAAACAGATGTACATATGAGCTAGTAAGAAGATAGATAGAGAAACAACCTGATAGCTGCAGCTATGACTGGGACAGTTAGGCAAGCAAGTAACACAGACAAGCTTTTGAGATAACAGCGACAACCGGCTCTGCATACGTACACATACACGCATTAATATAGACGGTTAGATTTTTCGCGAGTGAAATTTGATCATAAAAGACCAATGAGAACTTAAAAACAAAAAAGTAAAATTTTTTTTTTTAAATTGCATGTCTTGTGGTGTGCTATTGTAAACTCTCTCATAGAATCTGGTACCATAGTTGGATGAGAAACAACTGCTGAATCTACGGAAACACTATGTTGATTTTAGTCGTGTTAATCCCCTATCTATTTTCGGAAATGTACATAACACTATGAACTCGTACACATAAGGTTACATATCATCGATACACACATACTAATATTGAAGTCGGTATAGTAAAACACTATGTTTAACTCTCAACCACTCCTGAAACAATGGTTTCGAGTTCATTCGTATTTTTTGGAAATACTTTATATAAACCAATAAAAAATGAGGTAGTATATCAGTTTTTACCAGGTTAGTGATTACTTTCTTCTTCTTCTTCTTCTTCTTCTTCTTCTTCTTCTTCTTATTATTATTATTATTATTATTATTATTATTATTATTATTATTATTATTATTAGTAGCAGTATTATTATTATTATTATTATTATTATTATTATTTATAGTAGTAGAAGTAGTAGTAGTAATTGAGATTATTTGTATTTTAGTCCAGCACAAGTGTTTATACGGGTATAATAGCCCATCATGTACAGCTATCTTATCAGACAGATACTCAGATCTATTAGCGCCATTCAAAGCAAATCCGATTGTTTTCCGATGGTTTTACTAGAATGTATACTGCGCTCAAAGTGGATTAGTTATTCTCCAAGCTAGTCAAATATATCAAAAATTATTTGACAATCGTTGGAAGAAAATGTATCTAAGACAACAGTAATACACAGATATACAAGCATGATTATATATATATATATATATATATATATATATATATATATATATATATATATATATATATATATATATACATGTATTGTATTAGTTTCTGTAGATGTAAATCCGTTGACATTCAAGTGTTTATAAAAAGCGCTCATTTACTTGTTAACTCTTTCAATAAGTTTCTATCTTTTTTATTCTTTTTTATTACCTGCCTTCTTATTCTTTCCCTTTTCTATTGCTTTATCACTTATTTAGCCTGGATTCCTTTCTTCTCTATTTAACACTTCAAAGTTTTAATCAATTTACAAACCTATTCAAGCAAAAATATCTGATATTTATATAAAATACACACGTGTGCACAGATTAATAGATACACATCTACACATATAAATCAACAGACACAAATATATACATAAATCTATACACGGACATACACATATATGCATATATATTCCTATTCAAGCATAAATATATGTTCAATATATAAAATACACACGTGCGCACAAATTAATAGATACACAAGTACACGAGGCCTAAAAAGTATCTGACCTTAGGCTAGAAAATATATTTCAAATACGTGACGGGGTTATGACTCAAATTCTCTTCAAAGTAGGTACACTGTGGTTGCACACACTTTGTCTAACGATCCATCCACTGACGGAAACACTTCTGGAAGGCTTCTTTAAGAATGGTGTTTATATCCGCCGTCGCGTTAGATTCAGCAGCTGTTTGAAGAAGATACGATGTGTAAAACAAATTTAAGAGTTGTTCAACCAATTCTAAAATTGCCGCACATCAGCGGAAAGTGACCAACGTTTTGACAAACTGCTCGGAGTGCAGCCGTTGTTGAGAGAGTGCGAACAAAGAGATGATGCGGAACGCGACAGCGGAGATTAACACCATTCCAAAAGAAAGTTCCATAAGTGTTTCCAGCAGTAGATGGATCGGTGGGCTAAGTGTGTGCAACCACAAGGAGCCTGCTTTAAGGGGGATTAGGGTTACAACCCCGTCGCTTATTTGATTTGTTTAGCCTGAAGGTCGGATACTTCTTAGACATGCCTCGTATATGCACCCTGTCAATATTAACATTTACAAACACATACTGTGTCTATGTTACTCCCTTTATTTTTTAGAATATATATTCTAAAATTTATAATTATATATTAATCAATTAAGAAGGAAGAACGTTTTTTGTGGGGAGGGGTGCGGGTTAGTAAATCAATGGACGTCGTAAGGCATCTCTTTGTACAATGTTAAACAGAGCTCATAAGGAATTTCTATTCTGAAGCATAGAACCATCAATGGTTTGTAAAGTATCTGTATCTATTCCTCAAGAAGTCTTACATGTCCAGCTCTAAAGCCTATATTTGTATCCCTGTTGTTTAGTAGCCATCGATAAATTCTTTCAAACATCAGCAACTCTCTTCTGCAGAAAACTCCCCAGTTGCAACACTATTGGGAATAACTCTATGAGTTACATGTCCACTTATATATTCAATCTTGTTTACGAAAGTCAAATGATGTTTGGGTATCTTTATTTCTTTTAGTATTTCGTCTCCATTTTCTTCTACAATTTATTCATGAAATAGTCTCTTTGTCATTTCACAAATCCCAATGCACACACAGTGTTCCCCCACTGTTTTATCATGTCTTTAATAAGCGTCTGCGTTTATTTGTATTTTATTTTATATTTACATTTATCAATGGTGCATTGCTTCCGCTAGCACTAAATTTCAGAAGGCCACGATTTTAAATCGAGGAACAAATCTGGCTCCAATATTGGAAAAAAAGCATCACCTCTGATTAGCTCGATAATATATCGAGCAATTCTGATAATGCTGTTAAATGTAAAAATATTAATATGTATTTGTAAATAATTGGTTGTTATGAAAATATCACCCTGGTCATCAGATGTCAACGCATTATTAGATGATTAACCTTTTTCTTGTTGTTTTTAATAGCTTACTGTTTAACTATTACGTTTGGTAACTTGTTCGAGCTGGGAAGTGCTCAAGTCTTTTTTGACGGCATTATTAGAACCCTGTACCCTATGATAATTCACCCAAAGGAAAAATGTAAGCGATTACATGTAAACAATGAAAAACAAAACGATTGAGTGAGTTAAAAACAAAACAAATTAAAGCCTTAGAAGCAGGATCAGTTTCGCATATAAATTTCATGTAAAAATGATCACTACTTCTGGGAAAACTAACCTTTTAATGACATGTAACTATTCTTTTAAATCTTGACCATTGTCTTTGCTTTTTAGAGATTAATTGCAGGTGTGCGTTAATGTGGTTCTGATGTAAAAAATTAATTACTTAATTTTTGAGGTGGGGGTGAAATTAGTTTTAATTTTAACGTCCCGTTACACCCACATTGCGTGCACGTTTTCTGTCTTTTTGTTGTATTTATTTATTTGTTTTTCGAATTGTTATCCGGACTTAATGTGTGTGGTAGAATTAAGGAAGGGCATGTTTTTTTTAATTAAAAGTTTATACTTAATTTTGATCAGGAACATGAACTATTACAATTATGAAATAGCATACGGTATAAGGCTTCGCTTTTACCATACTGCCTACTTTTAAATGATGTAGTACAGGGTGGGCCAAAATAAGGGTCCTATCTTTAAATTTGAATAACTTGAATTTGAATAACTTCCACAAAATAAAAGTTAAACTCACCAAACTTTATTTGTGTGTGGACTGACCCTTCCGAGATGTTCTGAAATAAACAAAACAAATTTTAGCCGAAAAACACTTCTTAAAACTTACAAAAACTAAAGTATTGTTTTTTACACTGTTTTGAGTTTTTTAAGCAAAAATAATGTTTTCTAAATGAGGGTACGTTCCTTAGGGCTAATACGGCTCATGCTTGCTTCGGAAGGGGTCCTTTACTTATTCTAAAAAAAAAATTTAAAAAATCAATAAATAAAAAAGTTATGAATTTTTAAAAATAGGACCCTTATTTTTGCCCACCCTATATGACCATTGTTTACTGAAGGTTTTCTTTTTCAGTATGACAAGTTATAAAAAAAGTGTTATCCTTCATCACTTGAATGTATCTCTGTTACAAATATTCAGTTTTATTTCCTTAAAAACACCATCTCGTCTGTAAATGGATGATTGTACGAAAAGCTCCTTTATATTGAACAACCGTAACTGTAAAACAATTTACAACAGAAATTTTGAAAAAAACTTCTTGAATAATAAAGTCTACGTTAATATATAATACAATAGAATTAATGTTGTTTTTGTGTCATGAAATGAAGCGTGTAGTTGTATTAATAGGTTAAATAGAGTGTACGATAATCAACAACAGATTGATTACGGCGGTGTACAAGCAAAACATACCATCATAACTTTAGATCGGATTCCTAAGTAGTTGTTTTTTTGTATTTCAAATTTAATATCTTACCGAATGTTATTCAATATGTTGAGATTTGTGAAACGATGACTTGTCAGGTTGGAAGGGAACAGTTGTGTTGTTAGATTCTTAATGACCAAAAGTGTTACTGTTTTTTTTACTAACACTTACCGTTAATGGAGTCATGTGATCTGTACCGCATGATCACTAGATGTAGTTATAACAGAATGCCAATGCTTCACTTTTTCTCTTTCTTCTTCTAACGGTTATTTAGATTGGCGTATCTGTTATCTCGTGTAATTTGCGATCCATTTTTGATAGCAGCTCCCGCTGTTAACGAAGTTACACGACAATCTTCTGGTGTTCAGACGGTCAACCACGTCACGCAAGGAGAATTGCTATTGCTTCTCTTCTTGCTTGGAGTAGTCCTTATTTTATTTAAGGATTCGATATTTTCTCGACAGATTAGTATGGATATTTAAATTTCAAAAATCTATTAGAAAACGTGTTTTATACATTTATTTTCATGTAATTTGAACCACTTATGATTTCGGTGGCAGCCAAAAATATGGCAGAAGTTTTGGTTATTTTAAGCTTTAAATGAATCTCTTCAAATAACGTGAAACATTTCAAGAAAAAATATTTTGTGTGGTAATTCTTTATAGTAATTTGAAACTTTCGCAACATGCTGTTTATTATACTTCTAAAATTAACATCTACTAATATATAACGTTAGCAGGATTTCAGACTGGTCAATGGATTCCTAGGACACATTTTTGGGTGTTGAATTATAGCAGTAATCCACATCTTAGCGACAATCCGCTTTATTACCTTGGGGTAGCTCATAAAATATATTCCCCGACAGCAAGAATTCACATTAGAAACGTAATTTGACACTTCAGCTTTCAGCCAACGTTCTGAAGCTTACATTGTTAAACGCCGTGCCGTTGTCTGTCAGAATTTTTTTGGTAGTGCACCTTTCAAAAGAAATAGCGTTCAGACATTGAATCATTGCCGGAAATTCGTCTTGTTTCAGCTGTCACCAAATTGCAAACTGAGTAGGGCCATCAGATTTTGGTAGTGAGAACCCGTATAGTCAGACACATCAATCTTTGCCATTAATTTGAGAACTCAAGTTCCCTCCCTTTGCTATTGACTCCCTGCTAGATCAATAGTCATATACTGGCGACAAGATACGATTGCAAGTTTCATGGTGCTATTTATCGTAGAAGTGACGATCATCCTGACAAAGTATGCTGTTTGTTTTACACCAAGTTTGCCATTGTTCTAATTAATTCGTCGTATTTGACTTGGCTCCATGTTCCCACTGGCGTAGACATATATATGCAACACAGACGTCCTTTCCTTATTCATCGTCCTGAGCTATCACTTGTTTGATTTATTCTAACAAGCATGTTGTCAATCACTAGCGAGTATTCTCTGCTAGTTTCGATATGGATTTTAGCTTATTTTTAATAAACATTTTACTGGTGACCTCCGTGATCACTCCGGCGTAGACATTCAAGTTGTCTGTGTGCCATTGGTGAAGACAAATCAGCTTTTAGGTGTAGAGTCCTTGCATCAGAGTGTATCACAAAACCCACAATTTTGATAACCGTATTCAACTCTGCGAGATTAATGTGTGGTGTGTACGATTCTTAGCCCAGCCACACGTGCCCTCGATAGAGGTCCCGCGCATTTCAAGTAGAATGCCCATTGCCAGAGAACTTATGTCAACCCACACGACAAGCAATTCGCTTTTAACACATAATTCTATTTTTGCATAGGTCGGTTGTTTGCCCAGTCGTTGGTTTCTGTTTCGATTCATTAAAGTGAAGCTTGGTCTGTCAGAGCACTCCATCTTTCTGTCATCAGAAATGTAAGTGAAACCTTATGACGCAGACTTGAAAGAACAATGCTTATTTAACAATAGGCGATCACTGGAAATAAATTGTGTGAGAACCCCAAGTGAGTAATATCTATAAAAAAATACGTGGCACAAACATCGGTTGCTACTACAAAAGTAGTCACGAAATGTCTGCGGGATGGGATGGAAAAAACAGATAGAACCATACTAAATACGACTTGAATAGAACACAGAATACTAGTATGTTGCGAGAACATATTGTCGCTCAGATTACCCAGAAATTACACTATCAGTGAGAAAACGCCGAAAACAGTTGATATGAGAACAGTAATTTTGTTAATGTAATAATGCGAGTAAACGGATTGCGCTAGACTAGATGAGTTGTCTTGATGCCACCCATATTCTGGAGAACTACACATATTTTCATTAGCAAAAAATCACTGATGACAACGTCTACTACTACAACTAACACTACTACTCTTACTACTAATATTACTAAAAATATTAATATTAGTAATAGTAAAAACCTCGGGGAGGCTTATTGCCACTAACATTCCAGGGAAAACCAATGGTGTTTGCCAACGAAAACTCACTTGTAAGCGGCTGTTGCGCTAACGCAAATTCTTTTGCAATGATTATCGAAAAAGGTGTGAGGATACTAGAAATCTAAGAAGAATGTTGTCATTAAGACTCCGTGTAACATCCCTGGTTATTATAAGTCAGCAATGATGAGGATCTTCGTGAGAACCTCTAGTAAGTTAATACTACTACTACTACTACTACTACTAATAATAATAATAATATTAGTAATAATAATAGTGATACTATGAAAGTTATATTTATGAATTTCTATTGTATACTCGATTAAAAATAATTCAATTATCATTCAAACCCGCATTCATATGGATTGAATGGCCAAGTAGACTCTCAGTAGGGAATAGTGAAGTGATAACTCGAGCTAAGTATTACGAACATCATCATTATTATATAAATATATAAACCATATCTATTCTGTTTCGTGGCTAGAACAAAAGTAAAGCGATCTAAATTATTTTGCTCTAATGTTTCGTTGACATGTGCGACCTTGTTTCGCTACTTTACTGTTACGTTCTCCTTTTTGACGCAGTCTTCACGAAATCCCTTTTCCATCTTTAAATCTTTCGTCACCGGACAATTTGTTAACGGACATTCACCATCTGGACAGACTATTTATTTTGATAACCTTTTCATAGACACACTCTTACTTTCCATGACTTATATTGTTTCTTAATTTTTTCAAATTAAAAATTTTGGCTATTCCCCTGCCAACTTATCCATCTATGTAATTCCTCTGATGATAAGATTTTAATCTTTGAAAAGGCTGGATTAAGGAATGACAAATAAACATGTTTTTATCGAGTACCCCTTGTATTGAACAATCGAAGATGAAATAGATTCGTCATCCGCACATCTTTATCTCACTTCTTTTATTTATCTTTATATATATATATATATATATATATATATATATATATATATATATATATATATATATATATGTATATATATATATATATATAACAAAAAATATAATAACACGAAATTACATAATTGTCGATGCAATAATTTATTTCAACCTTGGGGTTTTTTCAAGCATCAAACTAGACAATTACATTTTTTAGACTGACAGAAAATTGAATTCACCCTCGACAATTCAAATACAACCAGAGAGAGTGGTGGTAGCAACCACTCTAGACACCTCATACAGAGCGAGGGGTAATTAAAATCTTATATTTAACTAAGGCGATCGAAAGGGATCTTATTGTTGTTTAAAATAATAACGGCTGTGTTAAAAGCACATATTCTTTTGACACTTACGACTTGGTGATATAAAACATATAGACGCCTCTATACACACGCATATATCTACACATCCTACGATCACGCACACACGCACACACGCAACACATACGTTTTTGGCGCAGATAAATTCGGTCAGACTTGTGTTCTCAACCTGATAGGAAAAAGAAAGGAAGAAAGAAAGGAAAAGAAACAGGCAGACATTTGCGTGTCATCGACCGACAGACAACATGTGGCAGGTTTTCATTCTATCTAGATCCGAGAGATAGAATTTAATTCAAAAATAAAAATTATTTATGTACCCATATTTGAAATAAATATTATACGCATCCAGTTACATACACACACAGATGCAAATATGCATCTATATACTAAAACATTTACATAAACATTCTATATTCTAATTGTAATAAATTAATAATCTAAGTTCTAAAAATTCATCTTATATCATTTCTATTCCAGGTTACTTTTATAATCTATGGAAATCTATAATTATAACTTAATTCCAATCTAACAATGTCTGGTGATTATACTAGACATTTATACTTAAATTAATTCAATGATTAGTTTATTATCAGTGGTCAATCCTATGTTTTTCGGATGTTCCAAATGGATTTAGGCAAAGATGCAATTATGTTTAGAGGAAAAAATAAGAATCCTAAAATACGAACACAATAATCTTTTAAACAAACGCGATGAACTCATGGCAAAATGCAGACATAAATGTAAATTTAAAATAACCAATATCTCATAATCCGATAGACCTCTAAATTTGTAACGGTGAAGATACCAAATAAATTATTTACGGTTAACCCCCCCCATTAGTATTTATAATAATATATGTTATGGACACGTAATTACTTACTCGGTGATATTCATTATAGGTGTTTTATGATGTATATAATTGTACTTTTAGATATTCGCTTATTCAGATTACTTACTTATAATAAGATAGCTTTAAGAAATTTTTCTGCTGATAATACACTAATCATTGAATTAATTTAAGTATAAGTGTCTAGTATTATCACTAAACATTGTTAGATTGGAATTAGGTTATAATTATGTTTTATATCACCAAGTCGTAAGTGTCAAAAGAATATGTGCTTTTAACACAGCCGTTGTTATTAAAAAAAAAACAATAAGATCCCTTTCGATCGCCTTAGTTAAATATAAGATTTTAATTCCTAAGTGTTCAGATTGGTTGTATTTGAATTGTCAAGGGTGGATTCAATTTTCTGTCAGTCTAAAAAATGTAATTGTCTAGTTTGATGCTTGACGTTTTGTCAAGCATCAAACTAGACAATTGAAATAAATTATTGCATCGACAATTATGTAATTTCGTGTTATTATATTTTATGTTATTCTTGCTCTGTTTACCACATTGAGCTCTCATACCCGTATTTCTTTCCTGGATTATTCCATTATAACACACGCACACACAGACAAACATATATATATATATATATATATATATATATATATATATATATATATATATATATATATAGGCAAACATTATTAAATAACACATAGTGTTTTTGCTTGATATACATTTTTTAAAATCTTTTTCAATTTTCCGAATGGTTCCTTCAGTGTTTCGGTCAAATTGCTGAATGTAAGTTCCATGGGTTTCTTGTTCTATTTTCTTTCCTTTTTTGTGAGTACTTTCGATTTGATTCTCACAAATCATATTCAGGCGGTGTTAGTTTTACCGTTGAGTTTTTTATGATTATAAGGGCCAGTAATTTACAACTTAAAATGAGCGTCTATAATATTGAGATGTTACATGAGAGCGTGATTACGTTCTAATAGCGTGCAATATTTAAAAGTTTGATTGCTTAACCGTTAATAATTTGATTACGTTCTGAGCCGGTACAAGATTCATACGAATATTTGCTTAATATTTGCTAAGGATGTGGTAACGTTTATTACTATGCTAGACACTTTAGAATGTTGTGACTAGTTTAAAAACTAAACATCCCACAATCGATAAGGTTAATTACGAAACTTGAAAAAATAAAAAAGTCATATCTAGCAAAAACACTTCGTTTTATTTAATAATGTTTACCTGAATGAAAATAGGTTGCCTAAAGACACACACACACACTATATATATATATATATATATATATATATATATATATATATAAATGTTTTGAGGTACAAAACTTATAAATGAATTTAAAAAGAATGCGCGGAAATCTGTCAAAGGCCCTTTCGACTATCATCTCGTCAGGAGAAAAAACTTTCCTTGTGCTGGCAGAATGAATTTGTCAGATCGCTAAATCTCTTTGGGGAACTTTGAACCCCTCCCTTCTTTTTTCCCCCTAACGTAGTGCCTTTTAATCGGTTTTTAAACGAAATCATTAAATTCACTTCTTTTAATCGCTCCATCGTTAATTTTGGCACATTTAATTCCCCGTTTGCTCTTTCTTTCGACGATATTATTGATTAAAAACTATCGATTTTCTCCTGACGAGATGATAGTCGAAAGGGCATTTTAGAGATTCCCGCGCATCCTTTGTAAATGCATATATATATATATATATTTATATATATATATATATATATATATATATATATATATATATATATATATATATATATATATTATATATACGTACGACTCCTATATCAATATAAATGTTCGCATCGGTCGATAGATACCAACGATGATGTACTTCGGACACGACATATGTTCATGAAATAATAATATTTATATCATTATTTATTCTTAAAGAGGAAAATAAAATTTCGTTACAAATGTTAACAGTTTAGATGTGTTTTTCAATCTGATATACTTTTTCTATGGCCAGCTGTGTCGGTAGATAGTAATCTCCCAGGCTAACAAATAGAAGACAACTTGCACTGATGTCTGGCTTCACGTATCATCGAAGATAATATTCCCAAAATACCCATTCTAAGGTTATGAAGTAAACGTTTTCTAATGCGATAGCTTCATAAAAAGTGTATAGTCTTATGTATGCTTAAGCAGCATTACTTCTTATATATTATATCGTAAAAGAAAATACATGACGTAAATACACTCAGCCAACCCGACAATCAGCTAAATTCCATCCATTCACTATGGAGGCCCCCAAATGCCGTAGAACCTTCTACTCCAATAGCTGATTTCCTCGTGCTGCCGGACTTGCTCTCTTTTTCCCCAACTGTACCGACATGCAGAAATTTAAAACTAATGTGAACAAGCATTTTGCTGCACACCTCCCAATTTAGGATGACTCCCAAAACTTTCACCCTTACCCGACAGTAGTCCATTATGTCTACATTGGAAGCATGCCTTGTTTAGAGTAAACTTTGTAAAAAAAATAAACAAGGAACAAAACGAAAGCGATATGTTTGAAATACACTTTATTTAATGTGAACCCAAGAATGATCGCTCCCAGTCGTAATGTGTTCGTAAATATGCGTACATGTTACTTAACATTTTAAAAAAGTTTTTGCTGATGTATGTAAAGACGTGTAGTTCACGTGTTTTGCATAGCTTTGATTTTATGCAGCGTTAAGCGCACACATGTCCGGCGAGGCGAGGAAAAAAACCCGACGAAAATATCTTTGTGTTTTGGCTTTTATAGTCCTGGTTTTAGCGGCTCCCATCATGTCGTAAAGGTTTGAGCATATTCTGTCGTGTGTATGAGTTATTGAAAAGGTAGGTAATCTTCCAACATGAATTAATGGTAGCAACATCCTTAATAGCATCATGTAATTAATAAGATCTATATTAGTATTATTATTGAATGAAATTACTTGTGTGTATTTATTCTCGCTTCATCGTAGCTTTCATAATTACGCATTGAATTATTATCTTTATTCGAATATGTATCATGATGGAAATGTGGAATAATAATTATGTCCTTAATTATACATAACCACAATCGAATAGTGTCGCTTTCTATCGTAATTAATGTATACAATTAATAAATCATATCTTGTTTTTTCTTCTGCAATGATTGTGCTAATTTTCGGTTGCGCGCATTATGCCTCTGTCGACATTAGTTGTAGGCGACAAAGAGCTGTAGATAAAAGGCGTTAGAACTCTTTAGTGATAAATGGCAGCCAGAAGAACGAGTGATTTATTGAGTTGAACGCTATTTTATTGCATTAATGCCGGTTAATTCAAAAAGACTTCATTAACACCATCATTGCTGGTGTGTTACACCACTACAGTGTTCACATAATAGGCAAACACTAGAGATGATTATGTAGCGTAATGCTCTTCATATCACATGTACGTTAGATTGCGTCATTGTCGATCACTTTTTCTTAGACTGTAACTTTTCGTTGAGAAATCTTTCGATTTTCTATGACGTCATTTTCCCTGTAGTATTATTACTTCTGTTTCCCTAATAAACATTTCTAATTATCGTGATTGTCTGCAATAATTCTTATTATATCGTATTGTTGGATAATGACCCTGTGAGGCCGGACGCATGTTGAAGTGGACGTATGTGTGGGGGATCAATTGGTTTTTTTTGCGCGATTTAGTGCGGGTGACTCCTGTACAACCGAGTGCAAAATAGGGCTGTTCTCACAGTCGGAGCTCAGAGGCGTTGACAGGCCCACCACATTGACGAGACCTCAGGTCAAGGGTCAACGTTCACCTGCGCATAGGGGTTCTGTGACGCCACGGGCTTTTGTGTGGGAAACAGAGTTTTGTCAGTCTGTTTTTTGGAAGCAAGCTGAACATACGTATTTCTCGATGTAGTCTGCAAAGGAAAAGGGGGGATTTATTTCCCTAAGAGAATACAGGCATGAGATTCCTTCTCCCCCCTCCTGGAATGGCTAAGGACTTAAGCTAAGAATTAACTACGATAGAGTAGTAATTTGATCTATCCCTTAACGTTGGTGAAACATCTTCGCCTGAATAAAACTAATCAAAATTTAAAAGAGTGTTTGCCTCGTGAATCGTGTTAGGACGGTTTTTGTTGCAGACATAGCGGACGGCGTTGTTCACGGCGGTACAGAAACGAAGAAAGAACTCAACCACTAGACGACATCCCCTCCGCGATGAAGAAGAAAAGGTACCAGAAATGAAAGACTATGCAACAGTATATTACCCGTTTCATATGTGCTAGCTATTTCAGCTGCCCTAATACTAAAAAGAAATCGAAATAGCGCCAATTAAAATAAAATTAGAAAACAATCAACTTCCGAGCTTCATTAATATTGGCTCTCTTCTACCCTTAACTCGGAAATAAAACTGACTCTATGTAGCCAGTCCCTACCTTCGTAGATTCTTCAGATAACTAGCACTCTCATTCATTGTATCGGTATGTTTCCTGTGGCTGTTAACCTCTCGTTATTTATGAATTTTAGAGTTTAAAGTAAACGCACAAGCTAAAAATATTTATACGATTAAAATATCGTAAAGTATTCAAAGTAAAAATACTCGCGTCAACGTCAAGTAAGTACAAATAATTGTAATAACTAAACATACAATTACGTATTTGTTTTTAGTAACTTTCAACAGAATTCTTATATTATGGATCATTTAGATTATTCGTACCTGTCCTCATCTTGATTGTGATTCTCAGAACGTTTTAGATGATGATAACTCTGAAATTCTGAGATGAGAACAGTAGTCCACATCATCCCAATAATCTTGGTTATCGATTAAACAACGTTAAAACGTATCTCTAATTTGGCTCTATCAGAAAAAGTATGTCTACACTTGCTCGCCATCTTAAAAAAAGGGTTTTGTTTGAAAAAACGTATAAAACTCATTTCTTGGAATGTATCTTAAAACTTTTCATTTATATTTGCAGAATCTCCAGCAATTAAAATGATAACATATACATTACATTCGTTTGCTGACTTGAAATTTTAAAGAAAAAAAGAGTGGATATGTTTTGATGTAAATTGTTTGAATTGTAAACATCTGAAAGAGAGAACTCTTATTCTTTCGAATTGTTAGAATCTTTATTTTCAGCAGACAAATATGGTTAAAATATATTGTACAAAACATTTTCTTAGCAAATGTATATGTATTTCGTGGTAACCACAGTATAATATAGTCGAACACTACATTAAATAAGTGCCCAAAATAAGAAGCATATTGCTAAGGCACGAATGCTCACTATCTATCATCAAACTTGAGCGGTTTTCTTTTAAATTTCCCATTACTACATATTTATAATTTCAGTAAAAATGAAGTTAAATATTTTCATAAATTTTTTTGAATATATTTTACTAAAGAAAAATTAATGCTTATGATTTTGAATTTATAATTTAACATTCTAAATCGTCAAAAACAGAATACTCATTGTGTATATATATATTTGAATATACATCACTAAATAGGATATTAAATATTTAATGAGAAACATTTTCGATTCTTCAGTCTCTCGGTGCTGTTGCTAGTAATCTACCTGGTAACAAAAGACAACGTGTACTGGTTTGCTGCAAGCCGATACGTGTAAATTTTAAGAAGATTTCAATCTCAACAAACGTTGGATGAAATTACATTCCGTGTCTAATTTACTTTTTCTACGAGAGATTTGCTTGAAGTCAGTTCGTTTTTATATTCTAGAAATGTTTATTCGATGTTCTCGCTTTGTTATTCAGCAAATTTATATTTTACATTTTCTGCTCATGGCTTCTAATTCCTGCTTAGTTCTGATGGACGTATTGTTTGCCCTTTGGTTTTGTTTCTATGGTTTTTTTCTTTTTAAGTTTATCTTAGTATATTTACACTTATTTCTTTAGGATTTTTTTCTGTTTTTCTGTTTTCTATTTGTCTTTCCTTTTTCTTGTTGTGTTTACACTATTTCTCTCCTCTTTTCCTTTTCCACATTTATCCATTTTTTTTGTTATCTTCACTTTCACTCTTTTATCTTGTTTTTTTCTTTTTGCACTTTTCGAATTTTTTTCCAACATTTTGTTTTTCTACATCTTTTTTCTATTGCTTTCCTCTTGCACTTTCATCCTCTTTTCCCTATTTTCTTATTCCTTTTTTTTTACATTTTACTTCCATACATCTTTTCAGATATTTAGTTTTCGCTTTCATTTCCATTTAAAATGTCTCCCGTTCCCTTCTTCTCTCCATTTTCATCTTATTTTCTCAATTATGTATTTCTCTTTGTCTACTCGTTTTGACCTTTTTGTTTTTGCATTGTGATCATATTTTTCTTTGTATTCCCCCATCCATTCTGCTTACTTTTGCATTCATTTCAGTTTAATTGTCGAGCCTTTAATAGGAAATATGAATTATTTTCCGAAATATTTGTTTACTTAATAATATTGTTTAGTTCCTGTGACTTTCCAGCGATATATTTGTTCTTTAATTAAATTACATATTTAGTCTTCTTCTGTCATTTCATTAATTGGACATGTCTTGGTTTCGTGTAACGGCATATCAATCATTTATAAATTCAATCACGTCGAGAAAAAGTACTTCATATCTTTAAATATTTATTAATCATTAAATTACAAGCTGTGTATATAAATGTTATACATATCTACTTGCTATGCACGAATGTATGACCCCATAATCGCAACGATGGGTAATGCACGTGATAATGGCAATACGATAAAATATAAAAGAGGTGGGAGGATTAAATCCGGAAAGAGGTGAGTTCTGAGCTTGGCAGATCAGAAGTTATCATTAAATTGAGAGCTCGTAGAGTTCATTTTACAATCGGTTCCGCTAGCCCGACCTGATGTTGGTGGTTATTTTAGAATGATCTCACTGCTGACCCCTTTGAAAAGTTCGTGATTTTATTTAAAATATATTTAGTTTAATAATTGTGTACTTTACTTCGTTCTTGGCCTTTTGGCTAAGAGCAAAGTGTAGTATCTGTTCCGATGGATACTACATTACATAAACTGGTATCGTCTTGGCCTTCGGGACTTGATTTACGCCGGTCTATGGGTCGGTCCTGTGCAGTTCTAGGAGGTTCACCCTCCCAGGCTTTGCCTCCCCTCTTCGGGGAGGAGTAAGTTTATTGCTTACTGCCTGAGGCGCCCCAACCGGGGAATGCCGACGGGGCTGCCCAGGCAATTTTTAATGGCCAGAGTGCTCACTTTCTCTAGCGCTGGCTTTTCAAACCCCACTTTCCCGACCCAACCTTGGGTCACATCTTACTTGTGGGAGTAAGATAAAACGGGCGTTGTGCCTAACCTCCTGGACAGGAGGTAAATAAATACTTTACTTCGTTCTTGGCCTTTTGGCTAAGAGCAAAGTGTAGTATCTGTTCCGATGGATACTGCATCCCATAGACTGGTATTGTCATGGCCTTCAGGGTTTGATTTACGCCGGTCTATGGGTCTTCCCTGTGCAGTTCTAGGAGGTCCACCCTCCCAGGCTTCGCTTCCCCTCTTTAGGGAGGAGTACGTTTATTGCTTACTACCTGAGGCGCCCCTACCGGGGAATGCCGACGGGGCTGCCCAGGCAATTTTTAAACCCCACATTCCCGACCCGACTTTGGGTCACATCTTACTTGTGGGAGTAAGATAAAAATACTGGCCTTGTGCCTAACTCCTGGAGAGGAGTAAATCAATACTCTATAATCTTTCGTGCAGTGAATACATATTTTGTAAAATCCGCCAAGAATAATTGATAGATAAGTAGAATACCCGTCCCAGAACAGGTAGCATAAATTTCCAGGACAGATAGAGATTTTCGTTAAGTAAACGTAAATATGATAGTTACTAATCTTAAGTTATATGATCCTTAATCCAATTTAATCAGAATCTATTACATGACTTGGATTTTACTAGATGTCTCAAACTTATGGCTTAATCTTAAGGCTTCTTAAGTAAAAGTGTAATTCAGTGAATCTTGCTTAATAGGGGTCTACTGACTATGCATCAAATTTAATGCGAATAGGAATTATTTATTTTTAAAATGGCAGTGGTGTCTATACTATGTCACTTAAGATACTTTAAAATATTCATCAAAAATTGAAATTTGGATTATATTGATGTATTAATATCTAATACCTCTAGTTAACGTAAGTTCAACGGAGAAAATCCTGTGTTAGTACTTTTAAAACAAACAGTGTGATGCAAGTCTTTGGAAATCCCACGGCGCTTTCTGCAGTTACATGTATCATGTGTATTATTTGCTGTTAATAATGATGTTTATTTTAAATGATGTCTGCCAGGTTCAATACAATTGAGAACAAATGAATATTTCTTCTTCCATAAAAATGATTGATATTTTCAGCAAAATATTCTTCTTTATTTATTTAAAAGTATAGTAAATAATTATTTTCAAAACAAAAAGTATTCTTTATCTGTTTTACTGTACAAATAACTGTAAGCAAAATATTTGTCAAACCAAGACAATAAATGTCACTTTTCCAACTGTATTTATTAAAATTGTAATGTATTAGTCGATAGGTGTGACATAAATTGATTTTTGAAAAAATATTTTCAAGGTAAAGTGAGAATCTTTTACTTAGCGACATCAGATTAATTACAAATCATTTTTGTTTGTGTGGCAAAGATTGTGACCCTCTTGTAGGAGCTGGGGATTCACATAGTTAGACACCCGTTACTTACTTAGGCTGCCCTCACGTGGATAGACGTAGAAATCGTCAACCGTATGTTTGTACCCAGAATGTCAGTACGGAAAAAGTGTGCCGTCAGTCATACTTGTAAAATTCAAACCTGCGACCTAATTTTATTTTTAAACAATTAATTTTCAAATGGGTAAAGTCGGAATTGTTTATTAATCAACATCAGATTAATTACAAATCATTATTGTATGAACAAAAATGTCTTAATGTAGAATAATATTGATTAGAATCATATTAGGTTTACATACATAAACGCCCATAGTAACCTACAATCGAAAGCGTCGTTAACATTTTATGAGCGTGACTCACGGAGAAAAAGAGAACGATTACATGTCTTTGATGCCATTAATGTATTTACCATTTGCATGTAGTTTTCTTATATTGAGTAAATATATGGCGATTTATAAATCGATATCGTTGCGTTATTTTCTTATGATTTGCGTTTATTTCCTTATGAATTGCGTTTTATTTTCCGAGATTCTTGAAGTCGCTGTGATTACCGGAAGTGGATCATCCAGTTGCAACTCTAGCCTCGGGATAACAGCGGGTAACTGTTTACCACAAACATAATGGAGAAAATGGAAAGAAAGAAAGAAAGTAAGAAAGAAAGAATAAAGAATTAGTGTAAGGAGTGAAAAGAAAAAAGAAAAGACGAACGTGATGAAAAAGACAAAGAGGAAGAAGAAGAAAAAAAAGGGTAAAAGGAAGTAGAAGACATTAAAAAAAGAAGAGAAAGACAAATAATTAAAAAAGAGAAACCCGATGAAGAAAAGATGAAGAATAATGAAAAGTAATAAAAGTAAAAGAAAATGAAAAACATGATGTAGAACATGAATAAGAAGAATGAGAGAAAGAAACAGAAGAAAAGGGAAAAAAAGAAATAGAGGAAAAAGGAAAAGACGATCGTGATGAAGATGATACATAATGAAAAGAAGAAAGACAAGAAGAAGCAGAAAAAGAACAAAATGAAGACGAAGAATAAGATGAGTAAATCGAAAGAGAAGTAGGCTAAAAAAAAAATAGACAAGTATTTCTCAGTTATCTCATTGAATATTATGTGCATTTGATGATTGGAATGATATTTAAAAGAATAAAGCTTGACCCATCTACAAACAGAATATTTCAAAGTTCAGCCTGCTTGATGAAATTAAATGCATGTTCAATCTTAAGTGTGCCGGACAAAACAAAGTTCAAGTTCAAAGTTAATCGTGACAGTGTAATAGAGTGAGCTTCTTATAAACACAGAAGGGCGCTTTTAAATGAAATAAATAGTACTGTAAGGAAGAGAGAAGCAACCGAAAAATATCTATCTATATTTGCACGTTCATATGTTCCTTCCTCTCTCTTTCTCTACCTCTTTCTCTATCTCTTTCTCAATATATATATATATATATATATATATATATATATATATATATATATATATATATATATATATATATATATATATATATATACTAGACGGACCCGTGCCCCGGCGTTGCTCGGTAAAAATTTAAAAACATGATTGAAGTTAAAAAGTATCAATTTAAAAAAAAATCAAAGATGAACCCATTTTAGTGTAAGTAATTAAGGTGAATAAAATTGTATTTAACCATGTGTATTTATATATAGGTAAAATGATTGTCAAAATATGTCTTTGTAAGTAAGTAAAGACAAGCGCGCTAATAGCCGCTATTACCGCAATTTACCGCCAAAAATACGTATTTATATATCTTTTCAAATCAAACTTAATACTAAGCATAATGGATTGCAAATTGTAACGATTAGTTTAGTATGACTTTGCAAGCGGTGAAGCGGGCAACAAAATCCACCTTAGTCACCTGTTGTTTGAAAAATGATGATGTCAATATTTATTTATTTTGCAAATATTAATTTTTTGGTGTAATCATTACTTTTACTGTAAAAAAATATTTTAAAGTGATACACTTGGGAAATTACTAAATAAAAACATTTATTTAGCGTCACTTGATTATTTGTAAAATATTTGCGTTGCATATTAATGTTTTAAAAAAGCTATAAGCATTTTATCCGAATGGTTACCAATTCTGAGCAAAGTTGCCATCTTTGTTTAGTCAGACAAAGATACCTATTTTTACTCAGAATCGATATCCACGCGAACTAAAAACGCTTCTAACTTCTATTAAATATTAATTATTTTAACGCAATAAGGTTGCAAATTGATCAGTAAAGAAACAATGTGTTTGACATACATACCAAGCGTATTTGCTTTAAAACTATCAATGTCCGTAATACAAATTTGTTTTATGAATTCTGTGGATACAATTGTATACATTCAGAGTATTATGCAAATAATTTTTGTTTTTAGTTTTAACGAATTTGTTGTGGTCATCTTTATTGGAGGTTGGTTTTTGCCACACTGACTTAGGGTTAGTGGTATGTTTAAGGAAGAGTTTAGCAGTGGTTTTGTTGCTGTCGGCTAGATGTATGTTTTTGCCATAGGTCTTTCTCACTCCCAGGTAAAGCCTTTGGGTTAGGTTATTATTAAACGAATGAGGCGACCATACGGACTAGACGTTGCAGGATGTAACTACACATACTTAAAATTAAAGATGATAATAATGCGCTATTGAATATAGAAGATTGCAAAGAAATTGTATTTTATAATTCAGCAAATCTACACGTGGCATTAAATTTAGATAACGCATAAGTAAGGTATATGTATTTTAATAATAATAATAATACTTTTTTTTAAATAGGCGTGAATATAGCATCACTCCTAAGAAAAGAAAGAAAATCTCTTTGTTGCGATGTATTTTAATAATAATAATATTTTTTTTAATAGGCGTGAATATGGCCCCACTCCTAAGAAAAGAAAGAAAAAGTCTTTGTCGCGATGTATCTTAATAATAATAATACTTTTTTTAAAATAGGCGTGAATATAGCATCACTCCTAAGAAAAGAAAGTAAAAGTATCCGTTGCTATATGTGAATTATAATGTTTTGTTTTGTTTCAGTCATATTCTAGAATTGCTGAATGCGATTTTAGAAAAGTACGTGGTAACTTATTTTTGACCTCCCCTGACCGCTAAAAAAGACAGAAAAAATACAGAAAGATTAGAGGAGACTCACAAGAAATACGAAGCAGGGAAAAAGAGAAGGGCAACAAGAAACAACCTTTCAATGTACGAACGTAAAAAAAAGAGAGAGAGAAAGAAAGAGGCTGTTCAGTACTGAAAACAACACAGTTCGCTGTAATAATTTCTATTACGGAATTAATTAATATGACAGGCCGTGTTTTAATTTTGATCGTTGTAAATTTAGTGTTCGTCTAACATTTTAGGTTATTCTTAGAATAGCCATATACTCAATTAAACCGCCGTAAAAACAGAGCGCGTAGGTTGTAGAAACCGACCTGTATTTCGTTAGTAAGTAAGTACCATAGGTAAAAACAAAACAAAGAAACGAAAATAGTAAATAATGACAGGCAATTTATACTATGTAGAATATTTCCTGGTGTAAGTTGGTTGCAGTGAAAATAGATGTTTGCGTGTGACTAAGTATTACTCTGACTCCTTGTATGCATGAATACAAGCTAGCCGGAAAAAATGTATATATTACTGACAGCCCAGAAAGCAGACGTATATCTTCCGAAAACATGCATCAATTCGCGGTATAAAGGGTGACCGTAGCGGGATTCTATATACAGCTTGTGTTTACAGAATTATAATGACTGATAACGAAGGAGAAACATTTATTAATTATATAAATATGAAAGATTATAAACGGAAAACCGAAAATTGTTTATATGCTCAACGACGGTTCAGTTTTATTCAAAGACTTCTTTAAGATGATACATTTAAACATTTCTCGAGAGTCTAATACGTGTAAAACATGTTTTTCATTTTTCTCTACACGAAGCATAGATGTTTAAAATTAAATATAAGTGGGTAGTATATTAAGTGGAATAAGTTTTTTAATTAATACCAATGTTGTGTACAAAAATTTATTTGGAATGTAGTGTAAAATAGCTAGCCTTGATCTAAATCTAAGTTCTGTTCGCTAAGTATTACTTTTATTGCTAAAGGATATGAATGGAGAAAACCGCCACGTTGTTTAATTGTGTCAGAGTTTAAAACGAGTGTTGATTTTTAGAAGTATTCGGCGCTCGTTACGTTGGATGAGTAATTCAAGAATTGTTCTATATATTTAAATGAATTATATTTAAATATATTTAAATAAACAGAATACACTCCATAACAAATGAATGAATATAAGAATAGAGTAGATTCGCTTTAGCGTTTGTAATGTGCGTTATATTTAGTTTTATTTAGTTTAATGCAAAAAATGAAAATAGGGGTTGAACCTCGCCGTGTCAGATAGCACCGAATGTACAAAAGTCATTATCTATAAATAAATAAATAAATAAATATTCTAAAAATGTTAGTGTCTGTTGAGTATTTTCACAGTTTTTTAGCGGACATTATATAAGCAAAACAACACATCAAATATTGAAAGTAATTCTGATTTTAATTGAATTTGATCCATAGAAATTAGACATTAATTAATCAAGATTTTCTGAATTTCATTTCCTTCATGAGGCCCTTAAAGCTTGAGGCTACAATTTAAGACATTTTTCCTTATTAAAATCGTGCAATGGATGTTAATTAAATATTTAAATGAGGATTCAAGATTTAGTATGTTTATATATTGATTTGAATATTCGTAAGTGGTGCGATATATATATATACATATATATATATAAATATATATATATATATATATTTATATATAAATATATATATATGTATACATATATATATATATATATGTATACATATATATATATATATATATATATACATATATATATATATATATATATATATATATATATATATATATATATATATATGAGACTAAATATGAAACAAAAATTTCATACGAAATAGAAAGTTAGAATATAGAATAGTGCTTAAGCACTATCGCAGGAATAAAGCCACAGAAACCTCATTAAAACTGCACAAAGATAGTTCGGTATATTCGTTCAACCATATTTATTTGGTATAAATAAATGAAAATTGCCGAACGAATATTTATTTAATTATACCAGATGAATCCTATTGAACGATTTGACCGTTATAGCTTTGTTCAGAATGTATTATGTGTTTATGTCTTGATTTCTTATAGCCAGTTACCGTACTTATCCACTATTCTGTGAAGTAAGTCTCGATATATATATATATATATATATATATATATATATATATATATATATATATATATATATATATGTGTGTGTTTATGTATGTATATATATATATATATATATAAACACACACACACACACATATATATATAACAATATGTATATGTATATATATATATATATATATATATATATATATATATATAACTAATAATACATCTATTAATACGGCTCTAAGTAACAATAAGACAGCCTACTGAAGACGGTCGAGAGACCGAAAGCACTAGAGGAATGGCCCCTGACACAACTCTAGGTCCCATGCTCCACCGGTTAACACCCGACAAACCGAAGAATTGCTCGCCGCGTCGAGAAATTAGCAAGAAATATCGTGAAGATAGAGAACTCCGTGGTCTTTCATGACGCTCGCATAAAAAATGCCTTACTGCCGAACTACACACGCACACACACACACACGTATATATATATATATATATATATATATATATATATATATATATATATATATATATATATATATATGTTACGAAAATAAAAATACATCTATAAAAATATTGTGGATGAAAGCGATTGTATAAAAGAGGAAGACCCCAAAATCAGAAAAAGAAAACAAAATAAGTATTAGTAATTTGTTATGGAAAAGAGATGATAAATTGAAAATAGAAAAACAAATTCTACACTAAAAATTATCAATATTAAATATGAAGAAATAATTAAAAAGAACAAACAAGAATGAACAACAAAAAAGTTCGAAAAAAAGAAATAGACCGTTGTACCTCTTAAAGTTTCTTCTTCTTTAAATACACCTTTTACTTATAAAATTAAAGTTTTCCAATCACTAGTGTTTATACTGTTGGATTGCTATAGTCACACATTAAACTATTAGTATAGTTTGTTCTATAAAAGGTCATTTAACTGATACTAAAAGGCCCAATGAAAACGTTGAATTACACATCTGTTTCAAAATAAAATCGAATTGCATTTTTCTAAAAAAAGTGCTTATCTTTTCTTTATTCAGTCATACGTATACTAGAACAAAAATAATGATAGACAATTTAAGCGACACAAACTGTTTTCTTATTGACGTTCGAGGTTAAACGTAAAACGAATATGCAAGGTTAAATGAGATCGGAAGACATATCAAGTTCATTTGATACGATGTCCGTATCTATGAAACAGTTTTACTATTCGCTACCAAAGAATGAAACAAACTCTAGAAAAGACTATCCCATCATTTCGACTAATTAGCAAGGTTCCCATTTTAATAGTCAATCGGTTTTCTGGTAAATACTATAACGTAATCTCTTATCAGATGCCAAATTAGATTTGACAAATCCCGTCATTTTTACGGCTTTATATGACAATGGAGGCAGTCATAATTCCCCCGATGGCAAAGAAAGAAACCATACACAAAAATGCTTATCACACAAAGTATAGTTTTCTAAGTCTCTTCATATGATAACTACTAGATCGTATCTTTTTTTTTTTTATTCCAATTTAATTTTATTCGTTTTCTTTCTTATCACCGTTTTCATCGTTTTTAGACATTACGTTACTCTAAAAATATTACTATGGTTTGAATATAAAGAAAACTCTTGCGTATATAAAAGAAAATAAGAGAATAACATTGCAAATAAAATTTAGAAACTGTTTATAAAATAGGTGTACAACAATATATTTCAATGCTATCTTATATATCATCTTTCCCGTTGTGTGGTTGGCCGTGTAAGTGCTAAAGATGAGTTGGCAACCATTTTCACCCAACTCTCCCCTGTTTTATGCATTCCTGAGCGTGTTTTTCTGTGCCGACTCTGCCCACTCTTGCGTGTTGTCCTTCCGCCTATTTCTATTAATGTAACCCTTTTTCCCCACGCTATGTCTAGTTACTTGCAAGGGTGTCTTTGCGAGCCCTAGCAAACCACCACTTTCCCCCTAATCGCAGTTGTCAGTACATCTCCATATGAGCTAACCGCTTGTCTGAGTCTGTTCTCCATTGCCTTATTTGTAATGGTGTGTCTGTATGAGATGCGAAAGATCTTTTAGAAGCATACGTTGATCTACCTCTATAATAGAACTCTTCTGTCATTCGGTTAACTGGTCGCTCCGTTTTACCACTTAGGTTTCATTGATAAATGCGTTCTTATTTTCCGATTTCTCCGTGTATCTTTATGAGACGCACTGGAAGCTAGTCGAGGTGCAGTCGATTAGGATCCAATAGGTAAGAACCTGTCACTTGCACTGGGTATGTACCAACCTCAAAGTGATCCCCTTTCTAAGTCCCTGATTTTAAAAGTGTAGAGGGCATCCAGGTCCTGAATCAGATACAAAAAATCATAACTTGCTAATTAATAAGAATTACGTTTTTCATAATAAGATATAAGAGGCCATGAGTTGGAATACTGCTGCCACATATAAGGATGTGTCGCTCAGTACACTCTTTTCTGCCTTGTCGGTGTACGAAATCGATTTTGCCTATTTCTATTTCCCACTCTATGTCCAGTTTCTTGCAAGAGTGTCTTTGCGAGACCTGACGAACCACCACTTTTGCCATCTAGTGAGCGTTATCTCATCTTTTCTCTGCAGCCTCTTAATGTTGATGGGTTTTTTCAACTTCATCGTTATTTTCAATAGAAGGGTCTGGCGTGAGCTATAATATCTAGTTTCTTCTTTTAAGACATTTACAGCAAGAACCCGTCTCCCCGTATCACAATAAAAACATAATTTTCTTTGTCCATTCATGAGCGTAGAACCACAGAAATGAACATTTTTTTCCTTTTTTCTACCTTACATCAGACTCATCAACATAGTTTCTTTTCATGATATTCCAATCTGTGAAACATATTTCCACGGGACTAGAGAATAGTTGTTTACAAATTCAGTTATAGTACATACTTGTCGAGTCGAGTCGTTCTTTTTAAGTAACCGAATTTGTCGTGTCCAGTGACAAAAAACAATTGTGGGGCAGACATTTAAATAATCACATTATTTAGTTCTTTTTATCATTTTTCAGTCATTTCGTAGGGTTGTTCATCATCAACTTGACACTATATACATTTCATAGTGTTGTTCATCATCAACCTGACAATATATACATTTCATAGTGTTGTTCATCATCAACCTGACAATATATACATTTCATAGTGTTGTTCATCATCAACCTGACAATATATACATTTAATAATGTTGTTCATCATCCAATTGACGATATATACATGTCATTATCTCTTATCTCCGAATGATTCTGCGCTTTGAATAGTGGTGACATATTAATATATAGAAAAACGTAACTATCTGACGGTTTGTGAGGATTACATAAAATAGCGTTTCCTTCGGTCTATCATGCACGAAGTAAAATAGCTTTTCCTTCGGTCTGTCACGATTAATTATGAAAGAGTCTTTGTGACGGTCAGTCAGGCTTAAGTTTGAATACGCGTTTTCGTCTGTCTGTTTGGTTTAAATTAGAAAGCGCATTGTGTCGGTCTGTCACACTTAAATTTAAAAGAATATTTTGAATGTGTGTCACGCTCAATATAGAATTTTCATGGCGAAGATTAAATGGACGCAAGAAATACATTTAGTTTTGATCGTTTTTATCCGGTGTCTAAGAAACAGTTATTGTTTCTTTTATTTCCTTTAAAGTGTCGTTATCATCATTTTCTGACGTTTATATTTACTTACAAATATTGTTTTATCGTTTAATGATTGTCATACTTTTTGTCTCCCATTCCACTTTTTTCTTGTAGACTTCTTTGTTCTGTTGTCTCTTGTAATGAATTCGTTTAGCTCC